>VXBH01002828.1:0-107995 GCA_013400035.1 Rynchops niger
CCAAAACAACAAAAAAACACCAACTTGTGTTAGAGGGAGGTTTTATTGTCATTTCTTGAAATGTGCCTAAGAGCTCTGAGGGAACAAATTTATAGTTTTCTGGGAGGAACCCAGCCTGTGTTTTCACTGCAAGCCATGAGACACCAACTCCCTGCTGCCATTTTTTACATTCAGGACCTGACTTTTGCCACACAAAAATGCTATTCAGCCAAGTTAGGTCCTGAACTTTCTGCATCGCTCAGTTGAGCTGCGAACCAGGAAAGGGGCAGATACATGGAGCTAATCTCTTCTCTACTAGTTCCCCGCTCCGAAAATTGCTTTGATTAATTAAAACCCCCTCAAGTGTACACGGAAATGCCAGTGCTCACAGTGTGAGTGAGATGGGCAACATTGCGGCAGTTATTGAAAAGTGAAGCATGAAATGTTCCTACTACAGAACCGGCATTCAGTCAGGAGGGTCTGACATCTCCTGGACTCTCTCCCCCCATCACCTTCAGGCTCTGGAGCTCAGCAGGTAAATATGGTAGGTTCACTGAACCACTCTCACTTCAGATCCGATCTCTGGAAGGATGTTCCAGTCTTTTGGTCTATTCTCATTTCTAAAGGGATGGAGAACAAAATTGGGCCCCTCATTCACAAGCATGCCTATAAATTCCTGGGGCTGCAGCAAAAGGAGTGTAAGGATGTCACGGCAAGCAAGGGCAGACACACCAGGCTGAGGGGCAGTAAGGTGATATTGAGCCAGTATTTCTCTCTGCACCGTCAGTTGCCTCAGACGACATGAAATCAGTTCTTCCAGAGTAGATTGGATCAGCTTTCCTCTCTCTTCAGCCTCTCCAGAACATTTCTGTTTGCACTCTCTGGGGACACACAAGTCAAAATAGATCATTGCAAGTTTGCAAGTTAGGTGCTTGGAAGATAGTCACACATCTGTGCTAAATGCACCAAGAACAGAAGGGACAAGATACCTGTTTGAAATTATTACCTGTAAGCCAAGCAAGAGATTTCAGTATACTTCTGAGTGTAGACTTAAGGGCACCATACAAGACTAGAGGGAAACTAACAGTTCTGGAGAATTGTGCTTCTAATCTGATTCTGCAGAATTATGGCTTGACATTGCTTTGTCTTTTGATCTTTGCAAAGGCCTTTTTTCCCTTGTCACAGTCTGGTCTTTCTACTATTCACATTAGCAGCTTTACATGAGCCTTCATAATTGTTTCTTATAAAATACGTTGATTTCTATCATCCTGTTTAATGATGTGCTACATTGTTTATAAGATAATGCAATGAACCCACTTTGAACTCATTCTATTATCCCATAAGTAATGCAATAAACTGCTTAACAGGGCAATTAAATCAAGTGATTTCAGGTTAATGTTATTAGACAGTCTTCAAGAACATGCAACTTCTGTTTTGAGGATTGGCTTACCCTCTTAAATATTGGAAAATGTACTTTGCTAATGTTTTTGTTTGTATTCCCTAAGGTACTAATCGCATTATTCATTGCTGAGGACCAGAAATATTATAGCAGCTTTCCAAACAGAGGAGAGAGTTAGTGTAGCCTCTAGTAACTTGTGACAAAGCAATGGATTTAATAACCTTGGAGAACTCCCCAGGGTATTATGCAGCAGTGTTCGAAGCTTAGAAAAAAAAGACCTTTCATTATATACAGACAGTAGAAAATCAAACACAGGAAAGAAACATAAAGGTTAAATACATTATGCTGTTGAAAAAAAAAAGCAGGCTGCTCAACCTACATATGATACCTGATTTGAATTTTTGAAAGGGATCTTAATGAATATTTTTAGACGGCACCACTTTTTTCCTTATACCTTTTTTTTCTGTCCCGCCCAAAAATGTAATTCAAATACTCCGCACCACGCAGAATTTCATTAGGAACAGTTCCAGTGAAATTAAATCTCTATTGTGCATCTTGAGTCTGCTCTAATGATTACTGCTCCACTGAGTATGTAATTTAAAGTCTCTTGTTAATAGATGAGGTGCTGAACACCAACAGCTAGCTCTTCCAAACTTCACAGTTGAAGAGCTGTCTTGCTTACAGCCGGAGAAATCTACTTCCTATTGGACTTCAATGGAACAATACTGACATCTAACAGCTGCTGGAATAATCCTAATTGAATATTACTCTGTCATTTCAAAAGGGCTCTATTAGCTGATATTTCTTAAGTATCTCAGTAAGAATTATGTATTCCAAAATTAAAAGCAACTGTGGACTTCTTACCTGGATTCAGATTTTCAAAATATGGCTAAAAAAGACTCTGATAAGCAAACACGTGCAAGAAATAATGGTTAAGTCCATTAAGTTTTTTTAAAAAGGTAACCCTGCAACTCTTTTGAACTGAAATAAGTAAAAAAAAAAAATCTGAGACAATGAATATTCCTTGTTCCTTGTTGAACTTCATGAGGTTCCTGTCAGCCCCTTCCTCCAGCCTGACAAGGTCTCTCTGGATGGCAGCACAACCTTCTGGTGTATCTGCCACTCATCATAGTTTTGTACCATCAGCAAACTTGCTAAGGATACGGTCTGTCCCATCATGTTAAATAGGACCGGATGCAGTATTGACCACTGGGGTACCCTGCTAGTTACTGGTCTCCAACTAGATTTGGTGGTGCTACCGATCACCACCCTCAGGGCCTGGCCATTCAGACAATTTTCAGTCCACCTCACTGTCTGCTCAACCATCCCATACATGAATACCTTGTCTATGAGGATCTTACAGAGGACAGTATCAAATGCCTTACTGAAGTCCAGGTAGAATATACCCACTGCCCTCCCCTCATCTACCAGGCCAGACATTTTTTTGTACAAGTTTATTATGTTTGTCAAGCATGACTTCCCCTTGGTGAATGCACACTGATTATTTCTGATGACTTTCTTGTCCTTCATGTGCCTGGAAATGGTTTTCCAGCCTTCACCTTCCCAGGGATGACCATCCTATACTTCCCTGGGTCCTCCTTCTTTCTCTTCCTGAAGATAGGCTTTCCTCCAGACGTTGCTCATTTCTTCTAGTCATCATGATTGACCAAAGATTATCGAGAGTGGCTTTGCAATGACAGCTCCCTCTTGCACTCTTGGGTGCATCGTGTCAGGTCCTTATGTAAGTCCAATTTGCTTGAGTATTCCCTGGCCTGGTTCCTTTCCACTGAGCATTTTCCTTTCTCCAGCCTTTCCCTCTGGTCTTTAGGACCTGGGATTCCTGAAGTCAAGCCTTGCCAGTAAAAAATGAGGCAAAGAATCATAGAATCATAGAATCTTCATGGTTGGAAGGGAACTTCGAGATCATCAAGTCCAACCATACACGCCCAAAATAAAACCAAACCAAAACAAACCCACAAATAAACAACCTACAATCTCTGCCACTAGAGCATGCCCTCAAGTGCCACAGCTAGATGTTTCTGAAACACCTCTAGGGATGGTGACTCAACCACCTCCCTGGGCAGGCTGTTCCAGTGCCTGACCACTCTTTCAGTAAAGTAATTCTTCCTAATACCTAATCTAAACCTCCCCTGCCACAGCTTCAGACCATTTCCTCTGGTCCTGTCATTATTCACCTGGGAGAAGAGGCCAACACCCACCTCTCTCCACCCTCCTTTCAGGGAGTTGCAGAGGACAATGAGGTCTCCCCTCAGCCTCCTCTTCTCCAAGCTAAACATGCCCAGCTCCCTCAGCCTCTCCTCATATGACTTGGGAGGTATTCAAGAAGGTATTCAGCCTTTGCCATGTCCTGTGTAAACAGGTCCCCCCTCTTGTTGAGCAATAGGCCCACATTTTCCCTAGTCTTCCTTTTGTCAGTTATGTACTTACAGAAGCTCTACTTGTTGCCTTTGTCATCCCTAGCTAGATTCAGTTCCAGATGGGCTTTAGCTTTCCTAGTTCATACCTGGACGATCAGACAATGTTTCTGTATTCCTTCCAGGTTACCTGTCCTTGCTTCCACCCTCTGAATTTTTCTGTACTCTGTATGCTTTCACAACTTCATGTTAAGCTCTTTTGAAGTTCCAGACCATAATCTTCTAAAAAGCTGACCTGATTTTTCAGCAGTGCTGAGCACTATCTACTGATATACTTGGGAAATGAGGGTGATGCAGCGCTTTTGAGAAATGTGCTGATAAATTTGAGAAATTTAGTTTTGAATGAAAAACTAAAACCATTGAACTAAAACTAATGAAAAACTAAAACCACTCACTAATTCACCAACAGTCACTACAGAGGAATTTAGGAACTCAAATTTTTCTTCTCTGATTTTTTTTACATAATCTTAAAGCTGAATTCCATTAAGTACAAATGACCACTTTTCCCATATCGGATAAACTCTCACTGCCTTTAAGTACTAGTGCAACCATAGCTGCTTGAACTATTTGTATTTATTGTGATTTCTACTTTTATTGCAGTCTGTGAATTGTTTGTAAAAAAAAATACCTCACTTGCAAGCATCTGATCTCTTCTTCACTAGTCTTTGCTGTATGGTTCACATGAATACCTTTCAAGCTGTTGCATGGATATTTCATGAACAGCAAGAATACTTCACATTTATACACATTTTTAACATGTTCAAAGAACGGAACAGACAGTAATTAAGTAGGACAGAATTTTCAGAAGTGTCTAAAGGAATTAAATCCCAGGCTTCCCTTGAAATCAGCTGCAGTAAGCAGTTAAACTCCTTGTGGGAATGCGGAAATCTCATTTGCAATCGTAACACGGCCTCAGCGATGATAACTAGCACTCACCCTTTTAGATACAAACTGCTTGAAATACACAGTTAAGTAAATGCCCCAGGATCACACATTCAGTAAGTGGCACTGTCAGCAGTTGAGCTTGAAAGGCTTTTCTCTAGCTGTAAGCATGAGAGCCAGGTTACATGTGCTGCTTGAGCAGGTGATCTCACACCCATTGAAAGATGGGGGAAAGGTATTTGCCAAGGCTGAGGTGAACCTTACTTGGATGCTCTGAAGAAAAAGGGGAGGCGCTGCTTGGTGGTCATGTGAAATTTCTAGACCTTATTTCAGAAAAATACATCTCATACCAACAGTGACTGAAATTGAAAGAAAATTGAGGTTAGACAAATAGGTTAAAAATTCAACACAAAGCAAAGCATGGCAGGTTCACCTAACAGCAAAATGTATTTTTCATTTGTTTTTGTTTAGCAGTGTTGCCAAACAATCTGAAAAACATTTTTCGACTCCGCTGTACATAGTATTTCCCCACTCCAATTTTTCATTTCACCAAACATGAAAAACATTATTTCACTGTGCTTTATTTGACATTAAACTGAGCTACTTCAGTAGGGGTGACTTTATTATTAAAGATTGTTTAAAAATTACAGCTCCTTTGTAATATAGGGACTACATGCCAGTGAGTCAAATCTAAGTCACTTTTTCCTCCATCTTTTTTTCTTTTTTGAGATGCCTGTCTCTAGCATAATTTACTAGCTCGTTCTAAAATGTAATTTATATCACTCAAATGGGTCTGAATTACATTGTACTTAGAGAGGAAGAGTGAAATGGGAAATGCAAATTCCAGTTCATGTAAGTTTTTAAAAAGTGAACAATAATCCTTCAGAGACAGTGGATTTGACAAAAAAATTGTATGAATGATGTATGCTCAGAAAAAGCAATGCTGATAAAGACCCCAATCCTGATAGGTCTTGAGTGTGTGAACAGTGTGAGCCTGATTTTTATTTATTCTTTCACTCCACTTCACACACGAATGGAGGGAAAAGTGGAGAGGGTGACTCTAAACCACCATTTTGCTCCCAACATTTCAGGCCTACATATGAGAGACTCACGTGAAAGCAACAACTTTCCAGCTAGCATTTCTATAACATATTTTCCGATTCTTCAGTGCCTCTTACTGAATCTCTGATCTTGGGGCATTTACTTTGCTGTGCATTCCATGCACCAAACTTAGTTATAGAGGGACCTCACATGGCCATGGTCCCAGTCAGCCCCTGATGTTGGAATCACATCCTCTGGGCATCTCCCATGAGATGTGCATAACAGACAACTTCTTCATCCAGAGCTTGGCACCCAGGGTGTACCACTCTAAGACTCTTTATGAGCTATAAAAATGACCTTTGTGCAGTTAAAGATGAGGTTCAGACACGCTAATATCATTATAACAAGAAGGTAATGACTGCAAGTTATGTTAGATCAGTATTTCCAGAAACCGCTACAGCCAATCAACAAGGCACTAAAAAAAAACTCCTGCCAGGATTCTGGACAAAATTTTCATCCCTCCATATTCAAGAAGGACTGGAAGAGAAGTCAAGACATTCAGAAGAAAAAACTAACTGCAAGATAAAAACAGCTTACATTGTTCATCACAGAAAAACAGAAGTTTAGGGATTTTTGATGGTTTTCCTTCCATAAATAAATCAGGAAAGAAACAAAGAAATTTTTATGCCAAATGGAAGTCGTCCACCTGACTGGAACCAACTTTTGCCAAAAATTGTGAAGAAGTAGTATGTATGAAGATTGTAGTATGAAGAATTTATGAGGAACCTTTCAAAAGAAGATGTGAAAGCAAAAGCTCACTGTCCACCACTTCTAGAAAAGGAATATTTGATATGGCATGGCAGCCTGTGGTTCCAGGAAATAAGAGAAGATGACCTGGAAGATTTATTCTCATCTGTTACTGATATCGTTAAAAAATAAAATTGAGAGAATAGTAAGACACCTTTCCTTGCTTGTATTTTTTTCGGAGGGTAACTGAGTGTACCATTTGGGGTTGTTTCCTCCTAACTCTACAAAGCACACTGTATTTATGTGCTTTGAAAATCAAAGGCTCTTTGCTATGACATAAAATGGAAACATCTCACAAATTGTTAATGCTGAGATTTGCATACATCATTACCACACTTTGTAATTATTTCTGGATCTGTTTCCATAATGAAAAAGGGAATAGTTTCTTCTCAGTAACAGTAAATAAGAAAATGTGCCTGTAAGTCATCCATGGGGAAGGGGCTTTAATTGTTTTGTTCTAAAGCCTGAAAGTTGAAATTTCAGACATAGCTAAATAAAAAAATAGGATGAAAAATTAAAAAGATCAGAATATAACATGGATCCTCTTCAGGGACAGCCAGGATTTATACTGGAGTAAATTTGTCATTACCCGTCCTTCTACCTCTAATTTACTGACAGATAAGTGAAAAAAAAGTACAGAGACCTTTATCTTTTCAGGTAAAATATCTAAATGACTACATAAGCATCTTGGTGATCCCTCAGGAGAGTAGATGCTTCTGTTCTGTTTGCTTTTGGTTTACTACTAATGGGACATGTCTGAGCTGAAAAGGTTGTGAAGATTTGTGCATTGTAGTGACACTTTATCCTAGCCTCACTTAGAGGGAAGAAACCTTTTATTGATCGCACATCTGTCTTGTTTAAAGGCCATCAGCCAGAACATCAGACACAGTCCCAGGTTTTAAGAGCAGGAAATTCATTTGTTGGTGTTTGGAAGAAATTAGATACAATGTGGCAGAAACCAGAATATAAAATATTAATTATATAAAACCTTCAAATAAATTTGATTTTTTTTTTTCACACTCAGCACCTAAAAACCTAGAATAGATAGATTCACACTGGTGGTACCGTTGTGGGAGCCAGAGACTGTGAGCTCAGTTCCCACCCCAGGCACAGGATTTTCACATGATATTGAGCAAATCACTCCAGGAATAGTTAAGATTCCCAGCACATTGTCATGCTATATGTAGATGAACCAGCTCTGAACAAGCTTGTGCGTCCGGACATGCAAAGGCAGTAGCCTGAGTGGTGAAAGAACAGCAGTGACAGTACACTTCCACTAAGTAAGCTGATCTCCCAGTGAAGCTGTGTAGGCCAAGTGAACCGTTTTACTAATACAACTACACACCTTCCAAATTTTGGAGCTAACTAAGGACAAAGCATGGCATGCTGCAGAAAGTGAGGTCCTTATGGTTTTGTGGCTTGCCAGCTGCCACCTCCTTCACAGGATGGTTTTGTAGGTAGGTGTCCGTAAGGTTGGCAATGATTGAGTACTGTGATGTAAGAAGATAATTTAAATGGACAGGAGAAGTGCTGGACCACAGGACCTCAGAAACACCCACAATTCTCTAAATATAAGCTACTGCCCATTATCACCTGTCTTTTGTTATCACCTGGACTGCAAATTGCTTCCTCTTCAAAACAAAATGGTTGACAAATTAGCTGATTGTCCATACGGTTACAGCTGATGAGAGTATTTTTTCCCCTCATTACATTGTGTCATAGGCCAACTAGGAAAGATGGAAAGAGAGCTGCTTGGATCAGAAGGATATTTATTAGACCTACATAACCAAACAATTCAGAAAACTCTTAATTTACAAAACTGCAAACAAAAGAGTGGAAAGGAATGTCAAAATTCAGCTAAGGAAATGCATCAGGAATGTTAACAGATGTATCTCAGCTATGCAATAGAAAAATGTCAGAATGAACCCCAGAGACATTAAATAATTGATAAAAATAGCTCTGGTAATAGCAGCAAGAGACTTTCCATTTAGTGGTACAAACAGTTTGGGTACACAGTTGAAAGACTTTTACAGCCCAGTGTTTGCCATCAGGGAAAGCACACAACCAGGAGCAGTTATATTTTTATGTTTCTGTTTCAGAACAGTTCTATGCAAATGTGAAACCATATTTCCTGCCCACGGAGAGAACGCATCTCGGCCTTCTGTGTCTGTCACTCTTTCTTCTTGTTTTGACTGAGTTCTGGTCACAGTAAATGCAGTCCAAATCATCTTTCCCTGTTCTGCGTCTTTGAAAATGCCAACTTGTACATAAGGAAAGACTGCACGATGCAAGTGTGTGAACTAAATTGTTCCTGCATAGTCCTCAAAGTTAAATAACCAATATCAAACAAGACAAGATTAGGATATGGCTCAAACATTGACCTGGGATCATCCATAAAACTTAAATGTCAAGGTGCTTCTAGCATCTTTTTTTTGACTCAAGCTACATAACTTTCCTGTAGACGATATATAGGTATGGTCAGGGAATAGCCAAAAGACTATTCCCAACTGGCAGTTTGGTCAAGACCACCTTGCTTTGGAGAGAAAGAGATTCATCCCCATGGAAACAAATCAGGCCAAGGCAGTTGACTGGAGGGTCAGAGCATGATCTTGTCCCTGGCTGCTAGTACCCACGTAGCCGTTAAGGATAATGCCCCTATGTTATAGACCCGTGGCTTCGAATGGATGACAGACATTAGGTGATTCTGGATCTACAGCACCTACAAAAATTAAAGCTTCTCAGGTTATCCATTTTTGTCTTTGTTCTTCAATGGTATTAATAGATTTCCCATTAACTTAGTCTTACAGGATGACCAGAGAGTGGTGAACACAACATCCATGCCCTGACCACATATTGAGATGTGATCCTAGTGAGCAATAGTCATGAAAAGGAAGGTCCAGTAAGGAAGAAGAATGACACATTATGGAGGTGCCTATATCTCTTCATTAGCTACAGAAGAAGCCTAGAGCCATGTTTAGTCTAAATGAACTAATATTTGTATGTTAAAAGTGAGATGAGATGCATCTGATACCACTTTGATGTGCATACTTAGGCTTATTCTTCACTGGAAAGTAGTCCACGAAAAATTCTGCAAGAAATCTTGATTCATCAATATTTCTGAACAGACAAGAGAATGCATAGAAAATGAGAGAAAGAAAATAAAAGGGGGGGCGGGGAGAAGGGAAGTGATTAAATTATTAGCTTGTTCTGTGTGGAAAACAAATATGTTCTGGCTATCATAGGCTCAAGTGTTGGTGTAACACCTGTGCGATACTCCGTATTAAGGAAAGCTGCAGAAGTTTCATTAAATTTCTCTTCTCAGTTCTGTAAAGAAAGGTGTATTTAAAAGACCTAAGTAGGGGCTGCAGCCAGACTGTATCATATTGTGATTTCTTTAGGTCTTCTAGCTAAGCAGACAAGAAACAAGAATACAAACAAATAGAGAAAGATAGCACAAGGAAAGAAACGGTTGCAGGAAAGCAAAAAGTATATTTAAAAAGGAGATGTGAGGAGAGAGAGGAGGAGGGAATAAAATAGGAAACTGGAATAATCTAGCCTCGAAAGCAGATGTGACAGACACAGAAATCATTCTACCAATTAAAAAGTAATTACATTCTCCATGCAATTTTCTTTTTTCTGAGACAAATGTTGCTGGTTTAGTGCAAAGCCTCCAGATAAACAGAAATAGCAGTAATTATTACAACTAATTGCAATAATAAATGTATAACTAATAGTATTACTATTCTTATATGTTGAGGATTATTTTATTTGTGTATACAAAAGAAAAAAATCAAAGGGAAAATAACATTAAAATAGTGAATCTACTGAAAATCCATAATGTGAGAGAACATAAATATTGTCTAATTCATTGTTATACCTAAAGCACCAGTACACGTGTTACATATAATTAAAGACCATTTTATAATCCTAACAAGCTATAAAAAATACATATTCTTGTATGAAATTCCTTTGAGACAAGTTGAGGACAGTTAAAAATAATTTTAAAAAACATAATACCTATTTTTTACTTTTAAATGCATTTCTGCTAGGAGGCAACACATTCATTTGAAATGTCTCTCGCGCGTACAAATCAATAGGAGAGTCACAGAGTGTAATCTTCACCTGGTACAAGCTGCTATGCACAATAATCCCACTTTATATCAGCCAAGGATCATCCCATGGTTTGGTTTTAATTCACAAAGCAAATGTTCAAATTTTATTTGAGGCATAACTGTTCTCTTTGGAAATCTTTTGTCCAGACAAGCCAGCTTGGAGCATCATAATGTGCTTTCTCATGAAGTTTTTAATACTTCCTGGTTTCACTGTGGTCAGGCGCAAATACTGAGAAAAGTGGAGTTTCTCTTTATAGATTGACAATTTGAATTACAATCAAAACCACAGAAGAGAGGAAGAAAAACATAACTTGGGAGGAATTGCCTATCTGACAGTCTGACAATCAAGTACAGATGTCTTTTATTTTTCTTCTATAAAATGAGTGCACTTTACATGAAAACCAATAAGATAATAAATTCAAATGCCCTTTTTTCAGCCACATGTATATTACTAATAGAAAGCAATACATATAAAAACACTAGAATCCCACCTAGAACAGAACATCATCATGAAGTGTTTTGTAAAACTTTACATGTACATAGTACCATATAATGTACATATATATAATACCACCTAGCTTTTAGAAAAAGCTCTCCAGTAATTGTCCTCATTGCACTTAAATAGTGGAGTAGCATCATTGTACCCACTTTCCAGGTAGCAAAATCAAAGACAGGATGGGAAAAGTGTTCCATTAAATTGAAGTCCCCAGCTCCTGACACATTATGGTGTTCCCCAAACAGAGACACAACCTGGGCAGAGGGCTGCCCAGACAAGACCAAAGTGGATTGAGGAGGGCAGGGATTTATTGTAGGATCCTTCTCTCAGGTAGGTAAGGCTGCACTTCTCACAACAGATGGAGGGGTCACTCTTAACGAAGAAGCTTTTCTGCTGTCTTTCCAAGTGCAGGCCATGGCTCAGTTTCATTTCAAAACACAGGACTTAGAGGTGACCGTAGCATCCCTTTCTAATACAGCAACCAATGGTTAGAGAACTTCCTCTGGGAACAGAAGATTTGGGTTTAATGTCAACTTCTGCCTGAGGCTGTTGAAATCATCGTCCAGGAGAGCACCAGAAATCCTGAGCTACCTGCCAAGTCCTTGGTCTAGAGACTCGCCCTGCGATTCAGTCAGTAACAGTTAACATCAGTACAATGAAAAACCTGAGACAAAAGCCCCATGTCTCTCCCAGGGGTGCCTTATCCAGAGGGTTAGTGAGTCAGGTACCCATCTGAGATCCTTCGGTGTGACTCGAGGTACACAGAGGGACATCAGAGTTCAGCTGCCAGTGTCAGGAGGCAGCTGAATGGGTTTACCAGGATTGAAATTTGGAACATACGCAGCTGAATACTGCTTGGAAGCCTTATTTCTGATACCTGGATTGTGGTTTGAATCTGACCTTTTATTTAACAGGTATGACACCGTTCATCTCTGTGCTTTGTTCTAACTGTCAGGAGGAGTTAACTGCAATCCATATGCTAAAGTTCACTTTTACAGAATCAAAATCTAATTTTAACTCTGAAATTTGCTTCATCCCATTGTCAGAGAACAGAGGTCTCACAGAGCCAATGAAAGAGGAACACATCTTCAGCAAATCCCTTTTCCCTTGTTGCTCACAAATGGAAGGTAGCTGCTATACGTATTGATTAGAGGATTTCCTGAAGTTTCTCTAACACTGAGTTTCTTCTAGAGTGTAGACACTAAAATAAAATGGGGTCTTTTGGAGCGACTGGTTTGTTATCCATTAATTTGCATGCCAGACTTGTGTGCATAAAACCTTTTAGCTACTGCTCCTGCAAATATCTCAGATGACAGTAAAATACCAACAGACAGTTCTTCTCCATAGGGTTTGATGCAGCCTCACAGTAACACCTATTAATACCATGTGCTTCTCCAGCATCTTTTCTTCAGAAACTTCAAAGCACCAGCTGGCTCTGGCCAGGCCTGTGAGATCAGTGAGGGATTTATACAGGACACGAGTGTACGCTGGGAAAAGCAACGAACATGAAAGAACAACGCAACATCAGGCAACAGCTTACAACAAAGTCTAAAAAAAAAATAGGTTATCCCGACAAAACCTGCACAAGTCTACTGGGAAAAAGCACTCAACGCAGCCTTTGAGCCTTCCCGTGAAAGACAAGGGATTCGTATTCCATGATGTAAGTTAGTATAATGCCTTTGAATTACAATTATTTCGCTGAAACAGCAGCAGCAGTCCAGCAGTGCTCCTCAGATGTAAACGAAGGCTGAATGTTTCTCACAATTGAATTACGCAGGTGCGACTGAGAGAAGAGTATGACCTGTAAATGTTTTATGGCTGTTATTGACTCATGAGCCAGGAAGATCATATTTTGGCTCTTAGCTTCCACAGTGAGTCTACAGTGGCAGTGGTTAGAAAAATGATCATTTTGTTTGTCTGTTGACCACATCTGACATAACATCAATAAGACAAAGGAAGCTGGGCACCCTGCAGTGCTATTCTCTTCCCTGCAGACTCACTTTTCAGCACACGCATTTTAGACATGCTTTTTCTTCTGGTTCATTCCAATCAGCCACGGCACCTCAAACTACAAGCAGTGCCTTGTAAGTATTTTCCCCATAAATGCAAGAAATCAGAATCACAGTCATGAAAATCTGAATAGATTTGATCTGATTGCATTTCACCATTTATCTTACAATTCAAAAAAGAATTCATATTACTGATACCTGAATAACTGCCCAGCCTCTGGGGACATCAGTCCAAAGGAGCTGGTTTGAACGGCTAACACTTGACCTGAAGAACTGGAAAAAAGTCTAAACTCTTCTGGAAGACAGGGAGGAACACTCAAAACTGGAAATTAAATGGGACATACTTTTACTTAAGCATAGTGCCACAGATGAGCTGCTTTCCACGTGCAGACTCACTCCATTGTGTGATTCCAGCCATTGTTTGTGACTTCTCAACAGAGGCCCGTTCAAGAAACCTTAGTGAAAGACATAACAGTATTCCAGAAAATATACGACCATGATAGCCCTATGAGAGGACAAATGCACAAGCAATCGGCCTGTCATGTCTTATTGATGAAACGCAATGCTTTGAATTCTGATCACTTTTTTCTCCACAGTCATCAGAGGACCTACTGGGACCTATTCCCTGCTGGAGTTATGAGTCGAGCAACATGGACCTTGGTGGACCTGCACCAAGTCATGCAATCAAAATTCTGGATCACTGCAGTGAATTTTATTACCTGAAGAGAAGGAAAATTCTCTTTTTGCTTGTGATCAAATTACACATGAAGTAATAATCTTCATTTCATAGCACAGAAGCAGCATTTTGGCCTATATTATTGTCAGCAGCATTAACCACAAAAGAAATTAAAAGTACTACGACAGAAGAATCAAAAGTACTCATATGCAAAGGAGAAAAAAAAAAAAACCAAAAAAACCAAAACAAAACAAAATGAATCTGGGATCGCTTCACTCTCTTAAACTAAAATGGGGGGGGTGGGGGGAAGAGTGTAAATAATTTGACAAAAATCCAATCTCCTGACAGCTGAGTAAGGATTATTTTTTTTAATTTTAGTATAGAAACACAGGAGTGAGACCAGTAATAATGGACAAAATAGTCAAAGATTTTCATATGTGGGTTTTATTCATACGGGATTTTCTGAGGAAAATAACCCGAGATTACTGTGAATAAATTAGCAAGTATGCTAAAACAGATTAAAATCCGTAAAACCAAAAAAAAATCAGCTACACTAAAAGGTATTAATGAATAGTACACTTCTGTAGTCCTTAATCCAAATGTGGTCACCCAAAATTAGTAAAAACATACGTGAAATTACAAAATTTACCATGGGGCAAAATAAGTGGCAATAGACAGAGCATAAATAGAGGTGTCACAAAGGTTGGAATTGCTTAGCTTGATGAGAAGAGGAAATTAGGAGCCTTACTGTGAAAATTACAAAGGACATGGAGCACAGGGAATACCACTGTTAAATTAAATTGGAAGTGAGTTTAGAATAAAAAGAATATACATCTGTATGCAATCCGTATTCAGCAATTTAGGTTTTATCGTTGAAGGAGGTATTTGATTTAAATACTGTGGCAGAAATTCTAAAGGGTTGGATAATTTTATGACCACTAATAACATTTGTCATTATCTATGTTGCCATTATGATAAGGATAATCAACTCTCATGCTATGGAGCATAAAGTTATCACCTTTGGGGATCAGGGAATTTTTTTTCCTAGCTATTAGGTGTCTAGTATGACTTTTCTCATTTGTTTTTCCTAGTCAGTCTAGTGCAGTATTCTCCAACCCACATAGGTTAATTCTTGATGCTTCAAAAAGACCTTATTAGGCTGTGCAGGGGTGATGCTTGGTTGGGTGAGTCTTATCCTGCTAGAATGCAAACCCTTCTTCTGGAGGCGAGAGAGGTTCTCTTACTGTAAATCAAAGAATGAATAAAAGGGTGTCACCAAATTAATTTAGCAGAGTAGCTAATACCTTGTCTGTATGCATTCATTTAACAAACTAAATGGGTTTCAGGGTGTGCATGGGGCTGAGGGACTATCCGTAGACAGTATTGATCAGTTTCTGTTCCTTCAGGAGGACCACCTTAATTGGACAGGAGAAATTTGTCTTGAATCAATATCTTAGTGACAATCAGAGTTTGATGGTGGAAAGATAATTTGAACTGACAAAAGCTTGAGGCATTATTTTGATAACATGCTTGATGGCAGCACCTCAGGAAATGTGAAGAAGTAAAAACATGGAAGTTGAGGAAGAGGTGGTGTTACATATTTCACCACCCCTTTCTGAGTCCCTCCTACTTTATAATACAAGGAGTTTTATATCAAATCCTTGCTTTATTACTGCTGATTCAGTGTAATCTGTGGTTAGTAGAATTCTGGCCTTATCATTTCTTGACAATCAAGCTAATGTGAAACCTGTAAATTTTTTTAAATTTTCGGTAATTTTTTTGGACCTGTAGCTGACAGTCTGTTTATTTTTGAAGTTTGGTAATTTGAGATGGAAGGAACTGGTTTCCAAAAATTCAAATTTTTGAAGTGCTTAGATCTAAAGTATAGACAGCGAATTTACAAGGGCAAAAAGGCTATTTTCCAAATCCCTTTTTAAATGTGTTTAAGATGATAGAAATTAATTTAAATTCATTTTTAAAAGAAAAAAAAAAGTCTAATGAGAGAAGGTTTGCCTTCAACAAAAACTAAACTGTTAATTTCTCTGGGCCACTGAATATTCTATAGTTGCAGCAATAAAACTTCACTGCACGGGTCTTGATTCTGACATTCCTGTTATGCGTCTGTGGAAGGACTAAATTCAACTCCAGGTTCATATGGTAAGAGAGTAAAACCCGGAACATATGTAACTCATCCTTTCTTACATTACAGGCAGACTCAGTAGCCTGGAGGCCAAAACTTGGTAGGACACATTTAGTTTGTGATTATTTCATCTTGTGACGAATATTCAAATAATTATTTGTGTATTTAATGTGGCTTCCAGATTAGAGAGGTAAGCTGCATCTTGCAGGGAGGATTTGGTTTATTTGCCTACATGTAGCCCATCCATCTCAGCCTTCAGCTATCATATGTGACCCCCTGTAGGTCCTGTGTCATCCCTGTCAACCCCATGTGGATGTCGTGGATAGCCTGTGCATTCCCAAATCCCACCAGAGACACAAAACTAAGTGTTTCAGAGAGAGAACAAGAACCAATTTGCACCCCAGGCTTCAGCAAGGCTAATGGCTCAATGTCACGTACATCTTTTTACTAACTGAAATGGTTATTAGTTCTAGGACAGCTACTACACCCACAAAGACCACAATGCCCGAGTGGAAAAATATATCTACTCCTTGTAAACAAGCCCTGCAAGAGACGCTACTTGCAAGCTCTTAGATCTGGGCAGAAGAAGGACATATGAACTTTGAATAAAGATTTACTTATGGAAAATAATAAAAGCTAACACAAAGCCAAGGTTAACTGAAACATATAATTAAAGTTCACATTTGCTTTAATAAAATACAATATTGACTTTGCTCTTTAAAATAGATTAGGTTGTTGACATTACAGCAGTACAATAAACAAACCACTAAGCTTTTTACTAGCAGAACAGAAAATTAAAGCTGGTTATGACAAGCCAAATAAAATGAGTTTATTCAGGACTGTATAAATCATCAATAAGAATTCCTAATCACTCGCCTCCAAAAAGCTAGATTATTTGATCTGCAACAAAACTAGGGCTGTGTCAGCAAGTTGGATGCAAATCAAACAACATTCAGACATCTCAAAAATTCTGAAAGTATGTGTCTGGAATACAAATGAAGGCCAGAAATTCAGTGAGGCCTTCTTAGGGTAGCAGAAAAATAAATTAAAGCTGTTTTTTACACTGAGATGTGGTTATTGAAACAGGAGTCTCTCATCAGCATGGTGTATCACAGATAAAACATCATCCCTGGTTTTCTAGTCTTATTTTCTCTGTATATTTTTACAAAGACATTTCTTTGTTTGATGCCTACATTTTATACACACTAAAAGCTACACAAAGCTAAACTGTTCATTTTGATCTTTATCATATTGTATTACCTTTTAATAAAAAACCACATGGTTCCTGAAAATGTCTACTACAATTTAAGGCTTGCCAGGCACAAAAGCACTCTTTGATGCATGTATTTTATGTACAAAGTCTTATTGTAATGCTTGTGACCAATAAAGATGTTCACTCAGGCATGGAGTAAATTTGTGAACTATTAATATTTTATTATCTGTTTCCCTAAATCATAGTCTACTCCTGCCTCAATGAAATGCTTTTTCCGGGTTTTTTATACCATATAAATAAAGAGCAAAATAAAAATAACAATAAAATATGTAACAAGAAGATTCCAAGATAACTCCAAAAATTCTAATGCAGAATTCAGATGTAGCAGGGACTTCTTCACATTAACCTGAATGTGGATCTGGTGAAAGTTGTTCATAATTCGTGATAAAAGCTGAGAAGTGCATCTGTTTGCAAAAGGGTCCTCATTTTTTACGATGCAAGAATTTATATTGAAAGTACCAAGCTTAAATATTTGCTTAAAGCTTTCTCTATTTCAAACTGCATTTCAGCATTTGCTCCTTGCTTTCTGATTTAAAAAAAAAAAGATGGTCTATAAGGAGGGAAAATCTTGAAGACATCATGCTGCCGTAGTCTTCCTCACCACTCCTGTGATTCTGAATAGGATACGAATGAAGGATGCATGGGAGGGGATCAAAGCGTCCCGGACTTCTACTGCTTATTGACTCCTTTCCACGTTACTATGGCAGAGCTGCAAATAAAGCAGAAGTCTGGCCAGATGATCTCTTGACTATAATATATAGAGGGTGTTGACCAAATCTTGGATGAAGAACAAAAATAAGGCACAGAGGTAACATGGAAGATTAAACATTGCTAAAAGAAGATTGTGTCAAATTAGCCAGCTAGATTCTTTTGCTTTTCTAAGCAAAAAAAAGTGCCTCTGAAGATTTGGACTTTGATGAATCCTTTGATTTAGTATGGAAAGATATATTATTTTCACTGGAGAAGGTAGAAATTGTAAAGAGGTTAGAGTACAGCCCATGAATACGCCTGAAAACAGGAGGATTCTAAGCATTGTGTTCTGGGAGAGTCTTTTGTGAGAGCAATGGGGCCATGGGACTTCACTGAGGCAAATGGGGGTTCTGACCAGAGATCACATCCTGTGTCTGCCCACCACATCACGGAGATGGCGCTGATGATTCAGAAGAGCTCTTAATTACAGAAAAAAATTAAGGAAAACTTGTCAGGCTACAATGGCAGCCATCAAGTAATTCCAGTGGTAAGTGGTAAATTGGAAGAGATGAACATATTCCCACATCTGAATTCTGCATTATAATTTTTGGAGTTATCTTGGAATCTTCTTGTTACATATTTTATTGTTATTTTTATTTTGCTCTTTATTTATTTGTTATAACAAAAAAAAAAAGAGATTTATGTGTTTTCTTAGTTTACTCTTGGGAATAAGGTCAGGAGAGTCGAACACACACAGTGGATGGTGGAATCCGAACTTGCTTTTTATATTCCTGTATTTCATCCTCTGTTCTGAGTATAATTCCAAGATTAAATATAGGCTTCTCTGAGTCCAACCAATGCTCCTGTGGCCTTTTAAGATCTGTAAGATCTCTCTCTGGAGAGATACCCATTCAATCTAACTCACTATGCAGCCTTGTCTTTTAGTATCCGGCTTGAAAGAGCTTACATTAGAGTTTGGGTACTGATTCAAAAGACAGAAAAATCCGTAGAAATTGTCCTATTGTAACAGAAAAGAGAATGAAACAAGTTAGCTCAATGACTTTGCTGAAGTTAATTACCCAAAGAAATAAATTGAGAGAAGCTGCATTGTTTAGTTCTTGAATTAAACAATAGTCTTATCCCTTGGAAACTATTTTTAGCACTTTAGCAAATCCTACATACAGAGGGTTAGAGAATATATTTAAAGGGGCGGGGGGAAAGACCAGCATGTCCCACTGTGAGAGAAATTTGTTTCCATCATTCAGGACTGCTATTTTCTTAAAACGTTGTTGGGTCTGATGTGGAGACTGGCATGAAAATGCAAGTCAAAATATGTAGGGGTTTCAAATATGTGTTAGATATTGTTTTGGGCTGATTTCTTTTGACATCCAGCTGTGTTTGCATTTGGGAGCAATGTCTGAAATCAAGGGTCATCTCTGCAGGCAACTGTGCTGGGAAAAATTAACTGGCACAGTAAACGTGAGGGTTTGAGTGAAATACCATTCACAGCTGAATGGGAATACTTTAGACTGGTTACAACAGTGGGGAAGGGTGTCATAATCTGAAAATATTTCCTAACAGAACAAATGACAAAGGGACTGTTTTCCTTAGGATATGAATGAGTAATAAATTTCTATGCTTCCCCCGCGCTCCCATTTCAACAAAACCCAGATACAGCAGGGCGCCGGCTGGGGAGAATGACTCTAAAAATATGAACTTCTTCACCTTAAGCCCCCAGTGCTCCAAAGACACATCAGCTTGACTTTTCTCATTGCTTATAGAATTTATGGAATGCTAGGAATTTAGATGGTTGCTCAGAGGAGAAGAGACTAAATTTTGTCTAGAGTTCAGATATGAATAAGAAAAGCTTTGGGACCCATACTGGCCTTCTGATTTCCATACAAACAAATGTCCAGCGCTCAATGTCTTAGCAAACCCAAATTCAGCCAAAGAAACAACCAGTGTGAACTTCTGCCATATCTCGGCTGTGACTTCTGACAAGCAGGCCTTCTGGCTGCTCTTCCCTACCTTTTTTCTTTCTTTCTTTCTTTCTTTCTCTACAGCAAAGGAAGAGCATCACTGCCAAGCACTGGCTCTGTATTCTCCCTGTGCCCATCAGGACTGCTGAGCCAGCATGACGTTTGGTGGTAATTCACTACAGCTGTAGGTCAGCAGCAAACAACCACTCCAGAGGCAAGAGGAAAACAGAGATGAATTGTTTCTGTGATCAGCTGCCTTCTGGAACTAGTCTTCATGCAACGCAGCCTCCTGTGCTGCTAGTGCCTACAGGCACACTCTAACCCCTAAACAGATGGCTGAATTTGCAAGCTGCTGTGGATTATCTGTTTGCAGGTGTATGTGTGCAGAAGGAGGTTACAGTGGGTTTGATTTCTGTGTAGTGTAATGAACATGAAAGCATGTTTCTTATTTTGTGCTTGTATGAGAAAGTCACACTTTGAACTTTCCTTGTTGGGAGTAAAGGTAATGACAAGTCAGAGATTATTTGTCTTCACACCCCTGGTGTGGAAATGACTACAGCAGGTCACACCCAAAGACTGTTTACTTCTAATGCCTGTGTCCTGCAGAGACCAGAATTGAAGTTTTTTTTAAAACGCAGAAAATCATATTGAAAGGAGGTGTGTGAGAATCTGGTGCATATAACAGTCTCTTAGTCATTGATGAAGACTGACTGAGGCAATGAGCTCTGCGCTTCTAGTTCTCTTTATTGTTGGATATTAGTAACTACAATTGGTATTACTTATACACTTGAATATAGTTTTCCATTTCCTCTTTGCTTTCTGGGTAAGCCATAGTCCAACATGGATGGGATGCATTTGAGAGAGCCACCCTGGCACCCTCTTAACCTCATAGTGAGTAGTAGGTCCATCGGGGGCAATGCCTCTGCCCTACTTTAAGCACATAGAGCAGGGGATGGCAATTTTTTCTACAGAATTGCCTTTTTCTCCATTGATTAAAATTGCTTTAAATGGTACGTGCAAAGATAGACCCTTACACCCTAAATATCTACACTTTCTCAGATGAATATTATTTCTTTTGACAATGAACTTTGCCTACTCTATTCAAATGTTTGCATAAATGCCAGTACGTTAAAAATGGGTAACTGGTGTCTCTGCTCTGTCTGCCCAGCCGCTTAAAGTTGTTCATTGAACACAGCGATTCTACTTGAGAATTAGATTACTTGGAATTAGGCCAGGTCTCTGGCTCCAGTAGTAGCCCGGTCCAGGCGCTTCTGGGAAATGATCAAAACAATCAAGCATCTGACAACTGTAAAAGACAAACAAAGAATTTCCTAATCATAATTTAACTTAGTTTCATTTTTAAGTTTGAGGCTTCTCTGAGGTTCAGAAGCTTTTCAACTAGTTCTAAAAAGTCTTATAATTTATGCGAATACTCTTCCTAGCCCTCTAAATGGTCGTTTTGTCTTACACTCACAGTAAACGCAAAACTTCTGTAATAGCCTGTTACTACCACTCCTTGCATATTTAATATGGAAATGAACGTGTCTAGCCCACGTCTGCTATACTGGCCACAGGATAGCATAGAACAGCTTGTGAAAACAATGCAAATAACAAGTGTGCTGTATCAGTTTTTGGCAGATGAGGTTTAATTCTGTAAGATGTTAAGCAAGTTGGTTCCGGCCCAGAAAAACGTTTATGCAAGTTCTTAAATCAGTGATTCGCAGCCTCTGTCACTTGTAGTGTCTTCAGAAATACCACCTTTGTGGTAAATACTGAATAGCATTTATGGTCTCACATTTCTTTGCTGTTCTCTGAAGGCTTTTTGGAAGTCACAGATTTCCAAAGGTGTCAGGTACCACAGATTGAAAATCGTTGTCTTAAAGGAGGCAACCCTGTTCACCTAGCCATATCATTATGCGGTTTACTAGGACAGCTTTTCTAGTGCAAACCATTCTGAGCATTTAGAGTATGTGTGTCATACAGTAAAGCCCACTGTATTTAGTGTGTACAGGAATTTCTGCAAATCTATATAATTTCTTACGTATAATAATATTTAACTTTATTTGCTATTTACAAATTGATAAGTACAGTCTTTCATTCAAGTATTTAATCTTTTTCTTCATCTCAGCATTTGAAAAGCAGTCTAAACCACTAGTACAACATTGCTAGAGAGGAGATAGAAGTGAGATTTAAATGTACTTTTTCTTTTTTTTTTTTTTTAATCTGGGCTGGCTGATGACTACTGTCTGTGTAATTTTTCTGTTTATTAACATGTCAATTGAATTTCATTTATTGATCGCTAAGGAAAAATCTGGAGGTTTTATTTTTATTTTACTCATTGATTAAAAACCCTACTGCCAAAATGCTCATTTCCCAGCCCTGCAGTGCATAAAAGAAATTGTATGTCCTTGATCTAGACTTTTATGGCTGTAGAATATTGTGAAACTCCATGGTTTGGAGGCTACACTAAAATAATGTCAGGTTTTTATTCTTCTTGCTCTCCCCTAGCTGAGGGGTGTACATGGAGGAGAGGATACAACAAAAAGATATCTGAAATGTTATTCATTTTGTTAAAAACATAAACAGCAAGTGGAACATTTTGAAGGTGCTCAGCATTGGCCTAAACATTCTCAGTTCCTACGGAAATCAGTGGTAAAGTTCCTGTTGATTTCAACAAAGCATGGTTTGTTGAAACACCACCTTTGGCTTTCTTTGTGATAAGATAGAGTTAGAGCTAATCCACAGTACATATGGTCTCTCAAGTTCACGGCTTTTTCAGAATCGTTTTTGCTATACAAAAGCCAAATGCATGGCTACGTCCCAAAGAAACAGAGTTTAGCTTTCTATATTTAGAGGTGGTCACGCTGTTATTTTTAACTGCTTCTTGATATGACTGCAGAGCTCAGGTTTTGGCCTCCTTGCTTTCCAAAAGTCTCTGCATTGTTGTAATTATATGTCTCTAGAAGGCAATCTTATTAAACTGCTTCTCTCTGTTTCCAACCCAGTGCTTCTGCCAAGGCCCTCTGCACACAGCTTTTCACGCTGCAAAGCAGCTGCTTAAAGTGATCCTACCTTCACTTCTTCATCTACTCGGCCAATTTTTCTGGATAAAGAAACAAAATTTCATCATTTTGGTCCACAGAGTGGGCACAGTTAATGTGACAGAATAAACCGTTTTCCATTTAGAGCATCAGTTCCAACATATTTATGGATAGCGGTTGAAAAGATGAAAAGGAATCACCTGTGATTCCATTCATTACAGTATTAACATCTATAAATGTTCAGCTCCAACTGCTAATCTTTGCCTGTGTATGTGGTATCTGGGCAATAAAAAGTAAGCACAAAGTACTGCCCTCATTATAATTCACATCAGTTACGCACAGCTCTTTTAATAATTCAATGGCTTCTAGATTTATATGAATTTCAAGTGAAAAGGAATAAATTGTTTACGTTCCTTTACATTTCACTGTGTTTGAAACACAGTACTATTAATAGAAATAGAGAGAAATTTAATTTCCCTCCACTCTGGATTGTTAAACTAGGATCCTCTCCTGACAGAGAAGCATAGCACACTTGCTTAGCAGCAAGAGGCTTGAAATTTCTAATAAACAAACCTAACCTGCACCTAGGGACAAAGATTAGCTGAACATAGGGAGAATCATTGCTCTGGACTGCCTTTACAGCTGTGGAGTGCTGTGCAGGGGACAGTTTTCTCAAAAAGTTTAAATGTAGGTGTTTTGAATCATCTTCCTAGAGAAGCCCAGCCTTTTTTACTACAAGGAGACCAAATGAGGCTAATGTTAGTATTTTAAAGGCACTTTTAGCTCTGTTCTTTGTAGGAAAGCATCCGTTACTGTCTGGATTCATAGCCATAAGCTTGTATGCAGAACTGCCTCCTGCAAAGAGTTCTTATGTGTCTAAGGAGGTAGGCACATCTCCCATTGAGGAACTTCAGCCATTTGTTGGGTCACTCTGCAAAACCAGAAGCTTTCCAAGTCCTTGCAAGCAGAAGAGAGACCTGAGCATCCCACGTGCGTTCTTTAAACCACAAAGATGATGGTAAGGGCCTTTGATAATTGGGAGGCCCAGCAGAGGACACGTACAAGATACTGTACCTGGAGACAAGCCAGGCAGGCAGACACCTCTTTTGACATTGTCTAGGTTTCGGCACTTTCAAGGCTAGTTTTTAAAGGATTTAGGCATTTATCAGGGTCATCAAGCATCAAATCCTTTTTGGGTCTTTGCCTTTCAGAGCAGAGTCTCAGTGTATTTTCACTAAGAGGAAAATTTTTAATAACTTACATCAGCAGACAAATTAGCACTGAGATAAAGTTCCTGGGAACAGAAAACAGACTGCAGTTTTCACATGTATTAAATAGTCAAACAAACCCTCTTGGGCCTTACCTCAGCTAATGAGCTATTTTAAAATTTCACCAGTGCCTTTCTCTCACTAAAGCCTTATTTTGCAGGAATCAACAAAAGGAGATAAGATAAAGCATGACTAGCCCCCACCCACTTCCACAGAGAGCACAGAGTGTGGAGCGATAGAAGAAGCAAAGTAATTTAGGTCCATATTTTTTAAACATAGTTGTTCCATAACAAACCCTTAAAAATGCCCAGTTCACTTCCAGCATGCTCCTGCCTGCAAGATGCCCCCAAAAATGTTGAAGTGAGGCACTTTTGGAACTTTCACCTCAATAAAAATCTGAAATATAAGGATCAATTCTATCGCTAATTTAAAACCGATTTTGGCCAATGTTTCTGCTTATGCCTCTATATGACACTTCCTATATTGTTTGCGATATTTTCTGTCTTATCACATTTGCTGCAAATAGATTCACTTAAGGATCTCACTTCCACTAATTTTGCTTCATTTAAGGGTAATTTGAGGGAAAATGTTCACCACCGGAAAGAAAAAAAAAAAAAAAGGATATTTGCTGCTTCTAAACGTGACAGACTCCCCACATTTTTACTTGCTTTTCTCCGGGAAGATCCTACAATAGCAGTGCTTCAAGACAACACTGGCCTGTGCCTTGGTCACGTCAACTCTACATGTCTTTGCAATTACAACTACAAAACTAGGGATGGGCTGCAGAATATTTTCTTCATTCACAATGGGCTGCTGACTTGCAACACCTAGCTAACCCTTTGCCATGCTTTTGGACAGCCGAGGGTATGAATTCACCATGAATTCATCCCAGTGGAATAACCAGGGAGGCAAAATATTTTGTGTAGTCCTTGCCAAAAACTTTGATCACTTTTGAAGCATCCACAGTTGGAGATTTCTCTAAAATCACGCTCAGGAAGCACACTGATGTGTCTTGGGTTGCTAAAGCCCTACTGTAGGCAACAACAAATATTTATGACCCTTTTTGATGGCAGCCATCTGAGCAGCTCTGAAAAATGTCAGTATCACAGCATTGCGCTAGGCATCCCGCAGAGATTTCTCACAGAATTCTCCCATGTTCTCAATGTATTTCTCTTGTTTGGTAACCAGTTACAGTTCAAGAACTTTTTTAACTCTCCAGGCAATAAATTTACCCCTTTTGTGAAAATTTTCTCAATATCCTGTGAGGCTAGCACTAGAATGAGCAATGAACTGTGCATTCAGACTCAATAACTGCCTCATGTAGGAAATTAAAATTATGGCTACCTTTAGGATGATTCATTTATCTCATTGGCTTCCCATAAAAACCTTAGGGGAGGAGTTGGATTTTCAGATATTACAGCTCAATTTCTCCCCTTTGCTGACACAAAAGGGAGGGAGGAATCATTACTGATCTCAGATGGGATAGGCCATACTAAGCACTTCTTAAAGCCTCAGCTCTTGTCCAGTACTCAGTTTCCAACCTTGCCAACATTTCCAACGTTGCTGACAATATGTCAGCACCTAAGCAGAAGTTGCTGTTTATCTGATCCCTTTGAAGAGATTTTGGTATGTTGGCGCAGATCTGGTTATCCCATGTTAGGACAGAATAAGTACATTACAACGTATAAAAATATAAAAGATGGATGATGCAATTGTAAAGTGTCTAAATAGAATAGAATTCTGAAGGTGACTAGGGAATGATTATTGTACCTAGGGAATGATTAGCGTTTATTTCCTTGAGTACGAGAAGAAGGCCATCCAAAGAAGTGGTGAGACAACAGGTTTAAACAAAATGTGATGGTTCTGCTTTATAAGGCACCACTAAAATGTCAAACTCACTCTCATGGGATATTGTGAAGGCTAAAGTAAAATAGCTAAAAAAATTATTAGACGATTTCTTCTAGGGGAGGTCCAAGTAGGGGCTTTTTTTTTAAACAAATCATGAACCAGGTACAACTGACAGCTCAAAATGCCCTTAGTTTAATGATCATCAGGATGGGTAGACTTTACTGAGGCAGGATCATCCTCTCCCTACTATGTTTTTGTAACTTTTCTTTTTGTATCCACTGTGAGATGGTCTTAACAGATCTATTACCAGAAAAAAGATACAAGCTCGATGAACCTTTGGTCTGACCCAGTGTGACTGCTTTGTATGCTGATGACACATGAAGCTTTTGCTGCCTCTGCTTACAAAAGCCTTCCTTGTCATCCCATGGCTGTTCAGATGCAGATGGAGAAAAACAGCAGAATTGCCTTAAAACTTCAAAACTTTGATTACACTTGTGGGGCGGAAATGCAAGTCCTTTCTCAGAAACAAGCATAACTATTACTGACATGTAGATCAATGCCTGCATAATTTAAAATGTGCATTTGCTCATTGCAAGATATCAGCCTTGAAATTTGCCTCATAAAATTATTCTCTTCTAAATTTCCCATGTACTCTTTTCTTTGAAGTTTTCCAGGCCACCAAAAATCTCTGCAAATTTGCTTTGATTTTCTCCCAGACTGTTGGAAATTGGTGAAAATATGAGAAGATGTTTTATGATAAAACCCTGAGACTTAGGCAGGGTTGGCTTTTTTTATACTCCTTATTTTCTACTTTTCTGGAAGGCTGACCTTGCTGGAGAGGTTATTGCTCACCACTGACATGCACTCGCTGATGAGTGGGTTACAGCATCTGTGGCAGGAGCCTTGTTCTGTCGTTTGAGCTGAAGAGGAGCATGATCGTAATTGAAAGCTCTTCATTTAACCCCAGCCAAGACAATGTCAAATAAGCCAAAAATCATTAGGACTCCCACACTCAGTGACGGAGTATGTTGTGTCTATGTGTGTCAGGGGAAAAAAAAACCTCCATTTCTGTTACTTTTTAAGTATTTGAGCTTCTAATATTTTTTATAATTATACAGCCTGGGAGTTGATTTCTTCTCCCAGTATTTGTGATCCTAATTAAGACTCACATTTATTATTAACACTGCATCCTATTTTGTATGGGGGAAACAACCTCTGGAGACACTGTTCTGTTGTGCTGTGACACCCGAGGCCTCACGTCTCTCTAATTATTGAGGGCTGCCTCTGCTCCATTAGGATACTGCCCTGTTTAATCCCCTCTTGCTTTTACAGTCTGGGAACGGTTTCTTTTCCTAGTATTTGAAGTTCAAATTAAGTCTCATGTTTATTAGTAAGCGCATCATTTCATAAGAGAACTACAAGCCCTCTGAGGAAGATCAGAGAGCGCTGGGATGAGCTGAAGTCACTGGGGGATTCCTGGCAGTACGGAGCGGGTCAGGTCAGCAGCAATGACACCGGCAGAATTAGCTTTGTAGCAAACAAACAAACCAAAAAAACCCCACATCTGCAAATGACATCCCAGGGCCACAACAAAAGCGTGAAACTTGGAAGGGTGCTCTCAGTTAGCTTTGATAAGGGTGCAAAGAAACCAGGAAGGTCCAAGCATGGCTGAGGGACATGATCTAGTGGTAACTTGGACGTGGTTGGACTTGATAATCTTAAAGGTCTTTTCCAACCCACACAATTCTGTGATTCTAGAAGCTATCCATAAACCAAATGTTCACGTCTTTTTGCTCTGTGCTTCAATAGAGGAGAGGACAGGGGCAGGAAAGTGAGCGGAAATGACTATGAAACTAAGGAGGGAAAGCTTTTTATCCGGTCCTGCTCTGTTCAGGAAAGAATCATGCCCTCGCACCACTGTGACTGCTGTGACAGGCTCATGCAAAGCCCTCAGGACATACCATTGCATGGTGTACAAATCCGGACAGCTGCTCCGACAGCCAGGCCTCTACACATAACCTCTCACGCATGGCTCCATTATAAATTTTAACCAAGACTAATGTAACAGGGTCAAAAGAAGCAGTAATGTGAAGCGGTGAACATGAACATGTATTGGCAGCCCGAGCTCTATTGCTGGTTTTGCCATAGGCTCACTTTACGATCATATATAGAATTATATGAACGGTTTCTTATGCAAACTTTGCATGCTGCTTTTCTCTCTAATGCCTTTCATCATGTTCTAATCAACTTCATTCTGCTGCTGACTCCATATCTGCCTCTGATATACAGCTGACTCCGTATCTGCTCACAGCTCAAAGACATCCGCTTAAATCCAATAATGAGACGTGACTGCAAAAATAGCACATTTTTCTGTGAGGAATCTTCTCCCTGCAGGTATCAAGATTTCAGCTTTTTTTTTTTTTTTTACTCACAAAGATATCATCCTCGGCCCTGTGAACTCCCGCTTGCTTTTCAGATCTGGATTCACATATCTGTAATGAAACTGGAACAAATGGGAAAAAATTTCTTCAGCCACCTGAATAAAAGGACAGCAGTCCTAAAACGTTGCAGCTGTCTGCAATCTAGTTTGGTAGGGATTCAGACAAACTTGTGATGGAGCCAAAACTGAATCACTTCAATTTTCAATAAAAATAATGGTCTTGAATGCAGAGGACAAAGGCGGGATGGCCGTTGAGGCTGTGGAAATAATAACTAACCACATCAGAGGTAGAAGTAATACTTAAAAAATGCAATACTAGCACATCTTGAAGGACCAGAAAACCTGCATCTAGCCCAGTGTTGGAAGTCTAGCAGCAGGTAAATATGACAATTTAGCAAACATAGGCTGTGCCAGACTAACGTGATAGCTCTCCTTGATAAGCTAACTGATGTTCCAGACAAAAGAAATGCAGTAGATCTAATCTACCTGAAGTTCAGTAAAGCATTTAATATAGTCCCACATGGGACATTATTAGTTAGGCTAGATAAAATGGGAATTAGTTCCCCACTAGAAGGTGGGAAATAGCTGGAATAAAGGAGACAACCTAATAGGTTGTTTCAAGAGGGAATTACCAGCCTGCAGAGAGGATACCTGTGGACTCCCACAGACATTAGTTTTGGAAGCAGTTGTACAGGTGAAATTTGTTAACGTAACAAACCTGATGAGCACAGGGTCTCTCTGCATCATCTTTTACAGCAAAATGAGAACTTGCTCTGCCCTCAGTCCAGGCTGATACAGTGTAAGCCACATCTGATCCAAAGCTACATACCAAATAACTGCAGGTCTGATATTGTAAATGAAGGAATGAGAGACTTTTATCCATGAGCAGAACCGCGAGTCATTTGCAAAGGATCTGGCTCACGTTTGGTTGGCTTAGGCTGTGGTTAGACCAAGTCCACAAAGGGTTATATAGTTATACCACAAAAGAATAATCAAGATGCAGGACAGAAAGAGAAGGAAGACCTCTAAATTAAAGAGAGTCAAGGCACAAGGAACCTGAGGTCTAGAAAAATAACTTTTTCCTAGCAGTTGACCGTTATCAATAGGAAATACAAACCAGAAAAACCTAGGTGCGTTATCTACTTCCAGGATGAAAGTGATCCACAAATGTAATACAGCAATGAAAACACCCTCTTAATTTCAAACACAGCTATATTATTGTGGAATGCTCTAATAAGTCTGCATTGTATGCTATACACAATTACATTCACAAGGACAAGAAAGGTGAGCACAGAATGCTGTGGATGGCACTATGGGCACTGCAAATCCTTTCTTCTTGGGGGAATTTTTTTTGGTGGCTTCACCACACGCCTGGCCATGTCCTTGTTCCCCATTTCCTTGCTGTGCCCACTGTTAAGACTGGATTCTGTATAATGGGGGGAGCTGTGCTTTGCCTCCTTCCGGCTAATACTGATAACACGAGCATTTCTCCTTTGTTTCAGGACAAAGTCACAAGAGTTAATTTAAGCTATAACAGTAAGAGAGAAGGGCTCATCGAATCAGACACTGATCTCAGCTGGGAGGAGGTAAATGAGTTCCATGTGGTAATTTGAAAATCTGTTCCTCATTGTTTCTCAGCTGTTAGCTGTTGCCTCCCAACTGGGCCTGTGCTTGACTGTGTGTTAATTGGACCCAACAAGCATTGGTAAGAAGGGTCAAAGAGCCAAAGACTTGGTTTGGATCTTGGCCCATGATACAGGGAAGTCATGCTTGCGCTGTTTAGCACCTGGAAAATGAAATGCTTACATGAAGCAGAGGAACAAGGTTAGCACAAGAACAAATTGTTTTAACCTGGCCATAAATACGTTTTGGCTGCAATTGTTTCCACAATACTTCTCGTGAGCATAGAAGTGGGATTCTGGAAAACCCATTTATGGACGAGGTTGTACAACACCCCTTCCAGTCAACACCAGAGGCTGTTGGGCAGCGGTTTTGGGCACTCCTTCAAGTTCTTTGTTCTTACCTTTGAGAGAACTACTAAGAAAACTCTGTAATAAACTGTAGCTTAGATCATAATGCGTGAGCCAGAAAAAAAATGCAAAACACAGCTTGACTTTTGGTTCCCAGGTGGAGTTTGCAGAATTGGCATTTACAACAGCCATCTGATCTCATCAGATATGGAAGCCATCAAGAGATGCTAAACATGGAATCCCATAGCACCATTTTTGCAGTTACATCTTAAGAGCTGAACAGCATTTAATGCCAAGCTGAATAAAAAGGTGCCATTTGAAATATTGCTGTGCTCGTGCATTGACTTAAGGAAAAGTATGAGGATGGTACACATTCCCCCCAAATCAAGAGTCCTACAGACCTATTGTTAGCTTGCTAGTAGGTATAAGGGCTCAAAGGGTGAATCAGAAGAGGGAATTTAGAAGCGATAATGGGCTTAAGGCTCAGCTGTGTAGCAGCCAGTGGCAGAATGACACTGTGTATGTGTACAGTTTCCAAAAAGCACTCAGTGCATGTGAACTGCTCAACAAACTCATATCATCTGATACACTCATTCAGCCAGCTTCTTTCTGCCTGCCAGGTGGGTTTGTCCATAGTCTCTGGTTTCTGTACAACAATCTGTCTTTGTGCATGTGTTTCCTCTTAAGAATATGGCTTCAAGAAATAGTTATTTTCTCCTTAAAGTTTCAAAAGCAGAAAATGATACAAAACAGCTTTCAACATTTTCACACATCAGTGTAAACATAAGCATAGGCAAAGTGAATGGATAAGATTTACTATGCCACTTTTATTTGTATTTAATAAATACTGCTCATAAAATATAATGCTCACATTACTTGAATAATATAATTGATTGAATGAGATAGTGAAATAAGAAGGGCCGTTAATGACGATCACAGTAAAATTTTACGTCAGTGCTCCTCTTGAATTTATTGAATGAGGGAATAGCTACTGCGTACACCCTTGGAAATCAGGTACTTGGTTTTGAATTGTGTTGGGACCAGAGGATGTACTACGAAGTTGATGCCTACTGTACCTCTTGCTGGCTGAGGCAGGATTTTTTAAAGAACGAGTGCCACTGATTTTTATTTTTTTAAGGTCTTTTCCTTCATTTCAGTGAGCAATAGATAAGGCTGCTAAAATAAATGGATGTCACCAGACATATAAATGATGCTTTGGCTAATGAGACCTCTGCGTCTCACTGAACTGAGGTGTCTTTTATCATCTCAGTTACTGATGTGGACACAGGTGAAGAGCTGCATTATAAGCTACAGCAACCAGGAGAACAAGCAGGTAGACACATTATTTTCAGCTTGTTCTTTGAGGTGAAACTTGCAGTGTATAATATATATAAACAAATAAAAATGATGGGTTTATATATGTGTGTGATTATATATATAAAATATATATAAAGCATCATTGGGAGACTACAGACTGTTTTATCAAGTCAGATTCCCCCCTTACATGTATTTTAAGACACGACTGAACCATTAGATCATCTGTTTGGCCTTCAGGATATCAAAGGACACATCTTTTCAATCTGTTATGCTTTACTGAATCCAAGAAGTTATTTTTGCATATCAGTCAAAAAGATATCCAGCCAATATCAACAGCATGTGCAAATCTTAGCAGTGGTTTTAAAATTTGTGTTGATGTATTCTTATTGATCTCCTCTTCTACAGTCTCTGTCACAAGATCAGTGATTTCCTCCTCCTGAGTCAGTTGGTCCCGTAAGAGCTGGGGGGTCATCTGATAGCTTCTTCTAAACCAAACAAATGAAACAATACTGGATGCCGTGTTACGGGAGGGTCATCCCAGGCATAGGGACAACCAGAAATCATCCTGAAAGGCATTTGCAAAATATCTTCTTGGGAACAGCCACTCAGAGTGGAGTCTAGGAAACAAGAAGAAAAGAGGTATGCTGAGGGCTTCCCTAAACTGAAGGATCTGGAAGACAAAAAAGATGAGAAACTTCAGATGTGGTACTAGTTCGGGTATACTGAATCTAACAGGGTGGAGGAGCTCTTGTAAAGTCTGGAAAGCCTTTGAGACTAGATGAAAATTTATGTGGACCCTGTAGCCTGTTATAGCCAAAAGGACTGTCTGAAGGTGATGAGTAGTCAGAAGATTTTGAGTAACATCTTATCCTATGGAAGTTAATCATTCTCCAAAGAGGAATAGGATAGAGAAACAATGCTTGTATTCATTGTTTAATGTGAGAGGGAAGGTCGAGTGAGACAGCACACAGCCCCTTAGCAACACAAGGTAATTCTTCACTGTGTTCCCTAATTATATACCATAAATGTCAGTCACACTTCATGTTACCTGTAGTTAACTGTAATCCAGCTGCATGAACCCAACATAAATTAGCCAGTTTGTGTAGTTTGCGGTTAAATATATTTCAGAATAGGGTACATCTGATTGCTGGGGGAGGAGATTTGTAATCTCATCCCATAAATCTCACCTTACTATCCTGGAGCACTCTTAAACACATTTCTTAACACAAAATCTGCATCAGCATAGAATTTTGCCCTTGTCTGTCTGTTGAATCTTCTAAATCCTTTTTGCTTGTATGGGGTGAAAAGAATTCCTCTTGAGGCAATGGCAGATCTCTGCTTGTAAAAATGACAGAGTATTAGAAATTCAATCCATTGTGTGACATGGGAACAGAACTTTTACTCTGGATTTCCTTAAAAATGAATATATTAGAAAATGTGGTTATCAGCAGGCCGTTTATGACCAGAAATATTTTCTCATAACTTAGTGCTCCTTATATCTTTAGATTAGACACTTGTAAAATAGGCCATTATGTGTAATAAAAAGCATTTAATGAAACTTTCATTTGGAGGACATTGAATTCAACAGACTTAACTTTGACACTGACAAATGTCTCACAAGAGATGATTTGCATGGAAACCACTGGGGTCTCATTTTAGTTCCTGTAACAAACCAGAACAGTGATTTTATCATTTCAAAGTCATTTATATTAGCCTGGAGCTACATGACACAATGGCAATGCTTAGGATTGTAGCAGTACATCATCTGCATAAGTGGCATAACTTTCACTGCTGTGATAATCGTTCCCAGAGCCTGTATCATACATATAAACCTGTTTCAATAGGAAAAAAAAAAAAGTCCAATTGATCCATTATTTCCCAGAAACACTTATTATCATGTAGCACATGGTTATGAAGGTGGAAAAACGGAGTGAAAACTATGGTATACTGATTGGGTCATCATTTTGCCTACCTTTTAGCAGACAAGAGGTTTCTACTGCAATTTTTCACAGTTATGTACAATACTTAAGTAAGAAACAAATACAATTCACTAATAAATTTATGTCAGGTAATTCTCGTCAATACAAGAAAGAACAATTTATAGAATCTAATTAATATTCTAAAAAGAAAACATTATGCAACTTGGACACACTCTGGATTCAAATTTTTATTTGAAAATCGTTATATGATAATCAAACAGATCCACCTAGCTAGAGATACAAGTGAACAAACAAAAAAGGGCAAAAAGGAAAATCAACACAAACGTATAGCCTCCAAAAAGTAGAAGAATCGATAAATACACTCTGATGTTAATACCACAGGGTTAGATTTATTAGCCACCTAGACATCTGAGAAAGAATTTATATAAATACTTAACCCCTCTATTATATGGATTTATATGTGAAGTTCATCTTTGCAAAAGTCTATTAAAGTAGGCAGCCTCTTTACTTAAAAATGCTCCCTAAAGCAGTGGTATTTCTTGTATAAATCACTCCTAACTGCCACAGAAACTGAAACGGGATTTTAAGCCCATGATAATAGTTTTCAAAAACATTCGAATTCTCTTGTTAAGAACAATTTACATGAGATGTTTCAAAGTTATTTGAGGACCTAAATTGCCACTGACTTCACGAGAGTGAAGAGCTTCCTGTTGTAGTCCAGAGTCTGTCCTTTCTGGAGTGGGGTCTTCCCAGTAAACAGTGATCTTCTGGTTGGTTGGAGACCACAGCAGTGGGAAACAGAAGTGAGACAGGCTGTAACTCATTTCCCCTGACGGACTCCCTCTTCCAGCATTATCCTAGCAGAGTATGTGGCTTCATGTAGCCTTATGGCTCTTCTGCATGCAGCACGTATTCTCAATGCCATCATGTAAACAAACTCAGGTAAGTGGTTTTTCAGGTAGAATTCTCAGTACCTGGACAAATATAAAAATGCCAGTCTTCAGAAAAAAACCTTAAACAGTTGCAGAATTGCCTCTGGCCCAAAGAGGAACTCTCTGGACCAGAGGAGAGCCTAGTCCTTGTGATGATTTCCCTCAACCTACATCCAAGGCGACTTCATGTCACAGGATTTAAGCACAGCTTTGAATGCTGCTGACTGAGAGAAATCAATAAGAATACTGAGATAACTAAATAAGAACAGCCCACATTTCAAGCCTATGACGAAAACAAGCATAGCCACACTACATGTAAAAAGCCAAGCACCAAAGATTTGGCCTGGGCTATTTTGAGGAGAGACACCAGAAGGAGGGAGAGGGACTGTTCCAACTTACCCCATTATTATTAACTTCACCGTTAAGTTCTCTCGATTGCATTTATATATTTTTAAAGCTAGATGGATTTTAATGTATTTATTTTTCTTAGCATCTGGGTCTCTCAAGTACACATGCATGTTTCAATGCGCTAAATAGTGGCTATAATCAGTACAATTGTGGTTTAAACAGTTTTGGTTTCTCCGCCTTCACTTAATAAAAATCACTGAAAGGTTTCTTCAAAAATATTATCCTGCCCTGGTGCATGACAGCATCTGCTTGAAAGAGATGGATGAGCCAAGGTAGCACAGCGAAGGGAGCGATGTGGTAGCAGGACTGTCAGGGGAATGTCCCCCGTCTACCTACATGTGTAACCTGCTTGCTCTGGCTATCAGTCATTTTTCCTATGCATCACTCCACAGTATTTACTTGGAAGTAAATCCTGCATTTAGAACCTTTCATTGTCAGTCACTGCCTCTGCAAACAGACTTCAGGGCTTTTTTTGAGATTTCAGGCCTATGGTGATATTTACTAGGAACCGGCCCCTCATTTGAGGTAGCACAAACTTCTCGTCACAGCTTTTCTTGTGCATTTTCTTACGGAGATATTTTCTATCGACGAACATCCCAGTAGCACTTCAGCAACTGTGCAAAATATGCGTGCCATATCAGGGAATCAAATGGAGTATTTCTAATCGCGTTTTAAATCTTAACTTAGAGACAGAAAGAACTGGCACCCTATGAACCACTGGCCATGTAGGGAAGTAACAGCTGATTCTCAGACCCACAACAGACTGCAAAGCATAACTTGAGACTTTGCATGTTTAAGTATTACCACTCCTTACATTATTATATAGAATACTGTGTTATTCCGCAGCTGTAAAAACCTTTAGGGATATCTTGAGGTGCTTGCTGAGACAAAGCTGGTTTTGAAGCCAAATGGCATTGTGCCTGAATAAGACTCAAATTTGGAGAGATAGTTATATTCCTATAATTCTTTAGTGTTTGCCCTGAGTGCCCATGCTATGAGGTTCAGTACTTATATTAAAGAGGTTTCATTTTGTCAAGGTGAAGGGTGTTCAGGCTGTGGAATATTTTGCTTAAAATGGGATTTACTTTCTCTCTCCTTTCCCGGTTCCCTGCAGTTTGCCTCCTGCTGACGGATGATCTTTCCCTAGTGAAGGTATTTTTCCCCAAGTGTGAAATTGATTCCAGCTGACAACAGAGTGTGTCAATCACTTCCCACTTTTGTCATCTTCAAAGACTCCTCTTCCCCTTATTTAAATTGTATTTTCATAATTGAAAATTGCTTTCAGATGACTTAATGAATTCCTCCACTCTATTAAAGGCTGAAAGCAGATGAAATACTGCAGCTTTCAGATTAAGTGCATTTTTATAGGGAAGCTTTAGCAAAAGCTTCAGCAACAACAGCAACAAATTTTCTGCGTTAAGGCATGCCCTCTAAAGAAACAAATCAGAGTGGTAGAAACGGCATTTCCCACCAGCACCCCTGCAAGAAAACAAGCACTAAATTATATTTTGACCTTATGGATACATTTTTAAAGCTTCTGAATTGCTGGAGCTGCCATCAATCTCCAAACAGCTAATGTGACCCATTGATCAACTGAGATTTGTATTCTTTCCGGTTGATATAGTGCTGCCTCTTCCATTGTGGTATCTCTTTAGAAGGATTAGGCTGACCCTGGAAAGCATAAATGCTGATGCGGAAATATACTGTGTAATCTCTATTAGCTATCCACAGTTAATCTTATGATAGTAAGTAGAGGGAGGCATAGAGTGTTTTCATATGATGATACCCCCGATCACTGGGGCTTGAAATGCAGATGTGCTCAGCAAAGTAGGAGTTGATAAATACAGCTGAACTATTAAACCATCTGAAGCTGTGCTCTTGAGAGACTGTAGTGCAAATGCCTGTTGAAATCAGTGTTGTTTATTCATGTAGTTTACTTAAAAGTAGCTTAACTCTTGAGACCAACATTGTACCAAAGTGTGAACCACAGTTTCTTTATGTTCTAAAAATAAATAGCAGTATCCAGATTTGGAAATAAGAGGGTTTTAAATCTTAATACTGTTTCATTTGTGGGTTTTTTGGTTTTTTCTTTTTGAGAAGCTGGCCAGTGAAATGGTATGTACTGGTGGGTTTCAACACATGGCTAAAAGCCAGCATGTCCTGGATTAGAATGAGTCAGACTGATTTACCGGGCCCAGTTATCTATCTACTCATTCAAATGCAAATCCAGAATAACTCCTCTAAGGCAATGAAGTTACCCCAGTTTTGCCCTGGTATGCGTGATGTCAGAAACAGGACTACTGTGTTTATATGCATCAATCCTCTTGCCCTTTTATTGACCTGGATTTGCATTTCACTTCCACATTTTTTTATTTTTTTTTTGTAGTTTTATGGACAGACTATTTGTAGTTGGGTCCCTTTGCACAGCAGACCTCAGTAGTGCATAAAGCTCCAAAAAGGGAGAGGGGAAAATAAAGAAAGTGCGTAAGCGAGCAAATCAGACATAATACGTACAGCCTAACAAGGACGTAATTTGAGGCTGGATTGCAATCCCCTGACACAAGAGAATTATGTCCAGGTTTGTAACCTGCACTGTGGTAAATGTAGCTTTAAACCACCATGGCCTTCAAAACATTTTTCTCTGGTTCAAATTATCTGAGCTGAAATCACAGTCAGGCACAATACCCCAGCTCTGTGAAACAGCAAAAAGTAATAGTTATTTATTTCACAGGTTTGTCATAGATAAATAATGGTGTGATAAAAATAGTCTAGATGCTAGGATGCGAAGCAATTCAGTATTATACACAGTGTTTGGGGGAAAAAAAAGAGTGATTAATTTTTCAGATAATGTAACGTATACCTGAGCCAGGGCATACCTGGCATATGACATGAAGTTTTTGAATGATCTGTGGACTAGATTGAGGGTGATTGGTGAGGACACATTGGCTCTGTGTTATCTCCCAGTTTATTGCAGAAAAGGTCTAACCAAAAAAAAAAAAAAAAAAAGGGAAAAGTTCTGTCCTTTTCTGTTAGCTTTTTCTTAAATATCACAGCTGAGATGTCTTAGAGGCATAACACAAATCTCACAGCTAAGAATGCTGTAGTGGCTCCAGGCCATCTTTCAGAATATGACTTCTAAGTTGCAGAGTGGTATAATTTAAGGCTGTCCTGCAGTACCATCCACATCAAAACATATTTTTAAGGAAGTTAGAGCTGCCTGCATCGGCAGAGTCCTTCCCTGCTAGGCCTAGGACTTCTAGCAGTAGCAACGCTTGAGATAAGGGGTGAGATCCTACTGTAGATGTGTCTTACCCAGTCCCTGATGAGTTTTCTATTGCCAGTGTTTCAGCTGAGGAAAGCTGAATTTTGGGTTCCTACTTGTGCACAAAGCTGTAGGGCGTTCAGGCCTCCCCATCCACTTCCACCCATATTATATGAATAAGAACTTGTCCTGTGTATTCAGGCTTTTCCCTGCCAAGAGTTTCACAGTTCAAAATCTAGTCCTGTTTATGTCTCTGCTCATAAATAACATGGATGTTTTTCAGAGGCAGACTTCAGAACCTACTCAGACCCACATGTAACTTACATGTACCGACAAATCTGTAGGGGTCCTTGGTGTCATTCCAGTCCTTTTGCACAGCCATGGAGTGACGACATCAGGAGTGACAGTCCTAACTCATGTAAAGCTAAAGTTCTGTATGGACATCTCAAAACTTTTGGAAGCAGCTCTTTCAGGTTGCTTTTTTGAGACAGACCTTTGTGATCAAGAACAACCACAAAAAGCAAGGCGCTTTTTTCTCCAAGTGGCCCATTTTACCTGCAGTGAAATTCAGAAATGGGAAAAGTGGGATTCTTTAGAACTCTCATCTACATGGACGTTGGGATTCTGAAAACTCCTACTAAACAAAACCTGCAGACTTGCCTGGAGGTAAACCCAGAGGCTTCTGAGAATCTCCTGCTACTGCTCTGCTGAATGGGCACTTAACTGGTCTGTTACCAGCCAGCCTCACTCAGTGGCGCACCTGATGTGTGGTGTACTGCACAACAAACATCTGAGATAGGAATCTTCTCAGTTAATTCCAGCCCTCCAGATGCAGTGTCCTGAGCCAGACATCTAAGCTTTCTTGACAGAGAAGTGAGAGAGATGCTTTGATATCGTAGTGCCTTCCATTTAACGGCATGATTGTACAAGATGTGATGAGCAGTTCGTTGCTGAGGAAAGCCCATGGTCCCGTTGCTTTTCATCCCCATCCCAGACATGTAGTTGTGCCTTTATCTTGGCACTGGTCTTGTACTTAAGTTGATCTTTATTTTTTTCGTTAAATTGGAAATGAATGGTAAGTACTGGATCTGGTACTGAGACCTTTTGGAGACAAAATAAGATGAGAGAGCCGTGAAACCATGTCCTGAAGCACTTTTCTTACCCAGGGTGAATTACCCACTGGAAGGACCCACTACGCTCCTCATGCTGTGGATGCAACCTACCCCGGGTCATATGCTAACACTAAGAAAGCTACATTAAGGTTAGCCAATTCCCCTAGTATTTCACCAGGACATGGGGGGATAGGACCAAGCTGTCAGCCCCCGCACAGGGAGTCGAGCACGGCAGACTGTCTCCTGCAGAAATGTAGCAAATGTTTTCTCAAAGGCTTTTCAAAAGTGCTTGGAGATCCTTCTCTGAAGGTCAATGCAGTAATATGAGGGTGGTGAGACACTGGCCCAGGTTGTCCAGAGGAGCTGTGAGTGCCCCATCCCTGGAGGGGTTCAAGGTCAGGTTGGATGAGGCTTTGAGCAGCCTGGTCTAGTGGGAGGTGTCCCTGCCCAGGGCAGGGGGGTTGGAACTAGATGGTCTTTAAGGTTCCTTCCAATCCAAACCATTCTATGATTCTATGATTCCATAACAGTACTAGTCATGCATACCAGAGCATGCATGGATTTTGATCCAAAGCAAGTGGAATCATGGGATTTTTTTCCGAATTTCACTGTGTTCTTACCAGTTTTTCAGATGCACATAATGTTGGAAAAAAGGAAAGCTGAAAGGAAAAGCTCATTGGACATTCTAGAATAGGATTCAGTAGATACAGTTCCTGACCTTGCATATGTTATTTGTCACTGGAGAAATAATTTTCCATCTCTTGAGTCTTGGGTGCCAAAAATTGTAATGCGAAAAAGAGATTGCCAAGAAGGAAACAGTCGAGTCATGAAGCAAGGAAATCAAGTGGTATGAAATGCCATGCTGTTGTGGCTGTGTTGCTAAGCTGAATTGGACTGTGAACCTTTTGATCTTTTATCTGTAAATTGTTGCTTAATAAAAGTAGCCTCATTTGCCAGGCTATTTGAAAAAAAAAAAATGCCTGTAAGTGGTATATAACTTAGCTTCAGCAAAACTTTAAGAAACTAATGAGTTTAACAGAATCCATGAAAAAAAGAGAAATATAGGAGACACTCCCCTCTTCAATTCTTAGATTATTCTCACTATCATTGTAGCTGTGGCATTGATCTTGGCGGGGTGGGACAGGTGTGGAAATCTGATGCTCTCAGATTTCCTACTGCAGTTCCTACTGCAGAAGTATTATTGGCATTTTGACCTATTACTAAGAAAATTAGAACCTAAATAACATTGTGAAAACAAAAAGTTAATTATAATTTTTTTCTGCATTCTTTGTTTCAAAAATGGGTAATGCTTAACTGTCTTCCTAAGTTCTTGCAAGCCTTTTTTATTCTACAGAAGAGTTAAATAACGCAAAATAGAGCTTCTCCAACAGTTTCATTTTATTTCAAGACTGCCTTCTGGCATCAAAAAAAGAAATGTATATAGGCATTAATGGTCACTTGTTATAGACCTGAATATGAAGTTAGAGAGGGCAAAAAAGATTATAATGAGAAAGAGCTTTTGAAATAAATGAGTGCAGAAAACTGGGGCAGTCACAAATCATGGATTTTCTTTTGGATTGATGTGCATTGATTTATATATTAGGAAATATTACTTGCACCTCTAGAGAAGAACAATTATAATATGAGTTGCAGTGGATGTAGCTTAATTAGGGAAATACAGGTAGGATTTTTTTTTCTAGTCAGAAGCTTAAGGGAGCTCAGGAAGGTAGAAGGAAATATTTATTAATATCATTAAAGCTTTTCATAATCACTTATAGATGACTAAAAGCCTCTGGGTGGAATGAAGTTTGGGGTCTTACTACAACATAGGAAATGACATAGTAGATAGCATTAATACTTATCTCCCGTATTTTATCCTGACCTGATGTCTAGTTGAGGTACCTTGAATATGAAGACAAATCAGACCTATACAAGGGAAATTTCTTCCTAACCCCGAAAGTAATTATTGGTAACTATAATTTTAAAATCATATCCCTTTACATATTCATCCTGCAATTACCAAGGAACCTTATGGAGTTACATGACCTATTAAATTGCATTAGATCTTTTTAACTAATCTTTTCTTAGCTATAACTTTATTTCCTTTATAGTCTATATTGCATATACTACTTCTTGGATGGTGAAAAATAAAAAATTAGGGAAGTTTTCTAACTGCACAACAACTTTTAAACTAACTAACTTTCAAACAACTTTCATCTACTGCCACGATATCAATGGTGAGGTCTGTCAATGGTATATTTATGTTGAAATATATATATACACCATTAATAAAGATATAAGTACATACTATATTCCTATGTATGTATATAGTATATTTTTTTTAAGAAAATTAAATTAGAAACGAAAGTTCCATTACTGAAAATTCTTTCTTTCCTCCAATTTCTTGCATTAGATGTGGAACATAAACCCACTCAGCTGATAAAATTATTTGAATCATCTTCTTTTCCTAAATGAAGAAATAATGGTAAAACAATGGGAAATAATTATCCATGATGCAATAAAATCTCATTGACTTTTAATCTGCATCCTTTCTTCCAATAAATGTATTCCATTTTCCAAATCAGCAGAATAAAAGAGAGACATATCTTAACTGCTATCTAATTTTAAGGCTATGCTTAGATGAAGATAACATTGTTTTAGTATCCTTGTATGCATCATCAGCAAACTCCCAATAAAGGCCTCAAGGCATTTGGAGACATATTCTCTTCTCATTTACACCACAGCAAACTTCATTCATGAAAATTAATTGAAAGGAGAATTTAGCCCACGGAGTGTAAATCCAGTTTATGAAAGGCTGTTAAACTTGACAATATGAATTTAGTTCAGGATGAAACTCATGAGATGCTATTTCAATCTGATATGAACTATTTATAAATTACTTTTTATCTCTTTGTGTTTTATTGCTTATTTTAGAAAATTTCGCTTTAACATGGATAGCTACTCTAAAAGCTATTCATTTAGAGCAAGACAAGCAACTCAAGTCTGTCTTCTGTCACACTCCGGCAAAGGATACTCTGCAAAGCAAGTTTAAGAAACAGCAATAAATGGCATAAATGCTCATTCGTTCTCTGAGAATATGGTATCAAATGCAAAATTATTCCAATCCACTCTTTGTTCAGTTCAACACAAACTCTCGTATTAAGTCAGATTATCTTTGAATGGGCTTGTTTGGAGGTTGGATGCATTGTATCTAGTTTTAGACCAGGACTGTAACTTCTACACAGCTAAGCTTTAGACTCCCTTCCTTTACCAGAGAGAGAGGGATGGGTACCTCCTAGTGATGCTGGCTGGCCCTGCCTTAAATGTTGGGTTTTTTTCAGGAGGGGCTGTACTGCCTGCTAGAGGTGTCTGTTTCTCTGCACTGCATGCCTAAACAAGCAGTTTAGACTTCACATCTAACTAAAGTCAAGTGAGATTAATGCAATTGTTAATATTCTTTTTCCCCCCGAACTTGCAGTCTGCAGCAGTTGGAGATTACATCAGAAACACGAAATTCATCTGCAAGAGAAAACAAAATGATCTCTACTTTAAGTGGCACGCGCGTGACTGCAAAGCTCAGACACTAGAAATCAAATTAAGAGACCTTTAAAAAGACTCTCAAGATTTCAAAGTCATTCTTACAGTTAATTTATTTTAGAAAGCAAATGAGAATATCTTTTAAAAAGCCTCAAGATTTCTAAGTTAGTCTTATAGTTAATTTGGTTTTGCTCTCTGGAGCTTGATTTTCAAAAGAGGATTTTTCAATAGGATTAACATGTGGGATTGACAGGATAACAGCTTTGAACCACAATATTTCTAGTAGCGAGATGTTGGGGGATTCACCCAGTCTTTCTCTTTTGTTTTGCTGGAATACTACTGCACAGAATAATGAGAAAGTGAGATTGCATTGGGTAATTAACCCTGGCAATCTAGTCAATTCGGGAAGACTACAGATCCTCTCTCTATTACTTTTATCACCATCTGAAATCATTGATTTAACCCAGAGCTTGTTTATTTTTTTCCCATAGTCAATTAATTTGCCACTAATAGCGGGCAGAACACAAGAACGGATAGAAAAAGAGTGTGAAAGGGGATTTATATGCCTGTAATTCATGTCATTGAAAGCACACTAGAGACTCGAGAGCTTCTCTTAAGGACAGATAATATTGTATGTGTAACAGTGTAATTGACCACACATTTACCTGTTTAATAAAATTTGGACAGGCACAGAATAACGCATTTGACTGAATGTACACGGAGGAGTAATTACATTGAAGAGACTAAACGTTAAGTCAGAGCTGGGAAGTAATGAATACAGAGCATTTAATTATACTGTAAGCAAACACATTAAAGCCTGCCAAGAATGTGGAGGTGAACATTGGGTGATTCAGCAGGACAGTAAAATTGCAAATGGAAAGCACAGAGGTTGCGCAGCTTTCCAACAGTGGAAGAGAAGGATTTTTAACAATATAAGCTCTTGGGATCAAAACTGTGCATGAGATCAACCTCATGATAAATTATATATTCCACATTTATCCACAGTCTTGCTAATTAAAAACTTTGTCTCTGACATTACTGGAAAACGACCTACTCCTTCTCTTTGCCGTTTAGTAAAAATATATTGTTTTCAAGATACTGTGGCTCTGTCGTGTTTGTATGTTGCTTGGTCAAGATTCACTCAGCCTGAATTCCAGGAATTCTGCATCTTAACACTGTGGACTACTTTTGTTGCCTCTCATGTGATGCCAGACAAGATGTCTAGATGTCTGTGTATCTTTAGAGAGCATGAATGCTGGGAATTTCTCATTACCTTAAGTTAGGTTCTGCCCTTCCTATCAGCTTTCCCTTATGAATCTGGATTATAGTCTTTTTCTGGTTTAGTGTCAAGTACAAAAAGTGAAGGGATGAGGAAGGAAGGGTGAAGCTCCAGCTGCAGGTGATGGGTCTGGAGGGGACTAAGAGTAATCTACCCAATGTAACATCAGAAAAGATAAAATGAGAGACTGGATGAGACACAAGGAAAACATTTCTGTGGATTAAGTACTGAAATGAGATTAGGCTTCAGTCACATACTCACTTCTAGGATAATCTTTAATTTGGCTCTGTCTTTTGCCCTACTAACCTAAGCTAAAGCTGCCTTCAATTCTCTGTATAATACTTCCCAAAACCTTAATTTTTCTGTCCTGATAATACCAAAATTCTGCTTGTGCCTTATTTTAGCTTCATGACCTGTAGCTTTACTGCTCCCGGTTCCAAAATATTGCTGCTAAATTGATCTTTCATACTACTTTGTTGGTTGTGGAGCTGGTTGGGGAAAAAAAGAAAAAGAAAGGGAAGGAAGCTATTCATCAACAAAGTCAGATTACCACGAACATCCATGATCTCTTTTCTTTTCCAGTCATCTTACATCATGAAAATCCATAGGTCCATTGAATGACAGCAGATGGGATCTGGCCAGAGAAGACCATGGGAACTCTGTGGTGTAAGGGAAACAGATTTCAGCTGCAAAGTGGCATGAAATCACGGAATCACGGAATCTTTAGAGTTGGAAGGGACCTCTAGAGATCATCTAGTCCAACTCCCCTGCTAAAGCAGGATTGCCTAGAGCACATCACTCAGGAATGCATCCAGGCGAGTCTTGAAAATCTCCAGAGAAGGGGACTCCACAGCCTCCCTGGGCAGCCTGTTCCAGTGCTCTGTCACCCTCACCCTAAAGAAGTTCTTCCGTGTATTTGAACGGAACTTCCTTTGTTCTAACTTGTGCCCATTGCCCCTCGTCCTGTCACTGGGAACCACTGAAAAGAGTCTGGCACCATCCTCCTTCAGCCCACCCTTTAGATACTTGTAAACATTAATCAGGTCTCCCCTCAGCCTTCTCTTCTCCAGGCTAAAGAGTCCCAGCTCCTTCAGCCTTTCCTCATAAGGGAGATGCTCCAATCCCTTAACCATCTTAGTTGCCCTTCGCTGGACTCGCTCCAGCAGTTCCCTGTCCCTCTTGAACTGGGGAGCCCAAAACTGGACACAGTATTCCAGTTGTGGCCTCACCAGTGCAGAGTAGAGGGGGAGAATGACCTCCTTCGACCTACTGGCCACACTCTTCCCTATGCAGCCCAGGATTCCATTGGCCTTTTTGGCAACAAGGGCACATTGCTGGCTCATGGATAACTTACTGTCTACTAGGACCCCCAGATCCTTCTCCTCAGAACTACTTCCCAGCAGGTCCACCCTAACCTATGCTGGTGCTTAGCATTCTTCCTCCCCAGGTGCAGGACCCTACCCTTGTCCTTGGTGAACCTCATTAGGTTCTTCTCTGCCCAGCTCTCAAGCCTGTCCAGGTCATGCTGGATGGCGGCACGGTCCTCTGGAGAAATCAATCTTCTGAATTCTTAGGTGGCCATGAAATCATTGAATTCTTTAATATTTCGTAAATAACCCAAACTCAAAAGAATTCAATAGAGTTCTCACAGATTTAGATCTCTCCTAATGACAATTTTCTGCTGAAACAACTCTCACACAAAATGTAAGACTGTAATGTATTCGCTTTAAGACATGGGAGTAGGGACTCAGCAGATCTGAGTTCTGGTCCCCAGTTCTGCCACTGACAAACTGTGAATCTTCAGAATCGTGACCTCATGTCTCTGAACCTGTTTTTCATTTTTATTAGTCTGTCTTCTGTACAAAACCGAAAACTGCCTGCAGCAGTCATCTACTGGAAATGCCTTATGTATGCAGACAATGATCTCTAGTGGGCACTTATGTGTAACATAACGAGCTAATGAAAAGTGCTCCTCAGTTACCTTGTTTCTGGGAGCTCTTGAGTACTCATTTTCATCCCAAATTTCCCGGTGAACCATGGTTTAAAGGGGACAGAGTAATTAATTACTTAGTCACGTGTAAATGTTCTACATCCAAACAATGACATCTGGGTGCATTTTTCTGAGCTGCCCTTTATCAACAACATTGTAAACAATATTCTGTGCAAGTTAAACCAATTGTCTTCAGACTAATCCTGTTTGGGTTATGCTTCATTGTGAAGTCTTTTCTTCCAAAGAAAAGGTATTTCTCCAGTTGCAAATACCAGACTGCAGAAAACAGGCACTTTGAATTAAGTCAATAGTGAAATGCCTCATTTTTTCCTAAGGATAAAATCCATCAACTGTGTTGTTTTCACCTAGTAATTAATTTAATTATTATTGTAAAATGTTTAGTCAGATTTATGGAAGTGTATACTTTGCCAGGAGGTTTAATGGTTTAAGAGTTACTTTCTGGAGGTTATTGTAAATATACAGTCAATAACATTCATGCCAGTATAAACAATATTGATTTCAGCCTCTCACTGTGGTAAACTATTCTAAATCCTTTTTTTTTTATTATAGTAACATAATAACTCTTAAGACTTTCATAAAAGCAAATAGAACCAAAATGTAACTCTACTTAAAAAATGAGCGCCTTTACGTATACTTAGCAGTCGAGTGCATAATGTTGGGGTATTGTGAGAGGAATAAGCATTGGGAAAGGAACATGTAATTTAAAGGATAATTCTGGAATGAGGATCATATATCTTTTGTAAACCGACTTATTTTGATCCTGCAGTGCCTCTGTGATTCCTTCACAGTCAGAGCTGTAGTAAAGGGTGAAAGACACAACACGCAATTAATTGTCAGTTATCTCTTGTAGGATTATCTAGATTGCAGGCATTTACTTACAGATGTCATGGTGCCAAAACATCACCACTGGATAATTAATGGCCTTACTGGCTTGATGACTATGGTTAATCATGGCTAAGTTTATAGATAGTTTGGGGGGATTGACAAAGCAGTGTGAAGAATTATATTTATCCGATGCATTATCTAGGTTAAAAAAAGAAAATCTCTCTTTTAGCATGCTTTATATCTAATCCTTGCCTTGAAGATAGCCAGGAAACCAGGCCCATTAGAACAATTAAACGTCAGCAAGAGAAGATATCTCCCAACTTAGATTTTTCTCTCTCCAACATAGAAAAGCAAACTGGGAGGAAGCCCTTCCAATACAGCACTGAGTCCCTTTCTCAGAACCTGTAGAATCATCCTCTGGTGGACCAACCCTCCAGACCATAAATCTCCCAACAAACTGGCATGTGGATAAGCCACAGTTGTTATAGGATTAGCCCAGGACAGAGGTCAGATGAAAAGCCAATGTGTTTTTCCGAGCACAAGGTAGGAGAGACTGAAACCTGGATATCCATACGACCTTTGAAAGACCTCAGGGGATATTTTTCTTGTGCCCTGTGGCAGTTGCATATTCCTGCAAAGTAAGGCTACTTCATCTACCTCCACCCCTGATGTGCACGTTCGAACAGCAACTAAGGGACAGAGCTTGACATGTCAGAACTGAAGTACAGGACCTAAATCTTCTCAAATGTGCGTGTGCAGTGGGTTGGGTCAGGGGTGACGCTGGCAGCTCTTGAAAGATTATGAGCCAAGTGTAGGCAAGTGTCGTGGTCTAACCCCAGCCGGTAACTGGGGCCACACAGTCATTCACTCATCACCCCACCCTGTGGAATAGGGAGAAAAGGGAGAAAAAAAAAACTTTGTGGGTTGAGATAAAGACAGTTTAATAGAACGGTAATGGAAGAAAAATAATGATAATAATAATAATGGTAAAAGAATATACAAAGTGAGTGATGTAATGCTTACCACATGGTGATTGATTGTCCAGCCTGTCCCAAGCAGTGACTGCTGAATCCCTGCCTCCTAGGCAACCCCCACTGAGGTACTGAGCATGATGCCTATGGTATGAAACATTCCTTTGGCCAGCTTGGGTCAGTTGTCCTGTCTATGCTCCCTCTCAGCTCCTTCATCCAAAAAAGTCCTTGACTGCTTAGCAACAACAAAAACATTAGTGTGTTATCAACACTATTCTCATCCTAAACCCAAAACATAGCACTATACCAGCTGCTAGTAAGAAAATTAACTATCCCAGCTGAAACCAGGACAGTAAGTCACTTCACTAAGTTAAATTTATAGCAGTCTCCCATATAGCTCAGAAGGCAAGGGGGGGGGATATGTTTTCCAAGAGACAACAACCCACGTCTGCATAATATTCCTTTGACTACTGTTAATTTTGAGACTAAGAATAGAGTTAGAGATGGGAAAATAAGGATCTGTATCTTTTACTGGTGACCTCTGAAGAGTCAGCAGAAGTCCAGCTCATAGCAGCTGAAAATATTTTGTATTGATTCTATAGTTACCTGTAGGTGGTATAAAATATAAAGAAGAGCTTACCTGCCAACATGTTATGGGCTTGTTTTGTTTTTCTTGGCTACTGTGCAGCCCACTAGACTAGACTGTAGATTGATTTCTGCTGAGGTCCATAATTTATATGAGGTTTTTCAATAGGTATTGGACACCTGTCTGTGGTTAATGGTAGAGTTAAAGCTTATAAGAAAAGGAACTGGGTTGCTGATATTAGGCCTGGATCTGATATTTCCAGCAGTGAACAGAGTGAGCTTTGTTTCCTGAAAGTGCAGGCCTTGCAAAAGTATAGTTAGAACTTTTAAAGGTCAGTATTTGAGTAAGACTGAAAAAGAAATATTGAAGGATTGAATCTGTTGCAGTTAGGATGTAAGTTAAAAATAGCTGTATCCAACCAAAAAATAAACCTGGAATAAAGGCTAGTCTCACTTTAAATTTACAGCTTTTTCTTAAAGTTTGGAAACAAAGATTGAAGGTGAGTGTATTTGCATAGTTGAAACTCCTTTCACAGGCCTTGATGACTTGTTTTAGCTGAGGCCTCTCATTTCAACTGGGTTTATTCTGCAAGTGTTAGTCACCTGGCCATTTAGTGCCCCGGCTGTTCTCAGTTTGTTATAGTCCGCTCTGTAGGGTTATTGTTAAAAGGTTTAGAAATAAAAGAGATGAGGATAGTAAACTATTTCTGGATCCTCTATTGACCATTGATACAAACTGAGGTTGGTCTCTGCTGACAACACTGGCTTATCTTTAGTCTTTCTGCAAGTGCTGTGTTACAGTAAAGACTACCCCGTATCCAGAGCCAAATTAGGTGTAGGATTTTGAAATTAGACTCCACTGATCATGGACAGTGCTAGAGAGATTACTGGTTTTTACTGAAGTTTATTGATATATCCGCATACTTACTTTTAAATTACATTTAGTAAGGATTGCCTTTAGTGTGAAATTACAGATTCCTTGAGATGCAGTCCAGAGCCCTGCTATCAAGTATGCTAGGTCTTGCTTCTCCTTTTGTTCCTGTCTTGCATCTCTTTCCCGTTTTGCTCCTCATGCAGTCTTTCCCTTTCCCTACAGTCACCCCAGTACCCTCCTGTAAGCCAGAAAGAATAGCCATCCATTTTGCACTGTGTTTGTATTCTGTTGACTTTCTGAAGATCTGACAAGTGACAGAGCTAGCGCAATATAGTCTTGACCAAGAGCAACAGTGGAGAAGGTAACTGTGAGAGGAACAGACCTCCTTCTCCTCGGCCGTGGCAGCAAGCGGTTATGTCAGCTTTTAGGATTTACTGAGCTATAGTACAGATTTTTCACTAGGGCTAGAAAAGCATAAACTGGTGCAAAAAGGAAATTTTAGGAATTGAATTAACACATCCTGCACAGCCTAGAGTTTCTTCAGTTGAAGGGTGCTCTCTGGAACACATTCCTTCTCATATCCTTAGTTTTTCTGCTATTTTGGAAAGCCTCTTCCAACCCTCACCACTATTTTCTTTGTTAACTAAAAATAGTGTCCCTATATGAGAGGATCTGGATATTTAAAGAAGCACAACTGTGCAGTCTATGTGCATTTGACTAAAGTCACTTTTTCTTGCTCTCTTAAAATTCAGGGGGAACAAGATGAGATTTTTCCTTGCTCAAGACACAGTAACAACAAAAATGCTGAATGCTTTATGTATTGCCATCCTTTCTCTCCAAAACAAATAATCTCTCTCAGTCTAATTAAGTGACTTAAAACTCATGGGCAAAGAATGTCTATTCCTGTGTTAGTCACCAGTAAGTCCATGACATGCCAGCAGTGGTTGCTGGCCCATGCAGCTGACCCCCTGGTGTCTTTCTACAACTTGGGTGAGAGGTCACATCAGTCCAGTGATGCAGTTATTCCCCATCTCTGTTTACCATACAAGATGCAGAGAAGTATCCTTTATCCTGCACCCAAGGGATGTACAACCCACTGGTGTAAGAGTTCTTATTCGTTGCTATGTTCTTTACATTGAGTACAGCCTCACCTCCATGTGATCTGTCACACTAACTGTGTCCCCTGAGTATATGACAGATCAATATATCTTTCACTGTGCTGCTGGTGCCTGCCCACATAGAGACAGCTCCATTGTGTGACAGATCAGAAACTAAACGTGCTGAGGTCCAGCAGATTTTTAAAGAGTCTAGAGCTGGAGACGTTGCTTTGCTGAACTTTTAATCTACAGTTATGCGGTGAGCGGGGAAATTGGCACAGTGGTAAAGCCTCAGCACCAACAGGTAAACACTCCTCTGTTTGAAAGTTGTATTTTGAATTGCCACGGGGAACCTGTTCATATCTTGAGCTAATTGCAGTGGCCTGAATGTTAAAAAATCTAGATCTATGAGTCTTACAGCTGTGCAGGATTTGCTGCAACAGTCTTCACACGCATTTTTTTGAAGACGCCCTCTGAAATCACAGTGCCTCCTCTCTGTCTGAAACCTGGATCATGCTCAGTGTATCTTCAAAGACGATGTAAATGAGACCATGCAAAACTATCACCATGTTGTTTACATTGCAGTAGCTGCTACTTTTATTTTGTAAGCCACAGTGGGAATTTTTCCTGTTTCCAGGGATACTTAAATTCCCCAATCCATTTTCCATACCTCCAAGATGAAAAATGATGAAAAGAATAAAAGCCCACAAAGCAAACCAGTCCTACTAATCACAGCGGAGACTAGGAGAAAACAACAAATTGACATGTTCACAGAGTAAAAGTAATCTGGTATTGTCCTTTATAGGTTCTCACAAAATTTTAACTTTAATCACATCTCACACCACCGTATTTCAGCTGGATTCAAAGAAAAGCCTCTTGTGGAGTAAATGAAGGTGACATGTCTCAAATTCATTTCCATTGACATTTTGTATATCCAGTCACATACCATGATAAGGCTTCATACGTGCAAAGAGCACTCATGATACGTGACATCCTTATAGAAAATACAGTACTATAAGGTGCTAAAAAATCAACACTGCAAAATAAAGACATGCAAAGATAACTTCAAAAATCACTTACTATTTCTGAAATTCTTAACTGTGCATTTCTGAATATTATCCATTAACAACGTAAAGGCAGCTGCACTGGCTTATATCACGAATTCATTAACTGTGCCCATGATGGATTACTGTCTCCATGGAGCGGTGTGTAGAGGAATGCTCATGGAACAGGCCATGGGATTCCCTTACTTCTCCTTCCTGTAGCAAGAGACAATCCTGCGCCTATGTACATTGAGTCTGCCAGGCTACAGTCCACTTTTCAGCTTCACCAAAATCTCTTGAGATTCTGGCTGTGCTTTTCCTCTCACCTTTCGTCAAAAGCTCTGTCTAAGCTCTGGCTCTCCTCCACCCACCCCTCCTGGCCATATTCAACCAGACATCCATTGCTCAAGGAAAAGGAAGGCTGAGGGGATGATGCAGGCATATGGCACATTTCTGTTCCAGTGTCTTGCCATGTTTCCAGGCAGAACACGACCAGGAAACATCTACCAGCTCCTTGGGTGCCTTCAGAGAGAAGGAGATGTTGTCAGGGCATCCCACTTTTTGTGTCCCCCAACTGGGTTTTTTTTTTCTCTTTTGATCCTTTGACCTTCACCACCATCATTCACTGCTCCTCCGAATTATTTTGTTTTGCTCAGATTCTTTTCTGTAGCCCCTTTCTTTTGATTTTGTTTGGGAGGAGGTGATGCCTTTTCAAAAGAAGACAACCAGAAGGAGCAATGACCCTAAATGAATGTCTAGAGATCTGTAAGAAAATAGCATGTGTATCTGATTGCTGCTCTAATATGGTCTCATCTTCGAACTATTTTCAGCTCAGGGGAGTTTCTGAATTGGATGTCGTTCTGCATATTTGATAATCTTTCAAGAATTTAATTTCCATGTTCTTGTCTAGTCGGCTCTTAAAGCAATGTAAATTTTGGCTGCACACAGCATTCTTCCATAGGAACATCCATAGTGCTAGCACATGTTCTGTGTAAAACCACTGCTTTTTGTTTGTTTGAAAATAACTTCTAATACCATTATTTGGGGATCCATAGTGTCTTTAAAGACAATGATAAATAATTAAGTCATATCTACCCTCTCCATGACACTCATAATTTTATAGAATCTTATCATATCTCCTCTGAAGTTTTCTGCTTTGAGGACTAAAAAATCCTCACCTACTCAGCTGCTATGTCTAGAAAAGCCTTCTATGTATTTTAACCCTTGTTGCCTTTCTCTCAGCTCATTCCTATCCCCCTTCAGGATGAGGAGAAAAGCACCACACACAACAGTCCAAGGGCTTGCAAAACAGAACTGAGCTGTTTGTATCAACAGCTACAGTTGTTCAGTCTTTGTGACCTGCAATGGAAGAGATAGATGATCTCACTACAAGAAAGACATTGAGATTCTGGAGCGAGTCCAGAGAAGGACAACAAAGCTGGTGAGAGGTCTAGAGAACAAGTCTTATGAGGAGCAGCTGAGGGAACTGGGGTTGTTTAGCCTGAATAAAAGGAGGTTGAGGGGAGACCATATCACTCTCTACAACTACCTGAAAGGAGGGTGTAGCCAAGGGGGGTCGGTCTCTTCTCCCAAGTAACAGGCAATAGAACAAGAGGAAATGACCTCAAGTTGCAGCTGGGTGGGTTTAGATTGGATATTAGGAGAAAATTCTACACCGGAAGGGTTATCAAGCATTGGAACAGGCTGCCCAGGGAAGTGGTGGAATTGCCATCCTTGGAGGTATTTAAAAGATGGGTAGATGAGGTGCTTAGGGACATGATTTAGTGGTGGTTTTGTCAGTGCTACATTCATGGTGGGACTCTATGATCCGAAGGTTCTCTTCCAACCTAGACAATTCTATGATATGATTCTATTCTATCTCACATGGAAACTTTTTTCCTTGTCTCAATTTGATTGCTCTTTCCTATCTTTTATTTTTCACCATGCCCAAAGCTGCCAAACAGGCAGTCACAGACCTCAAAGGATGGGGAGGGCAAGCCCTGAGGTGTAAATGGAAGTCAAGTTGAAAGCCCAAACTGCAGCACTTATGACCTCAAAACCTTGGGAACTACCATCTTACAGAAAAAAAGTACACTGAAAATGCCTTGGATTTTACAAATGAAAATAAAATGGATGCAATCACTGTTATCAAAATGGACAAAAAATGTGTGAAGACGAAGGGGAAAACCTCAGCAGGGGTTGTGAGTTTACAGTTTGATGTTAAAATTGCTTGAGCATTCTTCACAAGATACAGAGCAATAAAATCTCAAAGGCACCTACAGTCCATTAGCACTAAGCTAAAAATAGTCCAAGGGACTAGTCGTATAAATAGGCGTATTTTGCAAGAAAAGAAACAATGAAAGCTGTCCACAAGATACATTTCTGGTCAGAAAATGTTTTCAGCTCTTTGACTGAATAAGCAATTGTTTCTCAATTACTGTATCCTGCATTAGGAATCGTCTGTTCTGTTCACATTTCCACATATGCCGTTTCCACAGTATTGTATGGGTAGGAGTGAGAGAAGAGATTCTCTACAGAACACAAAACAACTTTTGATTTTGACCCATGTGGGTATGTCAGACACTTTAAGTATGTATCAGAACCACTAGCCTAAGAAAAATTAGCATCTTTTACTGTTGATACCATTTTTTTTCTAATTTCAACACTCACAAGGTATCCAGCATTACAGGCCGATGGGCCCCCTTCCTGCAAGATTTAACACATTTAGCAATATGCATATAATCCCCCTAACTACTGTAATTATTCATATGCTTAAACTAATGCATGTGTAAACACATGTGCAGAGTGAAGACAGCTGTCATTAATTTTTTTCATTTCAAAGTCATAGCCTGAATACTGGGAACAGAGATTTCAGAAGCTCAGTTTTCACATTATGATTTGTTCTATATTTTCCTAGTCTGGAGAGGAATAAAGCAAATATTTTAGTTTGGGGGAGAGCTGAAATCCATCTGTGACTGGGAAATAACATTGCACACTGCCTTACCATCACACCAACTTCCCTGGAGTCTGTTGTTGGAACTGACAGCAGAGTTGAGCTGATGGTACTTGCAGTACCCAGAATGACAAACACTACTTGCTTAGCAACTGCACAGCACATGTACTTATGAGTAATGCTGAAGCAAAGCCTAACTCAAATTTTCCCACACCTCCAGCAAGTATGCACTTTGCTCAGTATTTGACCTGTGGAGGCACATATCTCTCTGTCTTGCCAGTTTTCATATCATGCCAGATTTCTTGCCATGATCTTTACCCCACAACCCATCTCATGAAAATGGAACAGGCGAGATGCAGAAATAAATGTGATGTTTGGGTCTCACCTGAAAAGGGACTAAAATATATATGATTTCCACTAGCAGGGATTATAATAAACCCTCAAATGGGATATGTAACTTTTCACATCAGGTTTGAATTCAGCTGACGGAAATGATGAACCATTCACTCAACTCTACCAGTGACGCATCCCACTGTAAATCTGAAACATCACCACAGAGTTAGTTGTGTAAAACCTTTGAGAGGAAGTGAAAGCTCAGACATGTGGAATGCAAATTGCTCACCTCTGATGAGCACTGTATTCACTAGATTGATTTTAAATGGCTGCATAAGTGTTCTCATACATGTTGAACCTGTATAAAAAATTAAATAACTCCCAGCGGGATTTTTCTGGTATTACACTCTGAAATTGAACTTAACTTGAACAAGAGAGTTTAAATACCTTGGGATGTAGTTCATCATAGCATGATTCTAATTTTCATTGAGAACTATAAAAGCTAAAGAAATGTGGGTGACAGTCATTTTGATCAGTGTCTCATCCAGAGTGTGAGCCAAATTCATCATTCCCAGTATTATTCCAATGACTTCCATTAGGTATATATCTGGTGTGATATTTTCAAGTGGTCAAGTAGGTGTAATTTTTGATTTTGGTTTCCTGACAGTGATGCATAACCAAATTTGTATCTCTTGGCACAGTGGATATTGTTCAATATACTTGTCTTTTTCTTAAGTAACCTTGGTAAGGAGAATTCTGGGAACTTTCTCCATTGTCTCTCTGAATCTGCTTTACCTCAGTGTCTGGATTTGATCATTAAGGCCTTATATAGAAGATTACTTTCACTTCCTCCTTCTTATTTATAATCGTGTCATTGAGCTCACTAAGATTACTGGATCTTTGGTCTTTCTCCTGTTACTGAACTTGGTCAAAATACCTCTTAGCACAGAGCATCTCTGGCATGTAGCGCCACTTGATCTTAAGTTTATTCCAATTTAAGCAGAACTTGTTGTCCCATTGCACATTTAAACCACTAATGGATTTTTTCGCAATTTCTTTCAGCTTTCATGCTTCAATTCTTATCCTCTAGGACACAACTGAAACCGAGCTTTATAAACCAAAAGTCAATATGTGCAAGCAAAGTTCAGAAGTTACCAAACAAATCTGTGATTTCATGCCTGTGAAATTAGAAGCCTGGAAAAATCAAGTTAAATGGAAACCATTTCCTGAACGCAGAAACACAGGAAACTCTGAGCTTCTCTCGCATCTTCGCTGGCAGTACCTTAATTCAGACCCAGCAGAGCTGATGGCAGACTGGCACCACATGGTAGTTTCTTCAGTGTTTAACAGATAAATCACTTCGTTTTGCTGCTCACAATCATCTAAACGTTTTCATCATGTTGTATCGACTAACACTAGAGCATAAGAGAAAACAAAATAAAAAAAAAAAAAGAAAGAAAGGAAAAGGGGGAGGAAGATTAAGATTACAGACGAGTTGAAATATTTTAAAGAAGATTGTAATTATTGTCTCAGATTTTCTAACTTTGCTAACCTGAGCAAAAAAAGGCCATAAGGCTTTCAGACTTGCCTCTGAGTCTGTCTTTTTCAAAGTTAGCATTTATACAAAGAATTTTCCGCTGTGACCCTACGGGAAAAGTACAACAGGGGGGTGAGCATGTGAGTGAGTACAATTTAAAGAGCTTGCAGGGGAGAACATTCATTGAATTCCTAGTGTAAAGCTCAGCAATAAACTCAAAGTAAGAATCATCAGCTGTTAGAAAAATTTAACCCAGTGGTATTCTGTCTCTCGGACAATTAAGATCTTCCCTCTTCAGCCAACTCTCAAGAAGAAGGTACTACCTGATTCTGGTGCAGGAATTGGATTTCCTCTGTTATTTAACTACCTTTCTGAGATAGCTTCAACAATAAAGTTGTTATTTCATTTTCTAATGTGCCTCATTATTTTCTTGAGCTACCAACTGAATATAATTATATCTATAAGTAAATGACTCATTGTCTGCCACCAATCATAGGTTTACATGGATCTTTTGTTCCTGATCTACAAAACAGAAAGTTTTTATTTAGAAACTGTTTTAATTCGTGCAGACACTATTTAAGACTCTCTGTACATATGGAACATATTTGTTGGGGGATGGAGACTTGTTTTATTGCTAATTTTTAGATGCAGATAAATCAGAAGTGAATATAAAAAAAAATAGCTCTGAACAATCCTCAGAGCATTGTTAATCTAAATTGTTTTATGCACGTGACAAGAATAATAATATAACCAAACCTGAAGAGCTCTGATGTCAGCCTCCAATTGACTTAGGAAAGTTTGAGATCATGACCTTAATAAAAATCTTTGCATGTAACATACAGCCTTTTGTTTAGGAATTTATTAATTACAGAGATGAGCCATTTTGCCCCTACTGTATTACTGTCATTCAAGGATCATCACCACTTTGATAAAGAAGCAGTAAATTATTCAGCTAGGAGAAAAGAATAAATGTTTCAAGAATTTAGGGTGTGATCAAGTGACTTGTCCTCATGTTTTTTAAAAATTAATAAGTCAAAATATTATTTTACTGGGTTTACATCATAGGTCATAAAATAATCACTCACAAGAGGTACCTTAACCTTGAGCTGAATGGATCTGAATCAGGCTTCAACTCTGAGGAAAGACTTTGCTTCAAACCGAATTCAAAACTTTGTACTCTTCGTATCCTTGGGCAACAGACTGCGAAAAGGCAACTTTCCGTTCAGACGAGTCCAGTCTAACGCAATGACCCCTACACTGCTCCTGTCCTGGTGTTACTTCAACCCCACCAAGTGACATGTGTTGCAGGAGGACTAACATTTATCATGACATATCTTTTTATAAATCCATAAATCGGTATCTTTCTCAACAATTTCTGATTAACATGATAATGTCACGTTTGACTTCTTTACAAAACGTGAGTTTTATGAGCTTCCTTTATATCCATTGCCATTTCTGGGACAGGTCTGGCTCAAAAAATCAAAGCAGGGTCAGAGGAAACAACAGCTTAGATGTTAAATTTCCAACAAGTTTAAGGCTCAGAGTCTCATCTAGACAGTATGCTAAGTCTGTACCTTAGTCACATCATATTGTGTAATTAGCAATGTCATTGATTCAAATACTAATAAAAAGAATCACAAAAAGGCAGCAGACGAGATTCCTGTACGTAGTCCCTTACGTAGGAATTCAAAGCGTGCTATGCCAGCTTTCACAACACAGTCTACTCAGAGACATCTGAATCACAAAAATTGGCTTACATACTTTGGTAAAACTTAAATTCTTCTCCAGCCCCCACCCTAAAATCTTCCCTTCGTTTCTTTTATCTGACTCCAGATGTGCTTACACTGCAGAAAACATGAGGTAGACGATCTCCATTTCTTGTGATGGGCAGGTCATGGGCTCAATGACATGGATGATGCTGTACTCTCTGGAATATTTAGGCCTCTTTGAAAGCATTTCTGTTGTCTTTATGAGCAGGAATGCACTCCTAGTCATGGGAACAGTGAAATTATTGTCTGGCTTGTCTCCTTTTATGATCCCACTACAGCAGGATTTGTAGATGTTGAAAGTGCTTAACCAATATTGGGCTTTTTTCCTTATGAATTTTACCTATTTTATCACTGTAATGGCTCTAATCATTGCTGAAACAAAACTGAGGGAGAGATTTCATTGCCACTGCTGGTGGACAGATATGCTAATCAAATAAACATGTTTTTAAAGCATGACTTACCTGTGGCAACCCGTCTCTTTGCCATATGAGAACAATGGAAGAGACTCTCCCCAGGACAGAGAGACAGCAACAACTCAGGCCTGTCTGCAATGCTGAAGTGAGGATGGAGAACCACTACTGGACTTCTGCAGAATAATAAGCATTTTGTTTTCAAGGCAGCAAAGATATTCTTGTGCTCACAGGTCATGCGTAGAAACTAGTCCTACCACACACTCTGCGACTGACTTTCTCAATGACCTTGGGCAAATTTCTTAAAGCTGTACTTCTAAAAGAGGGTAGATATTTCATAATGCACATAGGCACTAACTTTAACCTCAGAAATAACATTTCATCTTCATTTGCCTCTTTAGGCTTCTAAATGGCTTTTAAAATCTGATGTTATCGTTTTGTGCCTCCCTTCACCATCTGTTAAATGGTGATGAACACTTTTCTCCCATCTTTTTTGGTTGATAAGGCTATAAGCAAGTAAACTCATCTGTTCGGTATTCAAGGTTGAACTGAGATAAGTGGGTAAATTCTGCATGATGCAAACTGACGCGGATCTTCTCCCTTTACCTGTCTTCACCTTAAACTACATTAGTGTTTTTCAGAGCTTGTCTTTTATTGTATCTTTGCTCAGTGCCAGATCCACATTCTGAATTAGGGCCTCGGGAAACTGCAAATTAGTAATAGAACTACTGTGATTTAATTAATTCATGAGTATCCTGTGGGCAGGGATGGGCAATTCTATAATGGCTTCGTGTCAGGCAATAATCAATAATAAAAGTAATAGCAACTAAACATATTCCAGGTCGACAGATTTGAGCAGAGTAAGTGACATGGGTGGATTCCTGAATTTGCAGTGCTTGGACTGGGTCTTTCAGCAGACACAGTGCTCCAGGGCATCAGATTTTCATTTGCTTAAGAAGACATAAAAGGAAAATTTTCCTTCATGTGAGAATGTTTGATACAGAATTCTCTCACATAGATAGAACTGGAGTGTCATTATGTGAGTTAAAAGAAAAAATAAAATATCCTTAGCTGAATTAGTACAAAGATCAGGACGGCATACACGCCAACACAGTACTGTTAAGAGTCTTCAGGTAAGTTTAAAATCCATTTGCATCCACTGTAGGATCCTCACACAAAAGTTTACTGGAAATGGAAACTAACCGCTCTGCTTTACGGTAAATTAAATCTATGTTGTAATTTGTCACAGCAACATCTTAGAAGGCAACGACAGCTTGTGTGCAAAGAAACAGAGAATCAGGCCAATGGTATCAAAATATTTCAGCAGGCTGGTCTCTAGTCTGGGGGAAATGTGAGCAGAGCGTGACTGGAGACAGGAAAGAATCAAAGAGTCAAATGTCTGTACTTTGCAATATGAAGAGGTGAAATATCCCCAAGAAACTGCCCCAGAGAGCTCCTGCAGCAAATACGTTTTAGCTGCACATTGGCTAATTAGAAAAGTTAAGAAGCAGATTTAAATGCACTAAGCCCAGTGCCTGGGTAATGCTTCCAGAAACTGCAAATTTTGTGATAACGGTGCATGTCCCTTTATGTAGCGCCACATCAAGTAGCAATGAGATGTCAAAAGACGGTGTCTTACACTTCGTAAGGAATGGACCAAGAGGCTAGGTAAGCTATGAGGCAAGCAGGAAATTTCTACCCTGTGGACACTGTTGAGGGCTCTCTGGTTTTTAATTTGATCTTCTTTGGAATAAATGCCAACATTTTTGACAATTTTTGAAAAAATCTGCTTTAGCAAGAATCGACAGCTTAATCTTTGGGTTGCTGACTTCAAGGGGCAGCCACAAAAAATCATCTGTGATTTTCTTAATGGAAAATGAAAAATTAGGATCACATTCTTAAAGTCTGCCTCAGCTAGGAAAGCCCCTCTGACAGGTTCTACCTTGAAATAATTTCTCAATTCCCTAAGACTTCACACAAGTTCTAAGAATAATGCCATTTTTTCACTAAGACAGAACTGAGTATTCTAAAAATAAGCAAAAATTTTACTTTAATGAAATCAGAATAGCAGAAGCATGTGAACAGATTTTCTCTGTATTTTTTAATCACGTTGACTACCTGTTTCAAAGGAAGCCTGCCACTGACAAGCCCCACAAAAGAAAACAGGATGAGAAATACGTATTAAATGCTTTCAAAGTTCGTAAGCAGTTTTATTCACATTCAGTTGAATTTTGCCTTGAAGTTGCTAGTGGCGCATATTAGAACTGGGTGGGGGGAAATATACAGCATTTTGTGAACATCATTGAAAACCTCAGTAAAAAGGTGCTAAAACTTCAACATTTTTGAGCAGCAAAACCCAATCTGCATGACCAACCCTGATTTGTAAATTATAAATTTTATTGTACTATATGTTGTAAATTCCTGCAGGTTTGAATCACAAAGCCCTTGAAGCTACTAGCAGTACTTCTGTGAGTTTTCCCATGTCTGGGTTGGGGTTTTTTTTGGAGCAATTTAGGATTCCTCATCCTGGCTTTGCTCATATGTATAATTCACCTTCCATTTACACACTGTATGGAGAAAAAAGCAACTTGCCCATCTGACAGATTTAACAACTAAAGCAATGGCCTACTTATTTGTGTGATATAAGTGTTTACTTTCAAGAAGGAAAAATCTACACATCATAATAATCATCCTATCTGAGCAATGAAGCTTGAAAACATTCACTGCCAATTTTTCAGTTAAAGCGGCTTATTTTATTGACCTGATAGCATTAACAGGGCCGTAAAACTGAAGAAAAGACCAAAAAACAGAGCAACTAGTGTAATTAAGGCAATGCTGCTGTTGTAACATCCAAATATACTTGTATAGCTTGAAAATGAACTTTTATTTCACTTCTAAGTCAGAGTTTGTAAGCAACTATGTGTGAGTTCCCATATATGTCCTTCACAACAAGAAAAGAAGCTTAGGAGCTTGGAGAGCAATTTCCCAGGGAAGTATAAATGTAAGATATCAGAATGGCTATTTCTTGGCAGATTTGGGGTTTTCTTTTTTGGGGGGTAGATGTTTATGTATATCTTAAAAGTGAGCAGTGGCAAATCACTGACAGAAATCCACAGAGGAATTATTTTTTAAGAAGGTGGCATGGTAACTTGCCTTGGGTTCTGCATGTCAAAACATTTTTTAAGTACAGTAAATGCCTTTGTTGTCCATCATTTCTCTTTTCTTTGCATCAAAGCTGTCAAACTTAAGATTTTAGATTGGAAAGTTTGGAAAAATAAGTGTGCATAGTTGTATAGCAAACTCATTTTTTATTATTATTTTTTCAATATGAAAGTGGTGCTAAATAAAGACTCAACTGTATATTTCTTCCTCTTTCTTAACCTCTTCCTTGTTCTAAAAGATTTCCATGTTAAGTACACAGCCATTTGTGTGCTTAACAACCATTTGTGTACTACAGGGTCCTGCACCCAGGTCAAGACAATACCTGGTATCAATACAGGCTGGGGGATGAAGCGATTGACAGCAGCCCGGAGGAGAAGGACTTGGGGGTACTGGTGGATGAAAAGCTGGACATGAGCTGGCAATGTGCACTCACAGCCCAGAAAGCTGACCGCATCCTGGGCTGCATCAAAAGCAGCGTGGCCAGCAGGTCGAGGGAGGTGATTCTGCCCCTCCACTCTGCTCTGGTGAGACCCCACATGGAGTACTGCGTCCAGCTCTGGAGTCCTTAGCACAGGAAAGACATGGGTCTATTGGAGTGGGTCCAGAGGAGGCCACAAAGATGATCAGAGGTCTGGAGCACCTTTGCTGTGGGTACAGGATGAGAGAGTTGCGGTTGTCCAGCCTGGAGAAGAGGAGGCTCTGGGGAGACCTTGTTGCGGCTTTTCAGGGATCTGAGCAACCCGATTTAGTTGAAGACGTCCCCTCTCATTGTAGGGGAAGTCGGACTAGTTGACTTTTAAAGGTCCGTTCCAACCCCAACTATTCTATGATTCTATGACATCCTACTTCTTTCCTTTGATAACTTCCCTCAAAGACCTTCCACTGCTCTTAATAATCAGGGGACCTTGCATGGACCTTGTATAGAAGAATAAAGTTTCTGAAAGTTTCCCAAAACCACTGAAAAGTGAAACCTTAGGCTTTCATTAAAACCTTTGCAAAACTGAGATTTTTTTGTTTGGTTATTTTTTAGTACATATTATGAACTGAACAAGCATGGTTCTCTGCTGCTTTGGGGCACTCAGGGAGCTGGCTTGCATAACTCAAATACTTGGGAAGCTACAAATAATCCAAGTCCATACTCAGTCTGCAGAAAATAGTAGAGGAAAAGACATCATTCCAGAGTGTTCCGATACCATATGGCAAATAGCATTTTCTACTGGTATGCAGCACGTTCTAACTCCAAGGAATTTGCAATTATATTCAACTAATTAACTCCATTTATTTTTTTACCAGGCTGTTCTTTCTGTTAAAAGGAAAGGAAATCCAATCTCCACCCACTGTGATTAAAATTTTTATTACGTGTGTAATTATTGGGAGAGGAAAAGGGATTTTAAAGGCTACCTAATAAATACGCACACAATATATATCAAGTGAGGGGAGAAAGAAAGAATGCCAAACAAACTTTTGTTTAAAATCTCAGTTTCTGACAGATACGGATTGTCCAATTATCACCTGCATTTTCTTTTAGGGTCATCAGAGGGCTAAGTACGTACTTAAAAAGATATAACCTCCTCGAAGAGACAGTACGAATGTAGCTGTTAGCAACCCCCTTCCCATCTGCTGTGTTGACAACATCCAGGGTCAGCACCATATACGTCTGTATGTGATGATGCCAGGTGCTATTCAGGTGCTACATTTTTTTCCTGTTGCACTGGCAAGAGACACTCCTCTTCCCCAAAAGCACCAGGGAGCAGCTGACCCTCCTGGCTGTCATGATCTCCCTGTAAGACTGATGCATCAGGTATTTCAGTTGTATTCATGGACTTAGTGCTGGCTTGCTGTTGCCATTTCAAAATATGTTATTAAAAAATAATTTATCACTGGGATGAATCTTATTGTGGGATACTGTGTACCAGCTCCCCGAATTTCCTAGCATGAAGGCAAGAAAAGATAATAAAACAATGGAAGAAGGACCTTCACCAAGGCGAGGTGTAAGCATAGGCTTTATGGCCCACAGTAGTCTCTATTTCCTACATTTAAACAGATTTTAAGTGAGGAAAAGAGCCTTGTGGGGGTTGTGCAGGACTGAATGCCAGGCGCGTTGAGGACTGTGGAGTGCCACTGTGATAGAGAAGGCAGCAAGCTTTCTGTCGCCTTGCCCATAGGAGTTGTCTGATAAAACGTCTCTATTTTTCCCACTACACAGTTGGATGATTTCCTAATTGTCTACAGTGAGGTAGGGAATGGTCTGTGTGGTGGGTTGACCCTGGGTGGACACCAGGTGCCTGCCAAAGCCACTCCATCACTCCCCTCCTCAGCAGGACAGGGGAGAGAAAATATAATAAGAACAGCGAGACCACTCACCAATTACTGTCACGGCAAAACAGACTCAACTTGGGGAAAATTGATTTAATTTATTACCAATCCAACCAGAGTAGGGTAATGAGAAATAAAAACTAAATCTTAAAACACCTTCCCCCCAGCCCTCCCTTTTTCCAGGGCTCAACTTCACTCTTAAATTCTCTACCTCCTCCCCTCAAGCGGTGCAGGGACCGAAATGGGAGTTGTGGTCAGTTCATTACACATTGCTCCTTCCTAGTTCATTACACGTTGCTCCTTCCTCCTCGGGGGGGGACTCCTCACACTCTTCCCCTGCTCCACAGGAGATGATTCTCCACAAAACTCTCCAACGTGAGTCCCTCCACAGGGTGCAGTCCTTCGGGAACAGGCTGCTCCAGCATGGGTCCCCTACGGGGTCACAACTCCTGCCAGCAAACCTGCTCCAGCGTGGGCTCCTCTCTCCACAGGTCCCGCCAGGAGCCTACTCGGCATAGGCTTCCCACGAGGTAAGAGCCTCCTTCAGACACATCCACCTGCTCCAGTGTGGGGTCCTCCATGGGCTGCAGGTGGATATTTGCACCACCATGGACCTCCATGAGCTACAAGGGGACAGCCTGCCTCACCATGGTCTTCACCAAAGGCTGCAGGGGAAATCTATGCTCTGGCACCTGGAGCACCTCCTCTCCTCCTTCTTCACTGACCTTGGCATCTGCAGAGTTGTTGCTCTCACACATTCTCACTCCTCTCTTCTGGCTGCTGCCATGCAGGGGTTTTTTTCCCCCCTTCTTAACTATGTTATCCCAGAGGTGCTACAACCACCACTGGTGGTCTCGGCCTTGGCCAGTGGTGTGTCAGTCTAGGAGCCAACTGGCATTGCCTCTATCGGACACGGGGGAGATTTCTCACATCTTCTCACAGAAGCCACCCCTGTAGCCCCTCCCACTACCAAAACCTTGACACACAAATCCAATATACTGTGTCAGTCCTGGGACTGTGCCTCTGATCTTGCGGAATAAATACAGAATGCTGAATGCTAGGCTTCCCTGGCAAGTACAGAAGAAATAAGTTTTATAAAATGTATGGGTTTATTAATTTTTGTTCTTTCATTCCTGTTTGTTATTGTTTCTCATGGATAAATTCCCATGTGGCCCCAATTTTCAAAAACAATCAGTTCTGAGGGATGACACTTCCAGTTTGGGCAGCTGTCCTCAATAGAGACTGTCAGGGTCAGAGATCTTCTGAACATCTCCCATCCCATCTCATCTAACTAAGGTACTTAAAAGCTAGACATTTGCTGACAAGATCGGTATCCCAGGTTCTCTTTATAATCAAGGCAGAGAAACAGGCAGCTCCAGAGGGCAATTCATCTATCTTGTATTAGAAACCGGTTTTAGGAAGAGAGCAATCATTCTCTGAAATTGTCTACTTCTGTGCATGTACTATAAAACCAGAGTGACAAGCTCAGATATAAAAGTCTAACTATTAGAGTAAGTTAGGGTAATGGCACCTATGTTAGGGGTCAATAATGCTTATTCAGACTGCTGGAACCTTTGTGCTCTTAATAAGGCTGCCTTAACAATGCCTATTTTCCCTTCATCTTTCTGGATTCCCTGGGAACCCGAGAGCACATCATATAATATGGATAATTAAGGAACCAGAACGATTGAGACAAACTGAGGAGGCACTTGTACCTGTGGGTAGAACAGGGAGGTTGCTGCAGCGGGATCTTGGGAATGATTCGCGACTGAGGATTCCTAAAACCCAGGACTGAAGACTTCATGCTTCTTACTGAGTAGAGATCTGTTTGCGCTGTCTGACCTATGTAACCCAGGTGATACGAACCATCGGTGTGATGGATGATCTACAACTACCTGAAAGGAGGTTGTAGAGAGGTGAGGGGCAGTCTGTCTCTTCTCCCAGGTAACAGGTGATAGAACAAGAGGAAATGGCCTCAAGTTGTGCCAGGGGAGGTTTAGATTAGACATGAGGAAAAATTTTTACACTGAAAGGTTTGTCAAGCATTGGAACAGGCTGCCCAGGGAAGTGGTGGAATTGTCATCCCTAGAGGTACTTAAAAGATGGGTAGACATAGTGCTTAATGACATGGTTTCGTGGTGGTTTTTGTCAGACTTAAGTAGATGGTTGGACTTGATGATCTGAAAGTTCCCTTCCAACCTAGGCAATTCTATGATTCTATGATGGGATCAGTAAACAGTCTCCCTGAGAGGATCTGTGCTGGGATACAGCACTTGGATCTACTGTTTCAAGGCCCAGGTCAGCGTTCCAACAAAGTACTGCATTGGCCCGCGTGGACAAACTTATCAGTTTGGGCAACACGTTTATGCCAATTGTAAATGTGCTCAAGGCTGAGCACAGCAAGGGCTGAGCGATGATAAACCGAAGAGCCTGTATGCCCAGCTTGCGCAACTCTCAAATATCTGAGTCGCAGAGGAAGGAAAAGGAAATCTAGTGTTATGTGGTAAGACTGGAAATGTACAGTCTGATTTTCACACCGTTCAAATGCATTTGCATATGTATTAATACCAATTTTCAAGTGAATTGTAAGAGTTTCTGTACTTCAGTCTAATCATAGTCTCCCCTCTGCCATGAGCTGCAGAGTGCTTTGGGCAGCAGCCTGTCACATAGCCCTACCAGGAGAGAAGTGCTCTTTGGGGGATAATGATATCGTTTGGATAATGGACACTGGATGTGATTTGGTATACTTACTTAGCATGCTGGATACTGAAAAAGGAGCGCGCACATAGCTTGCTTAAACTATTTAGCTGTCTTCATTTGACTCATTAAAGTCTCCACAGACTGGCCTAAATCATAATCCCATTATGGTCGGTGGCAAAACTCCCACTGACTTCCATGGATCTCTCTCTCTCCTTTTCAATTTCACTCTCCATCACTCTTTCTCGGACTCATCCCAGTCAGCACTTCTGCACTCATGGAAACAGAGCTGAAAGCAGCAGGATCTTTTCCCCACCGTTTCACCACTTGATGGGATGCACAGATGGCTTTTGCTCTTGCTCCCTCCCTCCTTCCACAATCCCAGCAGAGCACTAGAGGGAGGAGGAGGGCTGTGTTCAGCCTGCCTGTTAGGACACTTAAGATGGACTAAGAGACAGTCACGGCACCTAAGTTCAAAATGAGCAATCCATATCTTGTGCTGTGCTTGGGACTGTCAGGCCCTCATTCCCCGTAGCATCACAGGGAAGGAAGAGTCACCCCAGTTAACTTGGGCAGCTCTTGCTGGTGGTCTAAATAATGCCTCCGCCTTGCTCCGCGGGCAGTATGGGACGCCAGCCCTTAATAACCAGAGGTCTGAATTGCTCATTTCTCTTCTGAATTTAGACACTGTAATTGGAGTTTCATTTCATATTGCAGCCAGAATAGGCAGTCAGACCGCGGCCCTAAATCACACTCTGAGCTGTTCATTGCTCTCACGAGGTTATTAGATGCCATAGCAGATGGCCTGAGGTACCCGGGGAGGTACTCCAATTAGGCCCTTAGGGCCTCTGATAAAACTGACCTCTCTTATACATTTCATGAGACACTCACATTAGAGTACCTCAGGACTGTCTCATACGTATCTGCACACAATTCATTCTTTTTTTTTTCAATGCAGTTTTGCCTTCAGTCAAATTGGGCAGAGAACAATCTTCCTTCAAAATAATAGCAATTTTGTTTCCACGCCACATGGAAAAAATTTGCTTTCGCCTAAATGAATAATTGAAAAAATAATACTGAAACAGTGAATCTCATGTGTGGAAATGGTAAATAGTCTGATTTCATCCATGACTGGATTCAGCACAGTGACAGCAGACATGACTTGGTCAGTGGTGTTTGTGTGTCTCTTAAGACACCAACTTCCTTACAGAGTTGTGCTGCCTTTCATAGCATAAACTTTGCATATAAAAGTTTGCTTTACCAGAAGTTAATTTAATAAAGGTGGCAGATAGATGCTAATTCCTTTGTACGGAGTGAGCGAGCCTGAATAATATGAAAGCTGTTCCCCAGCTCCCCCAGTCTCAGCGTAGCTGTGAGGACCCTTATGTACAATGGAGTATTGCGTTGGAATATGATTCCTTCTTTGACAGCCTGACACAATAGGCTCCTCGGGCCAGCCATTTTCAAACCGTTACCTGAGCTTTCTTAGGATGCAAAAAGCCTGAGTACAAACCATCTTCAAAGTTAATGGCGTTCTCAGGTCCATAATATTCAGGAAGCAGAAACTTTAACAGAATGGAAGATAGATCAAAACTTCTCCAATGCTTGGCCTACTGTCACTTAAGTGCACTCCACTAAACATATTTCCACATCTTTGAAGAAAAAAACTAAAAAAAAACTATTTTCTTCTAATATTTCTTACAAATTGTTTCTAGTAAATGAACAATATATAGGGGTCTTTTTAATTCTTAAGACTTCACCCTGCAGACAAAGTTTCTCAAGGAACTGTTCAAATGTGCATAATGCCGTGATGAGCACCCCTCTAACCCAAACCATTCTATGAGTCTATGATTCTATATAAAAGATCAGAGGAACTAGGTAGGCAGAGAGACAGTCGGATATTCTCATACTGAGAAAAAAATACGGCTCTGAGACAGACGTGCATTATTTGAAGGAAGCAGATTTTATACAGAGCGCCAAATCCTGCTCACTTAAAATCTTCTTTTTTACCACTGAGATGATTGACCTCAACCAAGTGAATTGGATTTGGTCTCAACAGTTTCACATTTCCTCAGAGTGTTGAGCTGGAATCTGATTGAAGCATGCAGAAAAGTGTATATTCAGCAAATAATTAAGACTAACTGGGGAATAGCTTTTATACAGCTGATTCCTCAGGCAAACCACCAAGAAGCTTTATGTTGATTTTAAGTAACAGCTGTATGGAGGAATTATCAGTTTAAATAGAGGTTGTTATCAACCTTAACTAGTAAGATCTTGAGCTCATCTGATTGTTTTGTTCAGAGCGTGTTTGAGTACAGCCATATTCAGGCTGGACCTCATCTAGTTTCACTGTTTTGGATCCTTCTCCTCCAATATCCTGACTCTGACATTGGCCAATAATGCAGGATGCTTGGAGGAAGGGGCAAATAACCCATCAAAAAGCAGATGTGGATAATGAGACAGTTTGTGGCACACACAGCTCTGGCACCATCTGTGTTCTTGCTCCTCAATGTATGCACTGCTGAGAGTGCTGCTTCTCAGACCACGTGTACCAGAAGATCCTGATTTCTTAACGGAGCCCTGTTTCACAAAATCTGTAGAACAGAAAATTCTTTTCTATTGTTCACTTGAGACTTGTGACAGTTGCAGAAGATGGTAAATTGGATCAGCAAGGACATTGCATTCTGCTGACCTTGCTACAAGGATGATAAGCAGCAGCAGAGAGGCAAGATAAGCAACTTGGGGCAGCAACATATTAAACTGTATTAGCATAATTTGCCAGAACACTTCTGTTCATACTTAAGACAAACACGAAATGACTCCACACAACATTTTGAAACATTATTTTGTTTTTCTTTAGTAGAATAATTCCACAGAACAAGCCAAAACCAGTCAAACCTATAATTGCTATCAAATTTAACTTTTGGACTCAGGTCAAGGTCTCATCTGGACTTTCCTTCTCCTGTCTTTCATAGCTTGCCTTCTGAAGTCCAGCTAGCCCACTATTACAACAGAAACTTGTCCATTTCTTCCATTCTTACATCCAAAGAATCTTCCTTTTTAACCTAGGCTTTCTGGTCTTTGGGAGCCTCCCCTGCTTTCTAAGCCTCCAGCCCAAAGCTAGCTTCATTATACTTGGGAATTTGCCATGCAGCATACCCTTGCCTCCTGTGGACATTTGGAACATGCTGGCTCTCCAGAGTTTTGAACAGCCACATTAACACATCTCAAAGATGCACATATCAAGGTACAGTCATTAAGATTAATTGCTGCAGATATCTCCTCAGGGCAATTAGATCAGGAGGAGTACTGCACAAACATATTCAGGATGATTCCAATACCGGAGACAGGTCAGTCATCTCCTTGCAATCCTGGCATGTATAAATACCATAAATCAAGTAGGCACATGCGAGAAGCCTTTTCAACAGACAGAGCCACATAAAGGCACTTCTTGTAGAATCACTTTTCATAGTAGCACCCAAAATTCTCCCATGACTTCCTAAAGTGTTGAACTCTTTCACTTTATAGTTTATCTCACTTGTAAAGTGAAGAATTACACCACAATTCCTTGAGCTGATTTTAACACTAAGATACCTTTCCTTTTGGGCAGAGCCCCAAAGCATTACGTATATTCTTAGAATGCAGAAGCCTGTGCTCCCAAGATTGAATAATTTCTGCTGTATATACAATCAAAACCCCTCCAACAGTGCTGGGACAACAACATATATGACTTACTGATAATCAAGTTTATGAATAAAAAAGGATTAGGTTGGCTGACTCCCCGGGATTATTAACTAAAATATGATTGTTTATCTTTAACTGGAAAGTAGCAGTGTATCCCAACTATGGCCCATTTCCAGCAGCAATAAACATCTTTCCTACTGCATTTGCAGTACAGTTTTCAGGCATATATTAAAATTTGAAATTCAAAAATATCATTAATTTTCCAGTTAATGTGTTCAAACTCTCCTACGTGGGGAGTACTTCAATAAAATCTGTGGAATGAGCTACTACTGCGCCTTGGTCAAGATCTCAGATGAATATCATTCACTGCTAATGTTCTTGCAGTAAAGTTGGACTGCAATTATTAAGATCTGAAGTTAGAAACAACAAATACTTTGGATTTTGTATGCCTTTATCATTATCAGGGCTTCCATATACATGAAAAGAACATGCGGCAATCTGCCAGATCTATCCAAGTTATAAGCATATTAACTCTGGAAAATGGAGTAAATATATACCTAACTATAATCTATTTATCTATCTAGAACTGCATATACACATACCAAAGCAAAAGGGTAATGCTTTCCACTTACAGAAAAAAATTCTCCTGTCTGTTTTCATGGGGTGGAACAGAGCTTGGCAGAATAAATTTTCCCTTTATTTTGCTTTGAAATACTTCTTTAGTTGTGCAGAATGTTTTACAATGATTCATCCATCGGTTCTTCCACCCCTCCAGTGACATTCTGTCCTGATTTATGGAGAAATTAAATATCTTTCTAAGGGCTACATACAGGGTCAACCACAGAATGTTAAAGCGGAGCTTGCAGCTCTTTTGGCCTATAACAAGAGCTAAAGTCAATAACTGGTGAGTGTTGTTGAGAAAATGCCTTGCTGAAATGATGCATTCTTCCTCCTTAGTCCACCTGGGTGCATCTAAACCTCTAAATGGAGCACTCAGGATTTCATGTGAGAATTGTACTCCACCCATAATTGTTAATTCATTGAATCATGGAACAATTTAGACCAGAAAGGTCCTGTGAAGGTCATCTGCTCAAAAGAGAGCCCTCATTGATCAGGTTGCTCAGAGCCTTGTCCAGTCAAGCTTTGAAAAGGTCTAAGGCTGGAGAGTCCAAGGGTGTTCCAGCCAACCTCTTTCAAGTGTTTGTGGGGTTTTTCAATGTCCAATGAGAATAATCCTTATTATAACATGTGTCTGTTGCACCTCTGCCACTCTACCTGCAGACGCTTTAGTTTTAACTTCCCAGAGTTACCAAAGAAATCTGGTCTGGGTCAAGCGGACTGTGAACTGTTGCACATGGTACCTGTATTATGGATGAAACTGGTGCACTGTAAAGGGCATTGTCTGGGCAGAGCCAGGGCACAACACAAAACAAAGCATACCCTCAGATGTTCACTTTAAACAGAGTATAGACCATGGCTTGTAAAGACCGCACTGGACAGAGTCCTGCTTCACAGAGAATCTCAGGACTTCATTATTAACTTGCTTTCTAAGGCAGAAGGAAAAGAGCATTTTTAAATTTACTGTGAAAGGGAATGGAGCACCAGCTCTGGGATGGTCTGCCTGGTGGAATTCCCCAGAGGTTATAGTAAATAGGAGCTTAATTTAGTGGGAAGCTTGAAGCCTGGAAGCAGATTTTCCAGCAGCTCATTATGCAGCTGGTGTAGAGCCAGATGAGAAAGAAAACCAAACAGGCTTCAACAACTGCCTAGCAGGCACGGTTTCACAAGACCTGTCTGCTCAAAAACCAAATGGTTTCCACAAAGCAATTCAATTCTGATGAATGAACAAATTCCAGTAGGAAAGAAATAAGGATATTTTTTTCTGATTTACAGAATCACAGAATCAAATGTCCATGAGGGATCTTCAGCTACATTACTAACAGTAATGGACTTCCAACTATTCCCTGAATGCTTTTTTTTTTAAATTCCCTTGACAGACCATGGCCTTGACGTTCTCCTCTCCTGACAGAAACAGGATTCCTATTGGTTTGTACCAACAATGACTGCCAGATGTTGGTGAGGAGATTCATCAGGAAACATCCGGGATGGGCATTTTGCTGTATGGAGTGGTGCCACCTCAGAAGCCTTGTCTCAGTGTCTCCACAACACCTTGCTTATTATGTTGCAACTTGCGACCGTATTCCAGCCGCGAGTCTGAAAAAGCTGGGGCAGCTTATTTAAAGCAATTGATCTCTCCAAAGTACAAAAATTCACAGACATAAAAGTGACTGAAAAATCAGGCCTAAACATTCTAAGAAACAAATAAATGTTTATTCATATGTATTTTTATTAACAACAATTGGAGCTCCACTGAAGTAGGTAGATGCTACAGACAGTGCTGTACAGTTTCAATAAGGCTGGAGTGAAATATAGTAAGCAGCACATTGAGTGACTTGTCCAGACCTACAGTTTAAAACCTTTCTTGCAGTCAAGAGCCAGTTCTGCAGGACTGTCCTATAGTTATGGGAACAGGTTAAGGAAGTTTAATGGTCATGTTTTAACCTATTATTTATCCTCAAAGATAAGAAACGGGCTCAGTATTTCTCAGCGTAGGGGTATTCAACATTGCACAAGATTTTAGCAGAGTATAGAAGTCAAGTTAATGGGCTGAGCGTGCCAGATTCACAATCAGATAGGAAGGCGGTTTATACTTTCGAGGAGACCACACACAAAGCCTGCACGTGTGTGTACATAAAAAAGACATCGCTAATGAATCCTGCAGACAAGTGGAATTTTAAGACTGCATTATGAAACACGTGAATGGAGAAGGCAGTTGTTACCATTCTGAAAATATGTTAAGGGATAACCTCCATAAAAAAAGGAGACTTACTGTGCTGAAAAGACTTTAATGATAGCCAAGGCTTGGAAGGTGTCATTGCCTTTAGGAATCACTGCCTTCCCTGGAAGAAAGGACTGGTTTTAGCTCTGTGGTAATGTAATAATTTATAATATTAATATTAATATAATATTTCAATAATAATGTAATAATTTAGCTCTGTGGCAGGATGTCTTCCCACTCCAGAGTGAAGGTGATTATCTCCAAACATAGGATAAATTGACTATCCCCAGACAAATAATAAGACAGTATCTTTCTTTTCCAGGCAACTAATTAAAGAGGCTCAAGCTGTAACAATGTGTGTACAGTAATTTCTATGTTAGTGTAGTTAGAAAAATTAGTGTCAGGTACCAAAAAGAACAGGAATAAAGAATGCATTGTTGAAAGATAATGAGGTAATTATTACCTAAATATCTAGAAAAGTATATTTTGTTTGCATTGTAAAAACGCTCACATACGAATTACCTATTTCTCCCACAGACTTTTATCATCTCTGTCTATTGTTTTTTCTCTCTCTGTCTGGCTTGGTCTATGCCATTGTGAAATACTTGGACCCCAAACCTTTCACTGTTAGGAATACAAAGCCAGTGAGTGCTTTTCTAAATAAATTCTAAAGCTTTTTCATGCATTTACAAGTCAAAGAAGGAATGCAAATTTGGAGTTTAGTGTGTTTAAACGGAAACTTAGCACTCAGGACACCCCTGTCTCCCTGAATGCGTTGCCAGGATTTGTCAGCACAGTGCAGTAGATATATTCATCCTTAAAAGGAGAATGAAGTTGAAGAATTAATAAATATAAATCTAAACACCCAAAGGCACTCTGGCTGGTGGTCCAAATCATTTTTCATCATCAGATGGAATGGCATTTTGAACGAATAAGGCCTCTCCCATAAGTCTTTAAAATGAGGCAGAGGCAGGGGCAGCTTTGACCCTGCTTTACAGTCCCTGATTGCACTTGTTTCAGAAACCCTCACTTCCTTTTGTCCTCTCTGTGAACTAATACCTGGCAAACAGACAGCTGCTCAAAGAGCAGCAATCCACAGTAAAGCTGAAGACATTTGAAACATGGACATACAAACAGTTTTGTAGGAGAAATACCAGTATCCACTTTTCCCAGACAACACCTGGTTGTGTTCACGAACCCCTCTCTGCAGTACCTTGCAAAGGAAGCAAAGATTATTCCGTGCAATTACTGCATATCCTCTCGTATTCAAAAAGGTAATTGTGGAACCAGTGGCCTCGGCAGAAGCCAGTCATTATTTCACGACCTATTCTGCAAACCACCAACAATCAGCTTTAAGGGTTACATTGCAAATGCCTCACAACTATAACTGGACAGCAGATTTGACAACATCTAGCTGAGGAGTTGCTGACCTGAGACAATAAAAATCAGCTTGTAGAGTACTCTGTTTCCATATCTATAGGAGTTTCTGTATTCAAGTGATCTAGTGCTAAAGTTTTCAGAAAGTCTCTGCATGGAAAGTTTTGGAAGCTTCTCGAGATCATCCTCAATCTTCACAACAATGCAACTTCCCTGCCCTTACTATTTATTTTGTTCCAGGAGTTGCACTGTAGGCAGCTATGCCAATCTACTTACTGTGAATGCTTTGTCCTCCTTCTGTCCACTCAACAATCTTTACACATTTCAGAAATACCTTTGAGTGTCTCTCAAAGAGCCTAGTCAAGGGCATGGGCCTTTTCCTATGAATGACGCTGGAACCAGTTTCCCAGTTTAAGTCAATGTAGTTCCATTGCCTTTGATGGAATTATATACATTTATACCAATTCTATCAGCAGAAGGCTAATATGTTTCATCTTAGTACAAAAGCAACACCATCTTTTATATGTCTTGGAGTTGAAGGTGCAACTTAGCACATTAAAGGGATGGTTGTGAACAACTAAATCAACGATCAGTATTGAAATGCATTTTTTATAGTAACTGTCGCAGCAGCATTAACAACTTAATGTCTTATTTCTCCCTCACCGTGTTCAGTCATTCAGTTCTCAGTTCCCGTGAATAAAATAATTGTATTTGGAAAAATTTTGTTTGATATTTCATCTTGATGCATAGAAGCAGCTTCTCATTTTGTGGTTCTGTCAATTAAATAAATATAATGAAAATACTTATAAAATAATAAGTTAACATGTTTAACTCTTCCTTCAAGTTGAGGCTCAAAATTATTTTAAAACCTGTGGGATTTTTTCAGCTTTGCAGAAGGGTAAATTGCTACATAAGTTACAAGCCCAGAAAAATGAATCCAAATGCCCATCTCCTCAGAGGTTGGTTTCCATGACGACCTCCAACTTTTATTAAGGCATAGTTTGGATGCGTAACTGTTCAAAAAGTGATGAGGTCTAATTTTTATAACAGCAAAATAGTTTCTCTCCTCGTATTGTAAAATTGCTGAACCATTATTGAGTGTATTTTCAGCAATAAGGCCACTCTCGGACAGAGCCTTCACAATTTCAGCTTCAGAAAGTTGTGAAATAGAAACTATTAGACAATCTCAGCTATAATAGGCATGATTATTCCCTCTATACCCGCATCCTAACTGGCTTTGTTGTGGCCAGTAGGAATTAAATATTGATAGATCTTGTAAGCAAGGAGATTTAGAAAGGGGAAGGGGACGTAACTACCACTTTACATCCCAAATCCACAAAGGTAATGTATTAACCATCCCTTAGCATAGTTGCTGGGAATTAGATGGCTAAATTATTTTGAGTCATATGTACTTAAATACAAAATTTAGAAGACGGAAAGTCCCATGTAATCCTGGAGGTCTCTATATTTCTGTAAGTCTAGTGAGTGACCAGTTAGAAGGAAGAATTTGAAACCCGATGTCTCCCATCAGTTCTGTCTTTGTCAAGAAATAATACATTCAGTATCGGCTGTCCCTTGATGTTTCTTGCTAAAGGTACTGTAAATTCCCTAGGTAAGCAAAGCTGAGGACATGAAGCCAAGTCTTCCACACACCAGCAGAATGAGCAAACCACTAAGCCACTGGGCTTTGAGGGGGTTCAGAGGGAAGGAAATTATTTGGTTTGAGAGCCCAAGTTCAGCAAAAAGTTTCCAGTGTTATGAGAAACCCCGTAACCTGGCGAGTGGTTTGGTGAGGAAGAAAACTAGATTATCATTTTCAAAAGGGAAAAACGGAATTTAAGAGATGAGTCAAATGAAAAGAAAATAATCAAAAGTGTTTTCTTTAGTACAGTCTAGGCCACAGAGAAGACTGTGAAGGGATATGTCCCTGGCCCTAATAGGTAAATTCCTCGGTGCATTTTGAAGGCAGATGAAGCAGCTCTATTGATATCTTTACTACCTCTAGGTAGAGTTTGCATTGCTAAGACTCAGTCACTCCTCTGATTCTAGCTGTGTCACTCTTCTGAATCTAACTGTCTTTGGAGAATTTATCAATTACGGTTTTTCCCCGTCAAGAGAGGTTTTGAACAAGAGTTTCTTGTTCAAAAAACATTCACTTTTCCTCAGGAATAAATATACTAACACTAATATGGATGAAATTTCTGGTGAGAGTGAGAAAGACAGCTCTACCGCTCCCAAAGAGCAGCTAGCCTAGGGCTGGGGGCACTCATCCAGTGCCAAAGGCGGCATGCCTTGAGATTGCAAAACATTCATGAAGCAGAGGGGAAGCTCCAATTATTCCCCAGTTAGAAATCATGGAAAACAGCTGTAAAATTAACCCTTTTTCAACTTACAGCAAACTTTTTTTGCATTTAAAGTGATAAAATTATTTAAGTCTGAACTGCATTATTCTATTTAGTTTTCTTCTCTTTACACCCTCAGCAACACATTCTCATCCATCAGTAACTGATCATTATTGCAGAAAGCCTCTCATTTTGTCCCAAGTTGCACTCCTTGGAAGGTCTTGCTATTTTTCTCCAGTTCACTGATTTCTTTTCAAATTCAAATCCTGTGTTAAATTTCCTCTGTCTTTATGATCTGACCTGTCATTCCTGTCCCCATATGCCCTCCACTTTTATTGAGACAACTTTGTGCTCAGAATTACTTCATTTGGTTATTGACTATCATGGGAACACTGAAGCTTTGTGATTAATTGATCACACCGTCCATCCCATGCTGGCAAGTGCTTCTGTGCCACACAGGGCTGGGATTTCTGTTTTCATCAGTTAAAAAGATGATACATAAAACCAGAACCACTCAGTGCTCCTGTTTAATATAGCCATAGATCTTATTTCAAATAATAACTGTTTCATATGCATCTAAGTCAGACATCACTTGAAAAGATACTTGCTAGTCTCAAATGCTCTTCAGCCTCTTACGTTCCTCCGTGACAGTCAAGTATTGTATTTGGACACAAAGCTACTAGTGGTTTAAAGAGCCCTATGGCAACAGTGTGGCAATCCTGTAACAAAATAAAGGATTCTTCCAAAAGACATGGTGCTTGAAGCATTCGGCAGCTTGCTTGTATGAAACCACTCGTGGTTGGTGTTCCTTGCCCAAAAAAGCTGGCATGTCACTGCGTGCGCCGGCATCCTGCCGTTCTAGCAGATGGGGATACGTGTAAGCAGCCAAGAGGCCATATATGAACATCAAATGTGTTTTCTAAGAGCAGAGTTCATAGCCAAGAATATTTCAATGGTTAGCTCTTTTGTCAGCGTAGTCAAGTAGAAAAGCAAGACAAGGAGAGGCAAGGATCCTCCAAAAGTCATCCATTTTATCAATGACAATGCTTACACTTCAGAGCAGTTACCAAGAGTGTCTCCTCCAACAATTTCTTGTATTCAGATACAAAATCCAAGTACAAGAAGTTTGTCAGGGTGCCACCATAGAAAACTTTTTAGTTATCTTCTGCTGAATTGCAATAGGACACTCATTAAGGTCCAAGAGCCTGGCATGGAGGTAACTCCCACCTCACCCCAGGCTGATGGAGGTAGTTTGCACTAAGTGGAAGGCTATGTGCCAGGGCACCATGTGGGCTAGCACCTCTCTGGAGACAGGAGTAATGGGGGCTTCCCATGAAGGCTGGCAGGGCAGAGCCTTGCAGCCAGGGCCTATCCCACCGTCCCTAGACAGGGATCAGGGCAGGCCAGGGGGGCAGCTGGGGGCAGCCCCAGCCCAGAGCATCAGGCAAGTTGGAGGTGATGGGGCAGATCCAAGGTCAGGCTGGGAAGTCTCTCAGTGCCTCAAGGTCTTGACAATAACTGTCCTCACTGCAGATTGCCACAACTTTGAACGCAACTGTTACTAGCAGAACTGAAATGAGATTGCTTAGTTTTTGTTGTCATGAATAGAAATGTTAACTGAATTTTGTGTAAAAGAAAGCCAGCATCTGTATAAATTACAAGATTAATATCGGTATAAAGTATTTTTAGAGTAGGCTGATGTCCCAGCCTGTCCTTGGTCTGCCCCCATCCCCATGGCCCTGCCTGGCAATCACGAGGCTGTGTCTGACCCTGCTTCCCCTCACTGGGCCTGATGCTGACCCCACTGCGGGCTAATGTCCTGGCCTCACCTTGGCCTGCCCTATTACCATGGAGGTGCCCGATACTTCTCTCTCTCCATCAACTACAAAGATAAGACCACTGGTTTAGGTTAAGTCTCCAAGACACCCAACTCAGGGGCCCTCAGCTAGGAGAACACCCAGTTAAACACAGAATCATAGAATCATAGAAAGGTTCAGGTTGGAAGAGACCTTGAAGTTCATCTAGTGCCAACCCCCCTGCCCTGGGCAGGGACACCTCCCACTAGACCAGGCTGCTCAAAGCCCCATCCAGCCTGGCCTTGAACACTTCCAGGGATGGGGCATCCATAAATTCCCTGGGCAAACTGTTCCAGTGCCTCACCACCCTTACAGTAAAGAATTTCTTCCTCATATCCAATCTAAATCTACTCTCCTGCAGTTTGAAACCATTACCCCGAAATATCTTACCATGAGCTCTAGTTAAAACAGAACTAGCGTTGCAGGACCAAGCCTTTGAGAGGAGAAGTCTGGAATTTTCAGCACTTTCAATTGTATTTATTTTTAAAAGCCTATGATTAGTAATCCACAGTTTATGGTAAATGTGGTTGTTACCCCATTAGACTTGTAACGATTTACTGAGGAGCTCTGCTTCTCTCACATGGGGAGACTTTGATTCAGGAAAAAAAGTAAGGAATATGGTTCAAGCATCATTCTAAACTCAACAAGATAAATCATATCTTCATATATTTAAGCTCTTTGCTGAGTCAGGGCTTGAGTATATACGATCAGTGTCATTGTTCGCAGGAGCACTGTAGTTATAAAAGGATGGGCTGTATACTGAATGGGAAAGAGGAGCAAGAGGTATGAAAAGGGGAGGTCATTTTCCTTCAGTGATGACATGTACTGGTTTAAGCTGGCCTGTAGCAGACAAACCTCTGAGGTGGAATGTGTACTGTGCACCCATACCTGAAAAACTCATTTTGTGTTGGTTTAGGTAATACATAGTTATGCCAGGAAGCATCATACTTCTTTTGACTCTGTTTTGTCCATTCCATGCCTCCTGGTATGAAACGTGAACTGCTCTCAGGATGTTATTTGGGCATGTGTGGAAAGAATGAAAAAAAACCCTTTCAGGCTATTAGTATCACGTTGCTTTGGCAATTAAAAATAGAATTCAGCTTGGAATTCATGCTACTTCTATATGTGTAAAATTATCAGTCATAATTAATAAATGCTCTGTGAGCCAAATTCAAGCCTGGAGTTGTGGCTCAACTAAATTTAGTGTTTTCCCACTCTCAACTGGTCCTTTTTATTGTTACATTCCAGGGGCATTCCAGCGGCATAAACCAACTTTGCCCCAACTCTAGAAGAAAAAAATACCTTTTCCCTTTCCACACACTTCAACCAGATGACAAAGGACAGTCATCTGCTTTATTTCAGCCTTTCTTTTTTCCATTCCTGCTTTTAGATGAACAGCTATTGACTGTACTCATAACCAACTTAATCAACAGCAGAGTATTTAGGAACTTTTCTTTGTCTGTTGGAGGCCAACAAAGAACTCAAAAATCACCCTACTAGACAATCTTCTTAAGGTTTTAATCATGCTTCTGGGACTATTTTTACTTGTGAAATTTTCCATCTGCCAGTAGAGTAGATTTGTCAGTCATTCAGCAAGTAATATATTCTGGATGCAACCAGTCAATAAACTTTACCTTTTCAATTGTCCAAAATAATCCCAATACTCCCAAAATTGTTTGAAGAAAGTATGGAATGCTATTTTTATCACAAATAAATTCCGCCTATCTGTATCAATACTGTTATTAATGATATTACTAATATCATTAAGAAAAAAAGATACAGATAATGTATTATAATACAGATAATGAATTATAATAAAACCATACTGCCACTCAAGAAACACGCTAGTCTGAAAAAAATAATACATCCATAAGAAATCCCAAACTCCAAACTCATCTTTTGTATATAACTATTAAGTTATTAACTTTAGCAAGAACTGTCTAATGATAATTGGTGAATGTCTGTGCAGCATCCTGGAGACATTAATTTTTGTTTTAAAAAAATTGCTGAGAGCAACAAAGAAATACATAAAGAACCCTCAAAACTTGTAAAGTCCATCTCCCTGCCTCAAGACGGGGGCAATTCCTAAGCAGTTAGAGACACCTGAATTTTTGTCCAACTTGTACGTAGAGGCCTCCATGGGTGACTATGTCACTAGATCTGTCTGTTGCATCAGGTGTCACCTGATTACATTTTTTCATGCACGCAAAGAAATGTTATAACCTGGGAAAAGGAAGCTACATTGCGTTTTGGGTTGGGTGTTGAATTACATAAGGCTGTGAGATAAGGCGGTCATTCTCCATGAAAAAAAACTGTGAGAAAGAGGAACATTGTCTTGCTTTGGCTGCTCTGACTGAATTTTATTTTAGCTGTGTCACTCCTTGGAAATCCAGCAACTGATTCTTTATGCTGCCACAGATCTTCTTGTGTCTTCTCACATTAGGATTTTCAGAGCTGGTGAGAGAAGCTGCTTCCCGGTGTGTTCTCCAAGCTTTGCTCAATTCTACTGAATAATTCCACTTTTTCAATTAACAGTTTATGTATCCCAGACCCTAGAAATAAAGTAACTAGATTCTCCACTCATGTAAAATCAGAGCAGAGACATTGTCTTGAGCATAAACAACCCACTTTGCTTCAAGCTTCAGTTAGTTATCTTTAAACAGCCTGAAGATCTACCCAGACTAGCAAGATGACAAAGGAGACCCGATTGGGTTTGTGTGGCAAGGTTTTGGTAGCAGGGGGGCTACAGGGGTGGCTTCTGTGAGAAGCTGCTAGAAGCTTCCCCCATGTCCAACAGAGCCAATGTCAGCCAGCTGCAAGACCACTGTCCAAGGCTGAGCCCATCAGCAATGGTGGTAGCACCTCTGGGAAAACATAGCTAAGAAGAGGAAATGAAAAAACCTGTGCAGTAGCAGCCAGAAGAGAGGAGTGAGAATACATGAGAGCAACAGCTCTGCAGACACTCAGGGCAGTGAAGAAGGAGGGGGAGGAGGTGGTCCAAGCGCTGGAGCAGAGATTCCCCTGCAGCCTGTGGTGAAAACCATGGTGAGGCAGGCTGTCCCCCTGCATCCCATGGAGATCCATGGGGGAGCAGAGATCCACCTGCAGCCCATGGAGGACACCACACTGAGTGGCTTTGGTGGGCACCTGGAGTCCAGCCAGGGTCAACACACCACAGAGAGACAATAAGGACACATCAACTAAGGTCAATGTACCCGCTTTTTGCGGTTGCACCTTTCCTCCAACTGGCTTTATTTAGAGCCTTTTTTTGCTGCCTCTTAGTTCTTCTTTCTTAATGTCCACTTTATGTCTCCCAGTAATTGCTGGTTATGTATAGAAAGGTCAAACTACAAGTGTACTTGCTTCACAATCATTATAGTTTGCTAATTCCAAATGCCTTCATGGTTCACTTGATGCTAAGTGGCCTATTCTATGAACTCCAACAAATATGCTACAAAGGTAAGCTCCAGATAAGTTGGCAGGTCTGGGAACTGGTAATAAAAATCTCACATGAGGTCTCTGAAATTAAAACACTATTCTTGAACAACTCTGTTGGCTTATTGCCACAAATGATAGAGGTGATTAAGGATATTACTCTACAAAGTGATATAATACATATCTTATTTTCAAAGCTTCAGCATTTTTACTTATGGCTTCATGACCTTATTTGCCTTCAGCAAAAGTAGGTACTAATGCGAATGTACTAATGAGTAAATCAATCAAGAAAACTGATGTCAGACAATAGAAGATATTATATCCAGGCTAGTAAATACTGTTGGTTTACTTACTGTTTTGGTCACATAAATTTTGAATGATGTCTTAGAATCCTTTGTAAAGAGAGTTCCTGGCCTAAAAAAGATATGCACTAGAAATACCATTGAAGACTGATCTTAAAAAATATATAATTTTTTTGGTTGTTCTTGGTATTTAACTGAAAGTGGACAAGGGAGCATCAAGCACCCACTTATCTTGGGTGGGTTTTTTCTTAGTTTTCAGAGATCTTCTTACATGAATGTGGTTTCTGCCCTATATAATGAGGTGTAAGGTTGTCCTAATATCTTGTTTCCTACATCAGGAGCAGATACTTTGGAAAAAATGAAATTTTTAAGGCAGTTGTAGAATAAAGTACCCTTCACATTAGATAACATATTCCCCTTGTATCAGTGACTGGCTTTAGTCGTGTAGCCTGGGACATTAATTATGTTAGCTATACTGTTAGCATTAATTACAATAACTCTGGATGTTATTGCAACCCTAGTACACCCCTTTTTCTGTAGTGCAGAAGTGTAATTTCCTGTGGCAATGAGTTCTTCAGGCTAATTGTACATTTTGTAGATAATTATAATTGTAGATAATTTTGTATTTTATCAGCTTTGACTGTTCCTCATTTTGATTTCACTGTATGCCCTCTTGTTCAAATATTCCAGGCAGTCAGAGGAGGAGCTCTTAAATTTACTGCACAGGCCTCTGCTCATTTTTACAACTTCTTTTTTGTTTTTCCACTTTACACAAGACGCTTACACTATGTCTGCCTGATTCATCCCAGGCAACAATAAATGAACTCCACCATCCCTTGGTTCACTTTCTGAACCAATCAGATATAATTCAGCTCTGGTACCAGAAGTTATAGATTTACTCCAGCATGAACCTGACCTAAGATGTCTTCAACCTGTCTTGCAAAGCCTGCAATGAACGGGCAGACGTATCCCCGACTGATAAAGTGTCAGAAGGGACAGAACTAAATTAGACTGAGTCCACGCATATTTACGACAGCAGTCCAAGTTCAGAATCAGGGCATAATCAACCCTCCCTTGCAAACACCAAATCCTGTATTCAAATTAACTTAATTAATACTACATCTGCTAAGGAATATCTCACACCTGTTGGAGATTTCATATTACCACAGGAGACCTGCAACTGTGTAACAAATTTTCATCCTAAATGATTTCTTTTTGACAGCACCTTTAATATTTTGGAAAACAAAATATTTGTATTTGCTTTCCACGGCAAGTGTTGATTTTTAATGAAAAAGCACGTGGTCACCTTGAAGGGAGATTCCACCTCCTTCATCTCTCAGACCACCATCTCTGTGCTGCAATCCCTTTCCAGCAGCACGTCAAAGATGTTGATCGAGGTCATGATGGGGAACATGTTGCAGTTTCAGAAGAAAAAAAAAAATCAATTACACTGATATCGCTTTTTGACTGGTAATCGTCCTCACCGCCAATTTATAACACTTTTTCTCTTAAATTAGCACACCACTGCCTCCCACAGAAGCAACACACTGATAGGCTGTTTAGCCAACTGCTTCCATGGCCCACGGTCTCGTGGCCTTTCATTCCCACGAAGTTCCTGAGGGAGACGAACTGCTGCCTTGCACAAGGGCAGCTGCTCCCAGGCCTCACTACCCACACTTCATGGACTGTATTCACACCACACAGGGGAATAGCTAATTCCCAGTGGGTACCATACACCATGCCTTTCCTATGATTGGGAAGTTTTCCTAAGTGAGGTGCTTTTCCCATCAGTTGTTTCATCCTTGTCTTGAGGGCAGTGGCAGCCAAAAATGACAATGGAGACAACAGTGTTAATTGCAAGGACACAGGAAGAGAATTTCGGCTCGTCCCAGCAGGAAAATAAAACTTTTTTAATCTATTAGACAAGGATATGAAGGTTTCTGGATGCCATCATGGCTCTGCAGATATCATTACAAGCTAAATCATTTATGGACAGAATATCCACCAGGGCTTTCTATTGACCTGGAAAGGCCATGGGATGCAGAGCGCTAAAGAAATAATAACCTCCTGGGGCTCTCACACATGCCTATAACAGCAGCACATCAGCCTTTCCACATTCCCTGGTTTAAGTTAATCTCTCTCTGCCGCATATTATGGTGCGTCAGCTGCACACTCGTGACCTATTATCACATCTCAGCTGAGGAGGGGTGTCCTTTCAAACTGTTTCTTTTGTTAATCTGATGATGCTCTTGGACTTTTCCTGTATTCAACAAAATCCCAGTAAAACACAGGCAAAGCAGAGAGTCTGCTCTTATTGGTAGTCACAGAGTCAAGCACTGAGGTTCAGTTTTTTAGGTGATACATTTTTTATTGCTGGTAATAAAAGCTAGAATTACATATGCTAAGGTAATTAAATCTCATGCTTCCAGGAAAAATGCCTCTGTCCTACTGATAGTTCTGGATATATGATTTATTGAACAGATGTATCTGTATCAGACACTGCTGAGCACAGAACAGGGCTTGATGAATCTATTATGTCCTGTGAAGGGGAAATCACCACTCTTTTGGTTTGTGCTAGTCACAAGCTACATTAGCATAACGGATCAGACAGAGCAGAAGGCAACTACTGCTCTGGGAATAGAAGGCCAGGATCAAATCCAAACTACAAGGCTTATTAGTGGAACAAGCAAACATCAAATCAGCATCTGCAGGACCTGATGGGATTCCCTATGGGAGCAAAACTGGGAGTCAACATATTCTCTGGCACAGATCAAAAAGTCATTAAAATCAGAGATGTCACCAGAAGACCAAAGGAAACCTAAGCGTGGTGCCAATGTTAAGAATGAAGAGATGAGAGTAATAGACCAGAAAATTTGGCTTCTGTAACCATAAACATGTTGGAATGAATCTTTCGGTAGAGATAAGGTGGTTATTAAAATAAATCCAAAGGGTCAAAAAGATACAGTTGCAAAAGCTGAATGTTTGCCAATGCCAAGCACACAGGAGCAGCTATGACCCTCTGTTTTCTTTTTTGTTCCATGGAGTTGACCAGTAGACACTGACTTTATAATGGTCTTTGTCATAAATACCAGAGAAAAGCATAGGAAAAATTATTTTCGCAGGAGAGGGAACATGATAATAGAAAAACATCACATTTTGGAGGGGTTCTTTTGAATTCTTCTATGTATTACTTATCATAGAAAAAAGTTAAATTAAAGTATCTAAACAACTGGAGTACACAGATGGAGATCAGTGTAGCCAGCAAGAGACATGTGGCAAGGGCTCACAGAAACAAATCTACACGGCAGTAAAAGAGACTTTTTAGCTTCTTTCTTACTTCTCCTTTTCTACTTATTATAAAGCAAAACTGATCCTACAATATCAATGAATTCACTCCTCTCTTGTCAGTAACTATTGCTCTTGAGCTTTTGGGCTTTCTTGTATCACAATGGACCGAATTATCAGGAGGCCAGTGAATCATCCAATATTCATTTATGTCCTCCACTTCTTCTGACAGTTATTATTAAGGGGGAGACGCTGGGGAAAATATATGCACTGAGACCTGATTGCAAATGGTATGAGCAAGTTTTATTACATTACATGGACACATTCCTAATAGGAATCCATACTTGAAGAAAAATTAAGTGAGCTGGTGAGTGAATCAGTATCAATCTTCTCCATTCTGCAATATTAATAGAAATTACAAAAGACTTACGCTAGAAATCGCTTTTGGAGACAGAAATGGATATTGCACTGCTTAAATGGATGTTCCAGGCAAACAGACTATTTTAATCATGGTGTAAACTGCTGCCTCTTTGAAATACTCAGTGTACACCTTACGGGCATCCTTGTCACGAGGACATATGAGTTATGGTTCTGCATCACCACCTTCTAGAAACACACCATTAGAGGTCCCTTTTGATTTCAATCATCCATATTTTTTATTACTCAAAAAGAATAATGAGACATTATTTTCCTATGTATAATTTTATCCAGCAGCTGGATCTGGCTGTTCCATAGATGTTTACACCACACAAGGCAATACCAGTAGGAGCTACCTTTGCCTTAATAAAAATACATTTATTTATATTCTCATATCAATCAATGATTATCAAATACTGTTGTGGTAAGTCCCACAAGTAAGCCAAGCTCATGACTGCTGTGACAGCTGCACACAGAATTTCTACTATGAGGTCATCTCCATGTACATAAGAGATATAAAAGATATACAAATGTACCTATAGATACTGGTTAGGCAAAAGCAGAGGACTTGAGAGCATTTCTTGCTAGCAACAGGTGTAGGTGTAGAATCATTTAAGGGACGACAGGTTAGGGTTTCTGCCTGAAGAATTTTTCCAGGATATCAAAAATATTCCCTGCTTTTTCTTATATAGTACTTGAAGCCACTAGGAGAATACAGCTGGTTTGCTGTCACAAAAAGCAGGAATATACCTGCTTCAGAGGCTTAGCTCCAAGCTGTGAAGGTTTCTCAAGCAAGGTTGTGCAAGGTAACATATGCTAAATGGCTAGGAAACAGAAAAAGCCAAATTTACTCATAATTGAAATTGGACCAGCTTCCACATCTGACTTTGAAATGATTTTCAGCAACGAGACCTCCCACAAACAACCTAATAACCTTTGAGAGGAGAAAGCTGGCTGGATGTTTGTCCTTTTCATGACGCCAGAGCAGGCAAAGAGGCTTTTGCCTTTTTGCTCCGAGCGTGTGCTGCTAGGAAGAAGATGCAGAACCACATAGATTTTGCATTTACCGCTGACTAGACAAATCTTACACTCACCAAGCGTGAGTCTTTAGATTCTGATCAAACTTTATCTAAGGAAGATTTTTTCCCTAGGAAATCTTGGACAGTCCTTTGTGATCCTGCTGGGTCATTCCTGGTTTAGGGCTGGGGAGATGAACTAACATGAATATATCAGAAAAATTATAACCTTGGGTAACATCGGGATCATGCCAGGGGAATGATTCATAGAAATTCACCTCCAGAATATGATTGCTTTTTTCCTGTTTCATGTTTGCCTTTTTTATCCCTTGGAAATTCCCAGAGATTTGGATCAGTTACTGTAAGAGAATGTCTTTTAATACCCTTCACATTCATGTAATTTCAGGCCAAGAAGGTTTTCTAGGATGCGCTTAAATTGAGGCATCTTAGAAAAAAAGGGGAATGGAGATAGAGAGTAGAGAGAGTAGCTCTAATTACTCAAACTCTTTTTTCTTCTTGGGATAAAATAGCATTTCATGACCACTCTGCTGAGTTGCCACAACCAGTTGCCACAAACCCTTCAAACACTGGTTTGAAGGGAAACTATGAAATGGTTGAAATTAATGACTGGTTGAAATTAATGACTGGTTAAGTTAATGTGTTACTTTTATGTGATTACTGCACATTGCTGGACAGCTGAGTTAACACATTACCTGCAAATGAATACTTATTGTTATGGGATTGTCATTAGCATCTTATTGTAAATTGAATTGAATCTTGGAGCTTTTTGTGGGGGTCCTTTTATTGTTTAAATCTAAACACTCATTGCTTGAAGACACCATGGAAGGTTTTGAACTACACCAGCCCAGTGTAGTCCAAACCTTTGAACTACTAGAAGTCTGCAGCAACCATGAGGGAAGAATCATCATCTAGAGAAAACACTGAGAACACAAAGACTGGGAGATATTAAGATTGGCATACCTATAAAGGCAATCAAAAAAGCAACAGCAGAACATCTTTTAAAAATACTTGCTAGTTTTAAATATCACGTATCAGAATACTGGCATGGCTGGGTAAGAAAAAGTGACCACAAGATGATGGAATTCAGCATCCTGCGTGGAAGAAGCAGGGCAATAAGTAGGATTACAACCCTGGACATCAGGAGAGATAACTTTGGCCTCCTCAAAGACCTACTTGGAGGAATCCCATAGGTTAGGGCTCTAGAAGGTAGGGGGGTCCAAAAGAGCTGGTTAATATTCAAGCACCACTTTCTCCAAGCTCAAGATCGGTGCATCCCTATGAGTAAGAAATCAAGCGAAGGAGACAGGAGATCTGCATGGATGAGAAAGGACCTTCTGGAAAAACTCAAATGGAAGAAGGAAGTTTACAGAATGTGGAAAAAGAGACTGGCCACTTGGGAGGAATATAGGAATGTTGTCAGAGTATGCAGAGATGCAAAAAGGAAGGCTAGGGCCCACTTGAAATTAAATCTGGCAAAGGATGTCAAGGACGAAAAGAAAAGCTTCTTCAAGTACATCGGTAGCAAAAGGAAGACTAGGGAAAGTGTGGGCCTGCTGATGAATGAGGTGGGTGTCCTGGTGATGGAGAATATACAGAAAGTGGAGTTACTGAAAGCCTTCTTTGCTTCAGTCCTTACTGCCAAGGCCATCCCTCAGGAATCCCAGACCCCTAAGGTAAGAGGAAAATCTAGAGAAAGGAAGACTTTCCCTTGGTTGAGAAGGATCGAGTTAGAGATCATTTAGGCAAACTCCACACCCACAAATCCCTGGGCCTCAATAGGATGCCCACAAGAGCTGAGGAAGCTGGCAGGTGTTACTGCTAAGCCACTCTACCATCTTTGAAAGGTCATGGAGAACAGGAGAGGTGCCTGAGGATTGGAGAAAAGCCAGTCTTCAAAAAGGGCAAAAAGGAGGATCCAGAAAACTACAGGCCAGTCAGCCTCACCTCCATCCCTGGAAAGGTCATGGAACAGCTCATTCTGGATGTCATCTCTAAGTATGTGGAGGAAAAGAAGGTTACCAGGAGTGGCCAACATGGATTCACCAAGGGGAAATCATGTTTCACCAATCTGATAGCCTTCTATGATGGTATGACTGGCTGAGTGGACGAGGGGAGAGGAGTGGACATTGTCTACCTTGGCTTCAGCAAGGCTTTTGAAACTATCTCCCATAAGATCCTCTAGGTAAGTTTAGGAAGTGTGGGTTAGATGAGTGGACAGTGAGATAGATTGAGAACTGGCTGAATGGCAGAGCTCAAAGAGTTGTGATCAGTGGTGCAGAATCCAGTTGGAAGCGTGTAGCTAGTGGTGTTCCCCAGGGGTCAGTACTGGGTCCAGTCTTGTTCAATATACTTGTCAACAACCTGGATGAGGGGACAGAGTTTACCCTCAGCAAGTTTGCTGATGACACAAAACTGGGAGGAGTGGCTGACACAGCAGAAGGCTATGCTGCCTTTTAGCAAGACCCGCACAGGCGACAGGCTAGAGAGCTGGACGGAGAGGAACTTCCTGAAGTTCAACAAGGGCCCAGTTCTGCCCAGGGAAGTAGTTGAGGCACCATCCCTGGAGGTATTTAAAAGATGGGTAGACATAGTGCTTAGAGATATGGTTTAGTGATGGCTTTTGTCAAGAGGTAGGTTGATGGTTGGGCTTAATGATCTGAAAGGTCCCTTCCAACCTAGGCAATTCTATGATTCTAAGGGCCAGTGTAGGGTGCTGCACCTAGGGAGGAATAACACCCATGCACTGGTAGGGGTTAGGGGTTGACCTGCTGGAGAAGGACCTGGGAGTCCTGGTGGACAACAAGCTGACCATGACGCAGCAATGTGCCCTTGTGGCCAAGAAGGCCAATGATCTTCTGGGATGCATTAAAATGAGCATGGCCAGCAGGTCGAGGGAGATTATCCTCCCCCTATACTCTGCCCTGGTGAGGCCATCCTCTGTGTCCAGTTCTGGGCTCCCCAGTTCAAGAAGGACAGGGAACTGCTGGAGAGGGTCCAGCAGAGGGCTACAAAGATGATCAAGGGAATGGAGCATCTCTCTTACTAGGAAAGGCTGAGAGACCTGTGTATGTTTAGCCTGAAGAAGAGAAGACTGAGAGGTCATCTCATCAGTGCTTATAAAATCTAAAGGGTGGGTATCAAGAGGATGGGGCCAGACTCTTTTCAGAGGTGCCCAGTGACAGGACAAGAGGCAATGGGTGCAAAGAGAAACACAAGAACACGTTCCATCTGAACATGAGGAAAAACTTCTTTACTTTGAGGGTGGCAGAGCACTGGATCAGGCTGCCCAGGCAGGTTGTGGACTCTCCTTCTCTGCAGATATTCACAACCTGCCTGGACGCGTTCCTGTGCAACCTGCTCTAGGTGAACCTGCTCTGGCAGGTTAGACTAGATGATCTCCAGAGGTCCCTTCCAACCCCTACCATTCTGTGATTAATCAAACATGGCTTGTGGCATTTCAAACAGCATGTTTCTCCCCTCACATTTGCATACTGTTAAAAACATCCGTGCTGGTTTGGATACCTTCTGTTATCCCAGCACTTACTCAGACTATTGCATATGTCATGGCAAGGGAAGGGAAAGAAAATTTTTTAGTTCAGTTTCTTTAAGAAAAGAGACTTGTGGTCATGTTAGTATTTTCTCTGTCTGTGTCCTTCTGTAGTCACATTTCAATGTATTGTTCAAATGTGGCAAAGGATTAGAACTCTCTAAAATAACTAAATTCCTGTACATTTTTGCATTTTAAGTACTCAGATGAAGAGAAAGGCTGAAACATGAGTTTCACATCTTAGCAAACTCCAAGAAGATGCAGACAGGGAAGAACACTAGTTAATACCCCAATCATGGGTTGCTTCAGACAGAACTCATAGACAGCAAATTCAAGGGCAATCAAGCCTCATTATCTCTGATTCTCCCAGGACTGCTTCTTTTTTTACCTCCCTTTTTAATAGGTATTTATTTTTACAGATATTAAAGTGTGCTGGATTTCACAAGACTGACTGAGGCTTGTTGAAGACAGTGAGACTGTGTCCATTGGCTCCAAAAGGGTTTGGGTCAAGCCCTAACACAGCAGAGGATGACAGATTCCAGGAGCCAGAGATGTGTCTTTGTGAAGGATACAGTTTGTTTCTGCCACTGCTCTTTCATTGTTAACATTATAGAAGGTTTATATATCACAATGGCAATTAATAGAAATGTCAGTCGTAAGGTAATGATGTATTTCCAGAAGTGGCTTTCACACTGTCCACCTTTAAGGCTTCTAACTTAACAGTTTAGTCTTGCTGAGTTTTATATCCTGCTGTTGTTAAAGAGCATTCTTGCCCTCTCCAGAGAGCAATCTAACACAAAACCCTTCAAATGGATTTCTTTCTCTTCATAAACCACAAGAAAGTTAGATGGTGATTCCAGATGGTGCGAACTTTGCCTTGGAGAAGTTGGCATAACTGCTGAAGACCGTAAGACCATGGAAAAGAACAGCTTCCATAACTCATCCTTGTGTGGCCTCCCTTAGTATGTTTTTAAGACTCAGGCAAGATGGGTTTTGACACTCCACCATGGTATTGAGCACAGACACAAATATTACAAACAGCCATAAATTCACTCCCCTCCTTCCAACAGCCAGCTCTAGGTTTTGGTTCACTGAGCTCCTGGTGTAGAGTATTCCACAGGCAGACTACGTGCTTTCGCTGCTTTTCTTCTAAGAGTTGGCAATCCATTTCGTATATATACTGAAGACCAAACAGCTCTGTAATGTTTTTACAAGCCACATGTTAGCATACATCTTCATACTATCCAGCAGAAAGACGTGGACATTGTTTATAAGAAATGAAGCTTGAGGCTATACCCAAATTCCTGATTATCAGTATCCCACGGTGCTTACCCTATCACCATTGCTACCATGATTCCTTGTACCTGCTATACAGAGCAAAACAGAAATGAAGGGCTGCTGAGTTCTATTTCCACCATCCAAATCCAGTGCACATCAACAGAAGTTCAGCACTACCTTTTCCTCTGAGAACTATTGCTGGCAGTTCAACATGAAGAGGGCCATCCAGGCTTTCTTCTACTGTGTGTGAGACTGACATTTCTCAGCTCCTTTGAGATCAAGCCACTTTTCCATTATCGACAAGCCTAGACCCTTCTCTCTATAATTCAGACTTCCCAAGATCTCTTCTTGTAAGTATGCAGGAAAAAAAAAAAACAATCATCAGAAATCTATGGATGACACCTTCTGAAGCTACTAGTAGTTGCACAAGTGCAAAAACCACTCAAAAGAAATTTGTAAAGTGTTCTTCTATAGAAGAGAAGTCACATAAAATATTAGACTGCTTCCACACTGGATCTGCTACTCGTTTCTACCACTGCCAGTCAGGGTAGGACTGGGTCTGTAATCGCTGGTGGCGTAACTGAGTGGAAGTAATCAAGACCTGTTACTTATGTTAGCGAGTCTAGCTGAGACTAGTCCTGCAGGAAAATAAAACTCCACTTGAACAGGAGTGACGTGTTTTGTCCCCAGGTGCTATACTTCAGCTTCCCTGTGTGGAAAAAAATACAGAAAACACAGGAAAGGGTCTAAAGATGTTACCTAGTCTAGTTCCAAGTTCCATCAGAACTATTTACATCTGTCTAACCTGTTCCTAATGACTCCTATTGATAAAAATTCCAGCTTCCCCAAATAATATGTTCTCTGTGCCACTCTTGCAAGCTCTTATCTACAAGATTCATGGCATCAGTCTTAACAGATCTATACAAAGGAACAAAGACTTCTTACGTGACTAGGGTCACATGCCAAATGGAATAGGAATGCAGTCATCTGCCAGTTAATTTCATCCTGCAGAGTACCATCAAGGTGCTGAGTAATCTGCACCCTGACTGAAGCCAGAGGCTGTTAGAAAGAGCCTTGTTCTTTGCAAAACTTGCCTCCCAGAGTAATAAAATAAAATAATTTGGCAACTCAGGACTCAGTTTACACTGTCTAGAAACGGCCAGCAAGGAAGCAGAATCACAACAGATTATTGTGGCATTTCTTGTAGCACCAGTCAAAATCAGAGAATCACAGAAGAGCTGAGGTAAGAGGACACCTCTGGAGATCATCTGGTCCAACAACCCCTCTCTAGAGTAAGGTCAAGTAGAGCAGGTTGCTCAGGGCCATGTCCAGCTGGGTTTTGAATATCTCCAAGGATGGGGACTCCACAATATTTGCAGGCAGCCTGTTCCTATCTTCAATCATGCTTACAGTCAAAATGTTTTTTCTTATTTTGGCAACATCCTAGAAAGAAGATAAGCAATTGGTCTGAATTATTAAAGGGATTGGTTATAAAAATGTCTATAAAAATAAGCTAAAATAAAGGAATATTTCTGCTAGTATATTAGTGGGATAAATCACAGCTAAAAACTTAAGTCAGAGCTGCAGGGTGCCAGTAAACTGAGATTTATATACTATCAGAAGCAAACAGCCTGGAAATCTATGGCACAAATAATAATCTAATACACATGCTGACCCCAGAGAAGTTGCCTTGTTATGCTCAAAATCTTGTATATGGGCAAAGAGAAACACACCTTATACACAAAGCTAAAATTTTGTTCTTAATATAAATGAAATCTTAACAGTCTAATTCAAGAATCATTATTAGTCTAGATATAATTAACACAGAAAAAGAAAGAACACATAATAATACAGTTAGAAATCTCAATAATAGCAATATTACTATTTAAATTTTAACAAACACACTTAGTTTTTATCCCTTTTTTCCTGAGGTTATGCTCACCCTTCCACTGATCCTCTGGTCTTAAAATCAGGAGCCTCAGATTGCTAGAGGGTGTAGACAGTGAGTCCTCAGCCTCTGGAGTCCTTGGCCAGGAGGAATATGTTGTTCACGTTGATGGTTTCTTCTTCCTCCCTCTAGGATCCACTTGGGGTCATTTTTATCTGTTTGCTAACATGCTTTGACACCTTGCTTTTTCTTCCTTGGTTTCCAGCTCCATGTTACATCTGAATTGACTGTATTTGGTGCCTTTTACATATGTTAGATACTATTTCTTTGTACTTTTTGTTACCCCTGAAGTCTGCTTTGTCCATCTGTAGGTCTACCTTCCTTTAACCAACCATTATTGAGTTGTTTATGGAGGCAGCTTGTGTCTCAATTCTTATCGTCCCATGCCTGTGCTCTTCTGCACCACATACAGTGTCTCCACTTCTCAATGCCTTTACCTCTATTTCTCTGCACAACATCATTGTGCTAGAGTCATAAATATTTCATTTTACATGAAATATTTATTTGCACTTCGTTACTGCTATCTGTGTAAAACTACAGTGGCACCACAGAAAGATAAAGTTACGCAATTTAGCCATTGACACATGGTCAATAAGAGAAATTGATGTCAGCACTAAATGAAGTAAAACAAAGCTACAGGCAGGTCGAACAAAGTTCAGGCAGAGGAAGGCAGACAAGCCTCCCTCCAGAGAACTTGCAAACTCTGTAGAAACCCTGTGGCTGTGACTAGCGATGGCTTGTTACAGAGCTACACAGGTACACTTTGGAGGGGATGATTGCCCTTCTGAGGTGAAAGCACGTCAGGTTCAGAGCTGTAGCAGCTCCTCTTTGGACCACTTGCTAGAGCAAGTTCTTCTTTGTCTTCCCTGAGGTGCTAGTAATGGAGGCGTCTGACATTTCAGTTCTGACACCCCTAAATATCATACTTACACTCAGGTTTGAAATACAGTCCTAAAAAACAGCAATTTGCACTTGTGCCCTCTATACAAATTATGCTATAGCCACATAACACACGCTGAGAAACAACACACTGTGTCTGCCTGGTCTTTGGCCTAAATCTTTCTTCATCCAAATATACTTGCAATACAACAAAAAAAAACGGTAAAAAATCTCCATTTTCAGGTGTTTTTTCATTAGGATTGGAGATACAATAGGAAGATACAAATATCCTCTTGTGACAGTGCAAAATTTAGTTGTGTGATTATGTCAGAGTGCATGATAGCAACAGTACTTGTCTGCATTAGGACCTACAGCTTTATAAAGCTCAGTGGCATTATGCCTCTTGGCTTAACTCTACCTTCACCACAGAAGAGAAAAGAACATTTTTCTTTTTCATGTATATATATATATGGGTGGGAAAAAAAGGAAAAATACGCCATTAAACACACCACCAATGTCCTTCAGATTGCAGGTGGATTGAAGGGCTCAAGAAGAGATAACACAGCCAAGTCCCTGTCTTCAGATGTGCCTTAGTTTCTCTATTTCTAAAATTCGACAAAGCATAGCAACATGCTCTGAGATCAACCGTTAAAAAGCAATATACAATTTATTAATAAGATCAGGGATAGATTTTGTCCTTTGTGATTGGGTCCCCACAGGAAGAACCCTAAATTTTAGGACAAATATTGACCTTTAAAAGCTTCCACAAAAAAAAAGAAATGAAATAGATAAATATTTTTTTACTTACAGATTCCTATTCTCTGTGAATGTTGCTTAAGGAATAGACAAAGGTATATATCTTCAAAACGAGAATAGGAAGTTTTAGAATGTTGGTGTGTATACCAGGCTTCATAATTAGTTAGCATTCCAATTATACAAATGTTTTTATAACAGTATAAAAGAAAACGTTTCCCCATAATAGCATGTCAAAATAATAAAATATGATCAAAACATCTTGCAAAGGCACCGTTTTCCATCTGAAAATGCTGATTTCATGCAATAAAAACATTTAGCAATCGTATAGTAATGTTCTTAATTTTCACACTTTGATATAATTAAAATGTTTTGAGTGTATCATTGTCGTATCATTCTGACATTGAAGATTTATAATAGAACATATTATGAAAGTCAGAACAATGTAGTGAGTATAAATGAAATATTTTAGAATGTGATGAGTAAAAAAAAAACCCTCTTAATTTGAGAAGAAATTGCAAAACCACACAAGTTACTGTGGGACAGATTTTTTAATTTTCAAGCTGGTGCTAACTGCTATATTAGTTTGTCACATAATGTTTGTATCTAAAAGAGTTGAGCTTCTGAGATAGTTTAAGAAGCTGAAACCTTGTTTTTGCTTTGATCAAAAGCAACCTGGGGTCCTCAGGACTCTGTTTTAGCAAGCTTTCTATCAGACTCTGAAATTGTACAATAATGCACAATATGGAAGCAGTGAATTACCCCAAAATATCTCCCTTGCTTGAGAAAGGCAACTGTCTCTGCATAACGCTCCCTTTCTCTTTGTTGATGGTTGTATTGCTGGCCACAGAAGCACTGTAGAGAGACCAATATTTTGTTGGACATGGCCTTGTCTGATGATACCTCTGCCTTGCCCAAAACTGAGCATTTGAAAACAAAACGAAATAATAGTTATACAAAGGTTTAAGATTAAAAGGTTGATCTTCACACAAGGAAAACGTTCTGTTATACTGAGTGCTGAGGGAAAGAAGGTGATTCTGGATCTTGCACATCGCATAACCATGTTGTCAGCTTTTTATAAAGTTTCTTGTACTGAAAATTAGCAATGGTACTATTTATATCCGAAGAATGGGGTATTCAAGGTAACTTACTTGCACAAATTCCTTCAAAATCCAAAGGACCTGTAGTTTCCTAATATATATTTTCAAAGACTAGCATGCACATTAGGGAGGAATCCACTCCATCTAACCTCATCCATTCTAAGAACTAATTTTACTTCTTTTATTTGGTGTAGTCAATGGATCTGCCATATCAGTAGGCCACCTAACTTAGACAATTATAGAAAAACTTAAGAATCATTGATTTAAGAGCTTAGAACCCTTGCAGCTTTGTGGGAAATTGGCTTAGAGCTGAATATCCATACTTTCAAATTAATAATTTGTAAGTAAGCCTAAGCTATAAACAAGTAAAACTACATTTTGATTGATATATTTTAAACCACAAATTATAAACTTTATCAAATTATAAATTACTATAATCAGCATTTCCATATAATATTTGAGTATGGTCTAATAGCATTATTTGTATTTCAAAAGGGCCTTTTTCTCATAGGTACTCAAACAGGTGATATGCATCTACCTACCTTTCGCTATTCTCCTGAGTTCCTGCATAGTACAAGGAGACACCAATACATATTTGATCAGAGTACAGAGTCAATGTCCAAGCCCATTGTCAACAGCAGAATTATGGCTCAAAATTATGTCTTTGATATCTGTATATTCCAATGCAAGAGATATTGGGAATAAACAGCATGGACTAAAAGCATAACGCCTAATAAAAACTATTACTTAAGTGCTATAAATAGTGAGATAACTGGCATAGCTAGAATATTACTCTGGAAAATTACAGCTCGAGGAATAGACCAGGGAAAAAAAAAAGAAGATATATATATACTTGTTCCAGATTCAGCAGATAAAGGAATAAGCTGTCTGAAAGTGTCTGAATAAAGATGACAAGAGAAGTTTAATAATATGAATGTACCCACAATTTCTGTTTCAATCTACCTTAGACTACCAAGACAGAAAGATCAAGAAGAAAAGTTTAGTCTGAGCAATCAGAAGAATCATCACAAGCTGGGAGTAACGGACATGCCAGCTAATACAGCAGAACATGGGCTATCTAGTTCTTGAAATAAACTGGAGAAAGGAAGAAGGGGGAATAGTCTTCCCCCTTATTGCAACAACAGGGAATTGACAATGTGAAAGTAGAGGGAGGCTAAGATGGCACTGACCATTGAACAGTGGCATTCTTGTCTAAGGAAGGGAAAGAAGGAGAATAAAGACAATGGACTTCAAGAAAATAGCTAACTCAGAGAATTCATAACTCTTTGTGGGAAATAAGTCAAAGGGAAAAGACAGCTGTAGAATTAAAGCCACAGAAATTTAAGCCAGATATCAGTGAAAGCTTTCTGACTATAAGGCTATTTAAGCATGAGGACAGATCACCTAGGGAAATTTGAGTCTCTCTGTCATTGGAGATTTTTAAGAGCAGCTAAGAGAATCATCTGTCAGGGCAGACAAAGATATGGCTGATCCTTCCTCTGGAGTGCCCATGCCAGCCTTCTTGAATTCGCTCCCTAGGATGTCTTCCATTTTTATGATCTTGCCCAAATCCTTCTTTGCCCTCTTTTTACTGTGTTCTCCTTAGGGAATATGTCACATGAAATAAAAATTCATTCCTTCACTGGAGTCCCTTTTGCTGTAAATTCAGCAGTTATGGAATCAATACCAGTTAGACAGCAATAAAATCTTTCTGTCTTCCCTTCTCAAATCAACCCTGTTTAAAGAAAAAGGAGGGCTATTACACCACATATAAAATATTGATCTGAAACATACTAAACCTGCATAATGGGAGAGAAAAGCTGAGATTTCTGTTTTGAAAAGGTCTAGCAGAATTTATTTTTATTTTGTTATATAACGCTCTTGTTTATTGGCATTTTATTTTTCATTTGGAATATGGATGAGCAACCCTCAACTGATTTCCCGTAAAACAGAAACCTGTCTGGGCCCCACTATTGAATGCCCAGTTTTCATAGCAAAAAGAAATGTGCAAAATGCACAGTGTACTTCCAGGCAATGTTTCTTTGTAAATAACTAGTTCTCAGTCCTCAACCCATGTTCCTCAGTTTCAACAACTCTCACTAGAACTGGAATTTAGGTCATCAGCCAGCCAGAGGTTGATTTTATTTGATTGGGAGGAAAAGCTGATAAGGATGGCCATCAAATGCATCCTGGCAAGCCTTGCAGATTTGGCAGCAGACATTCTCACCTAGCATAAACCAAAGTATTCCGCGTGGCAATTCCTTCCCACAAAACTGTGTTTTCAAGTGTACTGGTGTAGATAAATGTCTCCATCTATCCATAACAAGGTTGCAAACACATTATATTTAGCAGTAGCTCCAAAAATAAACTTAGTCAATGACTATTCTGACATCTAAATTTTGCGCGTTTAGCTCTGGACTGGAATTTAATATTAGATGATCATTTGAGAAAGCATCAGAATAATCATGGGAGAGATCTCCTATCTCCACTACCCTGAACAACCACCATCCTCAATGAAATACACAGCCATGTTCACGCTCCTTTGCTTCACCAAGGCAATGAATCTTGGTTTGTTCTCTGAAGAGCACTGAGAAGAGGGACTGAATTCCTCTTTCCAATTTCCCCCTAAATCCTATGTGCACTTGGGTAGGCAAAGAATTCCCCTGCGTGATGGCAAGTGGGGAGCTGATGTCTGTCAAAAGGATAAGGGTCTTCTGCTTCCAAATACTATTGTTTAAGAGGAATCAAAAACAGGAGAGCAGCAAACATCATTCCTCTCTGAATGGAGACTAGTTTTACACAAGTGTGTCAGACTTGTTCTGTTCCTGAGAAAATCCCTCAAGGGAGGCAGGCACAGGAGTGTCTGCTCTCGGGATCACAGTCAAGCTTAAGCATGACAGAGAGGCCAAGCTGCTCTGTAACTGTCAGGGTACATCAAAGTTAAAAGACGGAGACAGCTGCTGGGGTTACTCACCTTCAGAATTGGGTGGCAACATAGCAGGAGGTTTGGGGGATTGAATTCTACTTCAAACCCACTTCAGGACTGGACACTTAGATCCTTGAACTGCAATCAGGACAGGACAGACAACAGCAGACAAGCTTATCTTGACTTCTCTGGCTTCCAATCAATTGAAATCTTTATCCGTAGGAGTTGTTTTATGCTTTTGAGAGCTGAAATAACTGTCGTAGATGTTACATGGTGGGGAAAAAACGCTCTTTGTGTTCATACTTTAAAGCGAGAAAACTGAATAATGAAGACTTCAAGAGACCACCTCATTGCAATTAGTAGCGTGGAAGAGAATGGAAAACTCAGTCCAAAACGAGCAGCATTTCTCTAGCACTTCACACCCTTAAAGCTAAGCATGTCGTATGTCTTTGCAGGATTAGGAACTAAACTTTTACTATGATCTACCATGCTGAGATCTCTGTCTAGCATAGAGAGGTTTAAGTAGCACTCCTCTGCTTAGAGAGGAAGAAACTCAGTCATTCCTGTAAAAACAAGTCCAACTTTTGATTACCCACCCTTCCCTGTGGGTTTGCATTTCTATATGTGCGCAGTAATCCATAGTGTTTATGCATGTTCATGATTTTGCAGATTTTTTTAGACTTACAGAGATGTGTGTTTGAATACTGGTAAGCAGCACTGAGACTTGGTAGATAATAAGCTTAATTCTCTTCATCTGTTTTCATTTTTCTCATTTTCCCTTGAGGGATTCATCCCTCATCTTATTATAACTTTGTGGCCATTTATTGCAAAGTTTTGGTACATTTCCTTAGTGGAATTCAGTTATTGCGAGTCGTAAAGTGATACTTTTACACCCACCTTGTGACACTGACTTTTACAAAACCATCTAAATGACCATAGCTTTTAAACAAAGCTGGGAAAAATATACTACAATACCAGACTTTAGTTCTGGTTGAGGAAATTCTGTGACAGAGACAGAACGATTCCACTGTCTAGGGACCAAGTCCTTACCTGAGAGGAAAATCACCTCCTTGTTGTGATCTGCTCTCTGCGGCACATGCTGCCTCTCAGCTGAGAACCAGTGGAGCGCATTTGCTTTTACGAGATTAACACATCTTTAAATACTTCATGTATAACAGCACAACTTCCATGGAAAAGACTGAAAGCTGTTCAACCAAATTGCTGATAAGAAGAGTGTCAAGGCAGTCCCCAAGGAAGTAGAAGTTTGGGCACCTTTAGGCAAATCCAGAAATGGAATTTATGTCTGACACATCCTGGAGAAAAATCCCAAGCTGACAAGTATTAGATGAAAAAGGGGTTGCAGCAGCAGCTGCTGGTGCTTTTATTTAGGACCAAACCCAGCAATTATGGTCTGGCAATTCCTCATTGATGCCTCCTGCAGCCAGCCTGGAGGAATGCTGCCCTTCTGAGCTGGACACAGCTCGTATAAATCACACCACAGTAGATTAAGACACCTAAAGTTTTTAAAAATATTTAGGCCCTTAAAGGTGAAGATAGACATCTGTCTGTGGGATTTTCACAAGCTCCTGGATGTCTAAATATAATTTGGAGATCGCTTAATTGGGAATTTGGCACTTAAGGCATTATAAAATCTCTCTGGACTTTACGCATTTTACCCCAAAAGTCTAACTTCAAATTGACCTTTGAGCAAGCAGGGTTGTTTCTTCCCCCCTTCAGCCCTGTTTTATACTGGCTTGGCTTTAGCAGTGTTATATGCCTCATTTGTGCTGGAGCACAGAAGAGAAGAGTCATGTCCGAGGAATGTCTCTTTGGACACACATCGAGATTCTGCTTCCAGTTCAGGATGAATTCCAATAGCGCTGGTGCCACTGAGATCAAACCTCACTCTGTGCACAATTGCTCCTTGATATTTATAACAACGTCTTGATGCGCCAGGTAGTAAATAGGCAAAACATATGTACACTTCTACCGAGATGGAGTAACCCGAGAGGCTCAGCACCTCTGCAGTCCCTCTAATATTAAAAACACCAAAGGTATGCAGTTATGCGGTGATCCATTTGGGAGCTTACGTGTGCTGAGATATATAGATCTAATATTTCACTTTTCAGAAATGGTTTATTTCCAGCAGTAAATATGATGTTTGTGAAATGAGAATACACTATTTCAAACTGTTATAAGGCCACTGAATAATTGAATTATTACTCATCAGGGGGCAGCGTAATTTGTTACCTGTGTGATTCCAACACTCTGAATCAAAGTAATTACATTCATGGTGTCATTTAGTGAAATAAGGCCGTGAAGGTCTCTATGAAGAGAGAGGCAATTGCTAAAAGCATTTTGTTGAAATAATAGCACCAATTCAATTGGTCCTCTTGCTTCATTCATTGTTACTTTATTATATGGCTAAATAGCTCATTCATGGGCTTTGCTGGAGTGACAAATACGAGCTTTGGAAATGGTATCTATGGAGGAAAAAATGAACAGCTTCTAAGGGGAAAGCACCAAACAGTCATTTTTAGTATCACAAATGTGCAAATGGCAAATGGTAGATTAAATTTATAAAAAAGAACACAAAGGCAGATTTTAATAACCACATTCAGGCGAGATTCCACTAGAGGTTGGTCTATTGTAAACAACTGGTGGGAGATGTCTGGAGACTGTTTCAAGCCATACAGCAGTCACTTCCAAATCTCATGAACTAGGCTTCAGAAAACTATGAAATTGGTACAAAAAAAGCGATTTATTTTAATGAGTAATCATCTTGGATTTATTCTTTTATGTGTGTCTGCAAACTGTAGGTATGTATGCATTCGTGTATGTGAGTATGAAGTGGTTTCTGTTGTGCTACTTTATCACATCTCACTCTTTAACGCATTTATTGCCATGACTTTTCTGTGAGGTAGGACAATCCTGCAGGCCCTGGTTTAAGAAAACAAAGCCAAAGAGCTAAAGGCACCTTATAGAAGCTAAAGTTATGGCTTACATCCACTTTTCCTTAAGATTTACATTATTTTTTCTTTAAAATTTTTCATATATTTTTGGGCATGATCTCAACCTTTAGGCATTTGGCTCCAATGGAACTTCACAACAAAGCTGATGAAGGCTCTAGAGCACAAGTCTTATGAGGAGTAGCTGAGGGAGCTGGGTTGTTTAGCCTGGAGAAAAGCTGGATGAGGAGACCTTATCACTCTGTACAACTACCTGAAAGGAGGGTGTAGAGAGGTGGGGGTCTGTCTCTTCTCCCAGGTAACAGGCAATAGGAGAACAAGAGGAAATGGCCCCAAGTTGCACCAGGGGAGGTTTAGACTGGGTATTAGAGAAAATTTCCTCACCAGAAGGGTTATTAAGCATTGGAACAGGCTTCCCAGGGAAGTAGTCGAGTCACCATCCCTGGAGGTATTTAGAAGACGGGTAGACATGGCACTTAGGGACTTGGTTTAGTGGTGGATTTGGCAGCGTTGAGTTTTTGGTTGGACTTGAAGATCTCAAAGTTCCTTTCCAACCTAAATGATTTCTATGTTATCTATGTTTAAAGAAGCGGGGGAAACAATTGACTAGCCTAGTGCGCCACTCCTGTGGACCAGCCTGCAGGATGTGGGTCTAATTTCAAAAGAGATTTGGTGAGATGTGGCGAAAACAAATGGCAGCAAAGGGAGAAATGAACAGCACTTGAGAGCAATTCATTGCATGAGTTAATTGGCTTACACATGGACATAGTGACAGGACAGTCTGAAGTAGACTGTCACTTTTATAGAGAGCATGGCCTAAATAAGAATATATTAAAAAAACAGTTCTGAGGTTATTTCCAGTTGATTTCACTAGCACAATGTTGATATTCAAAACAACTGGCACTAGTGATCTTGGGGATGAGAGAAAAACAGTAAAATCTGTTTGTTGCCTGTGAAGTCAGCACAGAGCCAATGCATGGAAAGGGAAGAACAATACTTCATGAAGAATTCATCCACTGAGAAGCATTAAATAGGAACTGAGACTTTGCATTACCATGGAGCTGACCTAGAAGTATGACCTGGTTCTAGGCTAAATAGCTATCTGCTCAAGGGACACAACCTGCAGCTATTTAGGTGAAGGCTTGTGGTAGACTTGATAATCCTTCAGAACCATTTGGATATGAAAATACTTCTGTCAAGTCCCTTCTTCCTATGAACCACTGTTTCCCTCCACTAACTCTTATCTTTTTACCCACCTTGACCTGGACTATCTTTTGTGCTAACACCAGTGCTGATACCAGGCACACCCCAGAATTGAGCAGTTCAGGTAATGGAGGCCCTTCCCAGGGTTTGAGAGGGATTTGTGTCTAGTTAGCAAGAAAGAGACGTGTGCCGATTCCAACAAGCTGTTGAGCACCTCAGTCCTGCAGGGTATTTAATTCCCAGTCAAAGGCTGAAACTCTGATAACTGGAAAACTTTTGCCCTAAAAATAGATTTCTTCACGTTGCTGGATTCATGTAGCATTTTATATAATTACAGCCCTTGTTGGAAAATTTATGTTCTACAGATCTGGCTCGTAAATCCTACACTTTACAGTACTACTGTGGCTCCATTATAATCCCTTACTGCTGAGTCCAATATTTATTATTGGAGAAAAAGGTGGAAAACAAATCCACACTTTTGAAAGTGTTCCATAATACCACAGTGTTTTAGCAAATTCTGAACTGTTACTTTCATCTGGGGATTTATCATGGGGATTTATCATGGTGCCTACACACATAAATAGCAGGCCCATATGTGTGTATTTCTTTGAATAAGAAAACAAAGTTGTGATCTTTTTTAATAGGAACACAGTTTTCTGGTGTGTGTAATCATTTGGGGAAGCAGTCTTTCTGTTGCAAAATTTAAAAACAAGAGTGATTTTTGCTGAGGGAATATTTTCAGTCCTTTTTGACAATCTGTCACAAATTATATTGAGGTGATCTTCAGAAGACTGACAGTGCACTTCGACATCATGGTATCTCAGGTCATAATTTCATGCTGAGTTTTCCTTATAAGGCAAAATCAGCATAAAAGATATTTGCCTTTCCCTGTGCTCTTTGGTAGAGCTATACCCTAATACAGATCAGTGAAGTTCTCTGTTTTGGAAAGGAAACACCTTCCACGACTTTTACAGTCATAGAACCATGGACTAGTTTGGGTTGGAAGGGACATTTAAAGGTCACCTAGTTGAACCCCCCTGCAATGAGCAAGGACATCTTCAACTAGATCAGGTTGCTCAGAGCCCCGTCCAACCTGACCTTGAGCGTTTCCAGGGACAGGGCATCTACCACCTTTCTGGGCAACCTGTGCCAGTGTTTCACCAAGGTCATGTTAAAAAATTTCTTCCTTATATCTAGTCTAAATCTACACTCTTTTCGTTTAAAATCATTACCCCTTCTCCTATCACTACAGGCCCTACTAAAAAGTCTGTCCCAAATACAGAGATTTGTACAAACAATCTGTAATAGCACTCTGTTTGTCCTAATCATCAGGCTCTTTTTCCCCACTTACCACCACAAGGATTCACAGTTTTCTCCTAGTTTCACTGTGAGATCCCACAGACAACTGTCTCTGTGGCACAGAGCAGTTCCGCAAGGTGCACACAACCTCCTTCCAGCAAGACTTGGGACTAGCAGGCACATCTCGGAAGCATCCTCATGGCTTGCAAGGTGGAGCCCTAAGGCAGGTTCAAGAACTGCCTCAAGAGCACTAGCAAAGACCACTGTCCACCCCAAGATAACTTGCCACTTAGACTTTCCAAAGACATTCTCTTTTTCCTTTTTTTTTTTTTTTTAAGGGAATGCAGGTGCTGGCAGTCTGGGCAAGGCTCCAGCACAGGTAATTACGCTCTGTCATCTTGTATTCTGCCTGCAATTGATCCTAATAGCCGTGATGCAACAAGAGTCCATAGACAGTCCTGCAAGTAGACAGCAGCACTACTATATTATTTAAGGCTTTAAACACTAGTATTGAAATGCTAGAGTGCATGTGCACAGGGAAAAAAAAAAAAAAAGAAGAAAAGAAAAAAAAGCATTTACGTTCGGAAGTACTGAAAAGAGAAGAAATTTAATAGGGAGGAAATGTGACAGAGCTGGTAAAGCAAAAATTACAGCCTTTTAGTGTCCTTATTAAGGAGGACAGAGGATCTCTGCAGATGACAGAGGACAGGCTCTGAGTCCCCAGACTTACTGCCGTTCCTGTGAGTATATGGCAGATGGCAGAGTCCCTCGTGGGAAACTCTGCTCACAGGAGCCCTGAGGAGTCAGCAGTGGTCACGACTGTCAGATGCCACGGTTCAACAACTATCACACCCAAAGCACAAGGTCATCATCACCTTTCCCCCCTGCTAATGGGAGCATTTATGTTCCTGGAGGGAGGCACATTCTGAAAACAGCTCCATTTACTTCCAGGACTGTGTGACCAAAAGCTGTGAAATCAGGAGCCCTCCTCCCGACGTGGGTTGCCTGTGCTCCCTGTGGCACCCTGGCACTCATGTGCCACGGGTAAACAGTGCTTTCTGAACAAAACCTGGGTCAGGAAAGTTCTTGTTTGAGCATAAAGCCCTGATTGCCTCCAAACAAACGGAAAGCTTGTAGTTAAATATATAGTAAACGTGGGTTATTTCCAAAGATCCACAGCTCTCTGTTTGATCTGAATGAAACATGTCTGCCAGAGACAGCTGCTTCTAGTCTGCTTGCTGCCAATGATATTTACAATCTCTCTCCCTTTCTGCATTTCTCTCATTTTTTTTCCTTTCTTTTCTTCTTTTTTTTTCCCCTTTTTTCTTTCCCCCAGGTTTTTACTGGAGAGGTTATAACACTCAAATCCTCCTAGATTAAAATCATACGAGTCCCTTCGAGCTAAATAAGCATCCTTGGCTACATAGTTCCACTGAGTCCAATGGGCCTATGCCAACTTTATGGTCTTTAAGGAATTGACTTGTTCACCTGGGCCTAGACTCAATCCATGCATTTAACAGGCTGGGAAGCACTGGGTCTATGCTCAGGTGGTGAAACTTATGAGCTTGTTTCATTTCTGAGATCATTTCACTTGCAGAAATAACTCTGTTTTTCCACATCTTACCAGCTTGACACCTGAGCTTCGTTTTTCTGGTGTCTCTAAGACCTTGCTTCATTGTTAAGAGAAGTCTGGAAAGAAAAAGGTAGAGGAAGAAGATCCCCAGTTAATCAGCTACAGTAAGGCCTTGACCTGCCCAGCCCACTTTGTACTTTAGGAGACCAATGAGTATATAGAATCATAGAATCGCCTAGGTTGGAAGGAAACTTTCAGATCATTGAGTCCAATCATCAACTTACCTCTGAAAAAAACCATCACTAAGCTATATCTCTAACCATTATGTCTACCCAGCTTTTAAATACCCCCAGGGATGGTGACTCAGCCCCCTCCCTGGGCAGCCTGTTCCAACGCTTGACAACCCTTTCAGTTGAAGAAATTCTTCCTAATATCCAGTCTAAACCTCCTCTGGCACAACTTGAGGCCATTTCCTCTTGTCCTATCGCCTGTTACCTGAGAGAAGAGACCAACCCCCACCTCTCTACACCCTCCTTTCAGGTAGTTGTAGTGATAAGGTCAAAGAATCATAGAATCATAGAATTGTTAGGGTTGGAAGTGACCCTAAAGATCATCTAGTTCCAACACCCTGCCATGGGCACAGACACCTCCCACTAGATCAAGTTGCTCAGAGCCCCATCCAGCCTGGCCTTAAAAACCTCCAGGGATGGGGCTTCCACCACCCCTCTGGGCAACCTGGGCCAGTGTCTCACCACCCTCAGGGTGAAGAATTTCTTCCTAACATCCAATCTGAATCATACCATCTCTAGTTTTAATCCATTCCCTCTAGTCCTACCATTCCCCAACATCCTAAAAAGTCCCTCCCCAGCTTTCCTGTAGGCCCCTTTAAGATACTGGTGGGCCACTATAAGGTCTCCTCGGAGCCTTCTTTTCTCCAGACTGAAAAACCCCAACTCTCTCAGTCTGTCCCCATAGGAGAGGTGCTCCAGCCCTCTGATCATCCTCATGACCCTTCTCTGGACACGTTCCAGCACGTCCATATCTTTCTTGTAGTAGGGGCTCCAGAACTGGACGCAGTACTCCAGGTGGGG
>VXBH01002828.1:108570-154918 GCA_013400035.1 Rynchops niger
TGACTTTTGGAATATAATAGAGAGCAGTTTAGCAACTTCATCCACCAGTTCCTTCAGTACCCGTGGGTGTATCCCACCGGGTCCCATGGACTTGTTCACTTTCAGGTTCATCAGATGGTCATGAACCTGATCTTCACTTACAATGGGCAGTTCTGTCCAACCCCTACCATTGTCTTCTGTGACTCTGGGAGCGTGGCTGGAGCCCTTGCCACTGAAGACTGAGGAAAAGAAGTCGTTGAGAACCTCAGCCTTCTCCATATCACTTGTCACCAGTTCCCCCGTTTCCTTTCTGAGGTCTCCCCTCAGCCTCCTTTTCTCCAGGCTAAACACCCCCAGCTCCCTCAGCCGCTCCTCACAATACTTGTGCTCCAGACCCCTCACCAGCTCCGTTGCCCTTCTCTGGATCTGCTCCAGCACCTCAATGTCTTTTTTGTGGTGAGGGCCCTGAAACTGGACACAGTACTTGAGGTCGGGCCTCCCAGTGCCGAGTACAGGGGGACGATCACTTCCCTAGTCGTACTCACCACGCTATTCCTGATACGGGCCAGGATGCTGTTGGCCTCCTTGGCCACCTGGGCACATTGCTGGCTCATATTCAGCTGGCTGTCCTTTTCTGCCGGGTGAGCTATAAGACAAGAAGATTCCAGACACAAAAAGAAAAGAGTTTTCTAAGCATAAAAATGTGCAGCCTGTGTAGGTTAGTTGCCTCTCTGAGCTGAAAAATAAGTTTGATCTATGAGAGACCATTAATTGTGGGGTTGAATCAGCCTGAAGGCACACTGGTAGGGAACGGTGTTGAATTTGCCCCTTTCAATCCATCGATACTGAGAACTTCACTTTAGACTGTCTTCACACAATGGCTGACAACTGATGTTCTGCAGCACAAGTTCCTCCTCATCAGCTCAAATACAGGCACTGACCATGATCAAAACAGCGAAGGGAGTGCAATTGCATCATGGCAGATGACACACTTTGCTCAGTCTTTGGGGCGTATGCCTGGAAGGTAAACTGCAATAATTCAATTTATTGACATATATCTGCTGAAAGCAGCAGTGTAAGGCACTGCTTTTCAAGAGACACTAAAGGATTTAGGTTTGCAGTTCTTACTTGGATTTGGTTGCCCTGATTTTTAAGGGCCATTGGAAAATCTCAGGATAAAAGGACATCAGGACTCTTTTTCTCCAGACTAAACAACCCCAGGTCCCGCAGACACTCCTCATAAGACTTGTTCTCTAGACCCCTCACCAGTTTCCAGCTCTGAGTAGACACATAGAAGTTTTGGTGTATTAGGTCTGTATTACCTCAGAAGAGGCAAACTCCTTTCTAATATGTCATTTAATACAGAATCGTTCCTATGTAAGCCTCATCTGGATGCTGCTCCTGAAGTCTGCAGATATATTTGGCTTTAAGTTATGACAGTAAAGTAGGCTAAAAATGTAAAGCTGTTAATCAGCAATATCATTCATCTATTCAGTATTTATTAGCTCATTTATAATGGCTGTTTGTGCTGATATTTGTTTTAATTTTGATAGGTTGTAATGCCTTGAATTTAATCAAGTTAGCTGTATTTGAAATTGCTGATAATAAATGCCTTTCATGTCAACAGTTTAGAACAGGGTTGGGTTTCCAAAAGGATTTATGAAACATAAGACCAATGATGTCAAGTCACTGCTTTTGTGGAAGATGACCTGTACCTGTTACCACCCTGGCTGCCTTTCTCTGAATCCTTGGGAAGGTAGGGTTTCATGACACAGAAATTAATTGAGCCTTGCTGTCCTGTATGCTATATACACTGAGTTTCACTGGACACACATTCAAATTCCATGTTGGGATGAGATCTGGGTGAATACCAGCACCTCCTCCCCAGCGTAATACTGTTCTGTGTGGGCTACCAGGGAAGAATAACTCATCCTGGTCAGCCCCACAGCATGGAATCATGAACCACTGATACACAGAGGGCATCTGCTTCACAGCTCAGACGCCCATCAGGCCATTTCAGAAACACCCTGACCCGGTTGGCTGACACTCCTGCCCCTGACGGTCCCTCTTTTGAGCTGCTGACCACCTCCAATGAGCTCTTTATGGTCCTAAGGAGACTGAAGAGATTCGTTGACTGTTATAGCCTTGTAAATGGCCTGTTCCTTGTTAAACTCACCACTGGATGTGCCTCCCTCTCCGACGTGGCTGTGCCGCAGGTAACGCACCTGCACTGTCGTTTCTCAGAGATTCCCTAAAATGAATATATGCATTTTTTATAGATTCCTTAATGCGAAATGTCACATTCCTGGCAGAAAAAGCAAATAGCCTTTTGAGGTACTTGCAAAATATGTATGAATGATAAACTAGAGGGAGTGGGGTTTTTTTCTTCTTCAGGTTCCCCCATATCTGTGACTAAGTGGTGGAGCATTTGCAAAATTTAGAGAGGGATCAGAAACATGGCACTGTATCTGAGGTTCATTTGTAGAAGGTAAAGTAGCATATGTTAGGAGTCAGTTAATCTCTTTGGGGCTTTACCCAGCACAAATTACGTTCTGCGGTCACCGAGTCACAGCAGGCTGTGGGCCACTGTAGCCTTGGAGCTTTATTCTGATTCAGCTGCCAAGAAATGAACTCCTCTGTGGGCACAAAAATTGGCTTATGCTCTGTGAACTCCAGCCAGGCAAGCGCAGCTCCAGCGGCTGCTCCTCTCTCCACGCACGGCTACAGGATTTCATTCGCAGCCACCCTCCAACAACCCCGATGCTAAGATGCAGCCCCTAGAAAATAAAGAAGGTGCTAATTCAGTCTCATTAGAAATCAGCAAAGGTTGTGAAATAGTTTTAAAAGACATGGAAGCCTTCACTGTTTTGGCTATTTAAAGCTAGCCAGGACAAACGCACACTGCAGGGATTAGCTCTGTGCTGCTGCTGGAAGCAGAAATTGTCTTTTTTGTGGGGTTTTTGTTTGTTTGTTTGTTTGTTTGTTTGTTTGTTTTGGGGTTTTTCTTTACTTATTTGTCCCCAGTCTATAACTGCAGATGCTGCAATGCCAATAAAAATAAAATGCCTTAGGTTTCCTACGTGGACAAAAGGAACTGGGAGGCATAGCTCTAATTACAACCAATGTCTCAAAGAGGCTTGAAAATCTCATTCTTAAATCACTTAACAGAGGCACAGACCAAATCATAGGGAAGTCACAGGTGCTCACATATGGGTGTCAGGATGTTTGGTCCTATAGGCAACTTCCTCCTTCCCTACTGACTTCTTGACCTTGGTAAAGAACACATCACCTCTGCACATATATATATATATTGCACATTATCTTTTTGGATATAAATATTTGCCTATGTCACAGCAGTAGCGCTGAGACCAAACCATTACTTACTCTTTGCACAAACTACAACAAAAATCAATTTATTGTTACCATACTTATTTTTGCCATGCAATTTATTGATGCCATTCATACAAATTAATGAATGACCATTAAAAACGTTGCTTGGTCATTTTCCCTTCTAATCTTAGTGATGCTTTTAAGTGACCTTTCATGGAGAAGTGGTTAGTTCTGATTTGTTTGAGTATAAAACACAAAGGATGTGCACAGCTGTGACATCCTGAACATACAAGACTTTACCTGCATATCAGCGACAAGAAGCTGTTGTCACTAGTGTTTGCCACTAACCACAGCTTGGCCAGGAATCATTGCCGGAGGAGGCCAGGCAGAGGGCTAAATCCTACCCTCTTGCAAACACACCAAGAACTCTTCATTTCTGCGCACGTGGAACAAGAGCCAAAGAAACATGTCAGGTTGTTGACATGTTACTCCAGCTGAGCAACACCCCAGCCCTGCTTTGCCCACCTACAGTCAAGTGCTTAAAGCTGTGATGCTGCATGTCTTGGACTCCTGCATCCCAGCTCAGGTTCAAGCACATCTCTTGCTTAGGGCCCTTTGGGTTTCAAAAACTTGGCAACTTTTTGTGTAAAATAAGCTGAGAGATCTGATCTGGTGGGTGTGCTCAGATCACCCCTGACTTCAGTATGAAGCATGTGGTAGCCACAGTTTAGTTCAAAAACAGCCAGAAGAGGAAATGCCATTTCAACCTACTTACTTAGCTCTTGGCACCTTGAGGACCTGCTAAATTTAGGTGCAAAATTAACAGTAAGATTTAGAGTTGAGAAAGGCTGAGATTTTACTTACCAGAAAGAAAAAGGAACAAGGAGGTTACTTGTGCCTCACTTCCCTGCTTTACTGCCTGGCTCCAAGCATTTGCATTCACTCAGGATGGTATCACAGCTCCCACAAGTCCATTTTTCATAAATAGCAGTGATTGCAAAGTTTACAGTTCAGGACAAATGTAAATACGAGAGGGGGACCTTTCTGAACCATCCTCGTTATCCAAAGTATGCAGCAGATATGCAGCAGCCTAAAAGGATGTGTTCGGGGATACTGCACCCAAGTAGCATGACCTCAAAAAGAAATCTAGTGGCTTTCTTACATATTTCCAACTTTAATTTGGCAATGCACATGCTTTGTTTGTGAACAATTTTTCAATCATTCCACTCTATACCCCATGATGGTTGCAAAAATATACTCAGACTTAAATTTATGCACGTTTAATAGTCTTGTTACATCAGAGCCTGTGGGACTAACCCTAATACATCCATTTTTAACTGATAGAAATATTCGGTCTGGTCATGGTACCCTTCATGATGTTCTTCATGCACAGAAGCTGCAACCTGCACAGAAGCTGCAACCTACACAGAAAGTGTTGACTCAAAAGTAATAAGGCACCTTTAGCAAGTCAAACTAGTTTGGGACAATCTCAAACTAAATTTTATTTACTGTAATCTTCGCTGGGGTTTCCTGCGATCAGGAAGGAGCGCTGGTTTAGTTAAAGCACAAATAGAGACAGTTTTCCAAAAGATTTGCCAAATGTTTGGCAGGTTACAATTGTTAGAAAACCATGCTTCTATGATTATTTTTATGACTGGGTCCCATAAACGCAACCACTAAGTATCTGTTTCCCCAAAGACCTCTGAATGTCAGGAAATTTGCTTGTGGGAGCCTTTGACACAGGAAGTCCTTGGGAGACAAGGTGAAGCAAATCCTTAAAGGACTGGACCTTCCAGATAGAGCTGATCTTCTAATTTTTACATACATTATATGCAGTACCTCTGCTTTTGCTTTAAAGTAAGAGCAATCAAAAGGCCTTTGCACTGGATCTGGTGAAGTGCAGGTCCATCTCGTGTATTGGTTCAGCATTAAATGTTGCATAGTCCCTGCAATTAATACAGTCACAAGAGCAGTGACATAAACATAACAAAAAATCATCTGCATGAAGCATAAAAGAGCTTAGTAATTTATGAATATTGCTTTTAAACTATATTAACCACTGTCCAAGGAAAAAAACATTTACTGAGCCTTATTCACTTTGCAGTTAAATCAAATTTAGGGTAGGATAAGATGTTTCTTATCAATTAAATTTTACTTTAATCCTTACAGCACTGATAGAGAAAACAGATATTAAATCCCAAAATAGAATTCTAAGTATGCATGAAGAACAGGGCAGGACAGCAAGACTCGAGAGCGCAAGCAGCGGGTTTGGACTAGGTCACTAGAAAGAGATTTTTAGGGCAGAACAACACCGTTACTTGTGGCAGGAGTTACCTGAACACTGTGTCTGGTAGTTCACAGCAATACTGCTAATCATATTATGCGATTTCTTGATACAGCTGTTCCTTTCATCACATGGGTAATAAGGTATGTGGAACGACCTTTGATTAAATGGAACTGGAATTTGAAAGGGCAGGAATATGAAGGATGAAACTTTACATTTTTTGTTACTATTTCAGCTCCTTACCTAACATTAAACTCCCAAATACATACTTAGAAGGGATGGCAAAAACATCCCCATCGAAATATATTCTTTTTCAGTAGGAAACTAGGGCTTTGATCGAATGAACAACTTTGTGAAATGCGTCTGCTTTCCCTAATAAGAAAATCTTGATTTTTATGTAGGAGTAAAAAAATCAAAACTCCCAAATCATCCATGTATTCAGGTTCTTAGTATTCAGTTAGACTTGTTATGAGATGCCTAAAGGTTCTTACAAATATTTCATCTCTGTTTTATACGGCAAGTGAAAAACATTTTTCTCTAACTCTGTTATTGAGATATCCAGACTGACATGAGAAGAAGGAGCCCAAACCCTTCCAGTAGTACAGCCCGATGACAACTATGGCATCATGGTGGCATGACAGGGGAGGAGAGGGGTGCCCACCAGGCTCTCACCTCCAGGCACATCACTGCTGCCCCAAGCCCTAAGCTCAGCGCTGAAGCAAACTGATTTCCTGGCACTGATTTCCCATCAGGGAAATTGCTTTGTCTCAACAATTTACACGGTGAAGTTTTAGGTTCTCAGACTTGGATCAATCCCTACACGTAAACAAAGTGGGGGAAGAAGTCACTAAGCAGAACATGTGCCCATGAGGTACGTGACCCCTGAGCAGACAGCTTAGAAGAGGGAGATTCCACAGGCTGCTGTGGCGGTCAGAGGTTTGGCTGTGGACTTCTCGTCTTCGAAGAAGCCCCTTCTTTCTGCTTGCAGGCTCATGCTGGGATCCCTTCCACCTGCCACAGTGCAAGGAGCAAGATGTCACACGGACGCTCAGGACACAGTCTTTTTTAAAAGGGAAAAAATAATCCAGGGGGATCTTGGCACAGGGCAACACTTTTACAGGAAACAAAATCTCACAATGTGACAGCAGGTTTCTGACCAGTGGTGACAGTAGGCTTCATTGCAAGTGTATCTTGTTTCTGCAGCAACATCTTCAGTTGGACCGAAAGAGACACGCCAAACCTCTGCTCTGATCACTTCTTATAACCCAGCTGGCCACAGTCCTATGTGACCAGCCCAGAACATCCATAATCCATCTTGACTGCTTCCTAAAGACTGCCCTCTGTGACAATTTCTGCAGGAATAGTTTCCACTGAATATTCATAAATGTCTTACCTATGTAAAATTTCATCACTTCTAAAGCAGAAACATCTAGGGGAGTCTTTGGGACACTCCACGTAGGATGTTAATCAACACCTTTAAGTATGCAAAGTGGACTAGACACAGCAGGACCTGAGCTGGGGAATGTCTAGAATTGTCCTGGAAAGCTCCTGTGACAGCCACATACCTAACTATAAAGTTTCAGTCAATCACTGAGTATGAAGGCATTACCTCGTCTTGTCCATGATCTCAAATCAGCCCGTTGTCTCATCCCTGCAGGTGACAAGCCAGGAGGAGTTGCTGGGCCACGCAAGGAATTAATGTCCTAAGTGCATTGGGTTTGCGCAGCCCTGAGACCAAGCTAAACCACAGTCATAACTAAAAAGCAAACTACATTTTCATACATGGAACTCACAGCCCTCAGCTCTTGCCACAACGGTGGGCTGGATGCTACTAAGCCTGGAGAAAGTTTTTGTACCATACGGCAGACTCCTGTTTCTGCATGTGTCTGCTTTACTACAGCTTGGCTACCCACAAGTGTTGTCATGCAGCAGTGAACACAGCATGCTGCTCTGGGTCTCCTTTCCTTTTGAGTAATAATCCAAAAGCCAGGAAAGAATATTCTGTTTTTCACTGATCAGCGTATAACTTTGTTCAAAGTGGGTCAGACCATCATGCAAATGGGTGAGGATCAGCCCGTGACTGTGGAAAGAAAAGCCTGGGGAACAGAAATAGACTTAGGGATGACTACATATTGCTTGAGGCTTTCGTAGGGGCAGAGGAAAAGAAAAAGAAGCCGCGTTAGTATTGGGTCCTGGTTTGCATAGTTTCTGAGCACCCTGATCTCCATTCAATATCGCTGATGTTCTAGAAATTAGGCCAGAAATCACGCTGCTCCTGCGCCGATGGGAGTGACAGGTGCCTACTCGGATGACAGCTGAAACGCTCTCTCCGTGCTGGCAGGGCAGAGCCCTGGGCTTTTCATCCTGAATACATTCTTTACCGGAGCAACAGATTTGGGTTTGGTTACATCTTTTATGAACACTTTTTCAATAAATTAATCAGAAGCTTCAGGGGATTTAAGGCTTTTAAAAACAGATCAGTTCTTTTGCAATTCCCTTCTGAGAGCTTCAAAACTGGATTTCTTCCCATTCAATTTTTCATATTTCCATTTTGCAAAATTGAAGATTCCTGAGCCAATGCAGACAGAGTCTGTACTCTCCTTGATCAGAATTTGCCTCGTAGCCACTGTCCGTGGGGTCCGATGACTACTCCATGCAACATCCCTGATTCCCAGCTGTGTTGAAGAGTCACAGCCACCATAATGCCTGAACCATGATTCCTCCTGCTCGTTAAAAAGCTCCAAACACCATCTTGTCTCAAATTGCCCCTCTAGGCTTGGACAAGGCGAATAGATTTCAGAACAGAAGTGCCTTGAGATACTCTCTGCACCTGGGGAGTTGCATGGCTTTCTAAAATCCTCTTTGGGCCACTTTGGCTGCTCCCAATGGCTACAATGAATTGCAGCCATTGCTTTGAAGCTTCTTGCTATTGTTTGGGAAGCCAGTTCAGAGTTAATACTTTCTTATATTCAGAAAGAAAGAGCATTGAGTTCATTGATAAGCTCATGCTATGCAGGACATCAATAGATGGAACGAGGGATACAGAGGGTTCAGACAGAGCCTGGAATTGCAGCTGGGAGTATCCCCTCCGCTATACTAAAATAGGTGAAAGAGATATATGGAGTTTATTTCAAGCGCTTACCTTGTCAGCCGGTATGGTGGTGCCCTTCTGTGAGGAGAGACCCGAAGGAGATAACAGAAGTCCTTACGACCCCACAAAAACAGCCTGCACATCATATACCGCATCATTTCAAAGGATTCTCCATAAAAGAGGTGCACAAAAGGCACGTTATTTGTGGTCTTTTGGATCTTTTGCTGTTTGCACAGTAAAAAATCAAAGCAAAGGAGACACAAGGGCACAGTCACAGCTCATATAACTTTTTACAACAAATACACAAACGTACCATTCCTAACTATATATTTTCAATCTCTCTTGTCTGATTTCTGGTTATTTCTATAATATATAGCACCATGTGCACCATTGGGGGTCTCTCAAGCACTTTGAAGTTCTACTGCTGAGATACCTGACATGGAGACAAAAGAGAGGCCAATATTTCTTTAGTGTGGTCTTGATTCAGACAGGTGTCTAGGCAGAGTCCTCACAGTAAGACATAGGGTTTAAGAGCTCAAGAATTCCTGTTAATATTAATGGAAGTATAAAAGACCTTGTAGCTATGTAGAAAACAACTGTGGCACTGGAAGAGTGTTTGGACTGAAGACAACAGTGTAAAGGAAAATTAAAAACCGAACCTACCCGTTCTCAGCAATGTACAGTCTCCTGGTGCTCAGACTGCCTTGGAAACTTTGATATTTGACTGTTTAAAGTTTGCTGTTTCTTTTGATCAATAACAAAAAAAAGAGCATTTTTTTTCTTTTTCTAAGTAGCACAAGGCCCTCAGTAGTCTTTAGCAGGAAATCTCTCAAGACTGAAAGTCAATAAAAGCTGAAAAGGGTAATCGTGGCAAAGGCTTTTCTTCTGAAATCCCTTGGCCAGAGACGAACTTTGCATTTGTCAAGAATATATACTATAAGTAAAAGCTTGCGTATGCAGTAGGGAAAGAGAAAAGCAAAATCCAGTGGATGTGGGTGTGACAGCAGATCTATGGTCTTTCAGTCTGGCAGTCCATGGAAAATTTCTAAGGGATCTGCAGAGGATAACGAAGAAATAAAAGGCTTTTGTCACTAGGCTAGAATATGGTATACAGAGGTCTACGCTTCCACAGAAAAAAATCACAGGAGTTCAACACTGAAAGAAGTTGAAAGCCACAAGACTGGAGAGATGCATGAAAGAGAAAGAGATATGGAATGCATGATAATGTAAGTTATAAAATTGTTAATATCCAGAAGTCTTAAAGAGAAACTAGTGTCCATACACTGAAAGACAGCTTCCAATTTGAGAACTCTCACAGGCTAAGAAAAAAATGGGGTAACAACTCATAGATTCATCCAAAACCTGTATTTTACTGGCATTTTATGTCAATACTTAATATAAAAATAAACTACAATATGGACAGTCAAGGGGCCTATATTTGCAAATAATGGTTTACATTCAGATGTGAACAAAATTTGGAAATTTTCTTGAAGGAAAAACAAGCATGCAAGCATTTTTTTGTAATGTATGCTGGCAAAAATTTTGAATTAAAAACATTTTCATACAAAAATAAAATTTTTCTTTTGAAATTGTCATCTAGAATAAAATATTTTAACTGAAGTTCAGTTAAGCAGCTTCACTGTTGATTACTGATATGATCTCACATGTTTTGTTTGGATTTAGTTTAATACACATGTAGGACTTTTTCATTAAAACACCTCACCGGCCTTATATCTCAAGAGAGTGATGCCCATGTTCCCTTTCACAACTTGGATTGGTTTATCATCTGTTATGATGTACCAGGGTCAGATGATTTCTACCTTGAAACGTAGAGCATGCTCAGAAGGAAATCCGTTTTGTCTTGTGAAGAAGAAAACCACCCGTTGGAGACCTCTAGGTGACCAGGGGTGATGACAGCATCTCAAGCTGCCGCCTCATGGACCAATGCACAAAGTGAGAACTCAGTATAACAATTTGCTAAACAGAGCAAGCTAAATGTTCTGAGCCAGTTCAACAGAATACAACACTTTCACCTGGGCTGAACCAACACAAAAATCCTACCCGACACTAGCCAGAGAAAGAGGCTTTGTTTTCTAAAAGATTAAAAAAANAAGGCATAACATTTTGGCACTGTATAAACAGCATTTTTCATCTAAAAAGAATTGCAATCACCTTTACCTGCAAATTCTACCAGAAACAAAATCCATCAGTCTTGATTCACAGCTTTCTTTTTATTTTGGCACCAATTTTTATACATGCAATATACATGTGTGAGGGATAGTGAATTTATGTTATGTCATTAAAAGGTACGTGCAGCTGCCATTTACCATGGCATTAGTTAAATGCTGTTCTTTCACCTTCAGGAAAACCACTTTCCTTTATGGAAGAAGGTACCTGGTGGCAGCAGCAGCTGATGGCCAAGAGAAGCAAGAGTGAACCTCAGCACAACTGATGTGCGTAGGCTGAAAATCTGTCCCCAAAGGCAGCAGGACAGTGTTTGTAAGGACACACGTCTTGTTGACAGAGGAGCTCGACAAAAGCAAATGAACAAATGAAACGCTTTTGTGTAGGTGGCCCTGAGACAGGGCCAAGTCAAAGGCACTCGTGGTATTGAATTTTTAAACTGTGTTCAAAAGCTGCCTCTAGTGGTTTCTGCCAGGTTCAGGGAAGCATAACTTTGCAGATATTCGTTGTAAATAAGCAGGACAGCACCAAAAAAACCTGTCTGATTCCTGTCATCAATTTCTCCTCTTAATGGAAGCAACCTGGCCAGGCCCCAGACACTAACTGCTCGGGTCAGGGGGACAACAGTATAAATGTTCACAATAAAGGACTTCTGGGCTCAGAACACATTTGTTTAATCAAAAAGATTTGTGTAGCGATCAAAGAAATTACTCTAGCAAAAGACATGTAGTTTGTAGAGATTAAGCGAGTGATCCAGGCCTAGCAGGAGAACCATCTTTAAAGCTCATTGCTGTAAATCCCACTGCTTTCAGCAGAAATTAGAGACGCACTTAACAGTCAAGACGTAGTGCTCTTAATAGGATGATCTTGCACAAACACTTTCTGACCAAGGCTGAAAATACATTTGCACAAAAAAGTCAGGAAAGAGTTACAGACAATTAAGCACATTTGTAAAATCAAGATAAGAGACAGCAAGCTAAAACATGAAGAGAGGTGCAGTTCTCTGAATGAATGACTATTTTTTTTACAAATTGTCAGTCTGCTGATGATTTACGGACAGATAAGTATGGAACATACAGTGATCTCTGACAGATGGGAAGGGTGAATTCTTTATAGTGTGAATATTAATCACACCATTACATTGCTTCTCTCTGCTTCCGCTTTCTGCTCATCTTTACTGGAGTGGTTAAATCTAATTTAAATATTAAAAACCAGCAACCCAAACTGAGATCCATGCTACAGCTAATTACAATGTCTTCTTTTTACTACTTATAGTTTTCATTCTGGGTATACCGTACCTGTACACTTAAATGAGGTTGCTGGTGACCAGGATGGCCAGAACAGCCCTACAGAATTAGAGGAGATACTGTATCATAAAGGAAGTACATCTGGGTAAACCAGGCTCTGGCATGCCTATTTGAAATCCAGTTATTTTTCTGCTGTGTGGGAAAACCTACATACCTCCATTTATTAAGAAAGAATGCTACAAGACAGCTACATGAATGGAAAACTTCATACAAAGTTCTTTTTCTTCTATGCACGCACACTTTCATGTCAGCTTGCACAGGTTCTCAGAACAAACACAGCCCATTAAAAAAGCTCCCACTTCCAAGCAATACTCTGTTGGGATAATATTTGTCAAAGGATGTGAGGGGCTGGGAAGCCAAACACTGAAGATGCCAATGCCTGTCACTTCAGAAAGATTCCGGCTAAATTTTCCCAAAAGCAAAGTGCCAGAGCCACCCAAACAGTGCTGGTTATGAATGGGACTTGGGCTCCTTTGAAATCTTGAGCTTCACTCACACTCACTAAACAGAGAGTCTTTTCACCATATCAGAGAGAATACAGGAGAAGTGGAGGAGGGAATCAAGACCTGAATCTAAATTTCTGGCACTGTAAATCATTTTTTGCATCAATAGTGCTTAATACCGGTCAATAATGGGGATTGCTAATAAAAGGTATTCTGATAGGAGTGCTGCAAAGAATGGACTCACCTTGTTATTTTCCATTCCTCTGAAGATCCCTCCTTGTTCTTGTCATTCTTCTTGCTATTTTCCAAAGACATGCTGTATGGGAAGAACTAAAAGAATCATCAAGTGGAATTATTAATGTCACGACTGGGCTTTTGGTCTGCATATGATGCATAGGGATAGTTTTATCACGAGGAATTATAGTGAAATTCTATTGCTGGTGGTATCCAGGCTGTCCAATATGAACCATATCCACTGCAGAAATATTAATGACTTTAAGCGTTCTGCATTTTGAATGTCTTTCAAAACTGTGCCCCCTCAGAACTGGAAGGGACTTGGTATGATTTCCTAATTTACATGGCAAAGACTTTGTTCATCTCTGGTGTCAAAGGTAATTGTTGGGCTAATGAGATTTTACATCAGACATTTATCCAGCTAAATAAACAGACTAGATTCAGCTTGTAAGAATGGCCAAGAGATTAATTTAAAATGTGCAAATGAAGGAATGGAATCTGGGGAAAGTATTTCTTGCTGCAACATGCAGGCAAACTGCAGAATCAGAAAAGCCAGAAGCTTTTTTATCACACGGTGGCAGTTATAGAGCTCAAACCAGGCTGGATCCCAAAGGTATACCACATAGCTTTCAACCAATTCAAACCCATGGAGTAATTGATAGCAAGAGCTGATTGTCATCTTTGATGCGGATCAGCACAGACAGGGGAGAAGATGCTTTAGTGGAAGCCTTCACGAGTGCAGAAAACAAGAAAACATGGGTTGGGAACCTCAGGCTGTGCTCCTGCCCAGTGCAGGAAGGCAAGGGTCAATGAAGCGTCTGCCCTTCCCTTCACCTGCCACAGCCTGATTCACTCCAACGTTACCCTGTCCTCCTTTTGCTCTCCATCCTACTTCACATGGTTCATCTTCATCTCTTCTCCTCACCCTTGCCACACCAGTTTCCATTCAGGTTCCTCAACCCAATCCCAGCCATCACTCATCAGGCATGTCCAGTTCTTCAACTCCCTGCTTCTTCTCCTGCTCCAGGCTCCTTGCCTGGTCGGTCCCAGGTCCATCCCAACTTGGATCCTTGTGCAAGACATCCCCATCTCACCTCCAGTGCACCAGAGACCTGCTCCTTGCCCTCTAATTCCAACTCATATCCTTCGGGTTGTGTTTTCACCCATTCTCCATCGTTTCTTTGCCCAGACCCAGTAATTTTACTCCCTCTGTGTCCACTCTCCATATCACAGTTCAGGTCTGCTGGAAGCTGCTGCCCCAAGGGCTGCTAAGGCACAAGGGCATTAGGAGGAGTACAGGAAGGACACACTCCCTGTTTGCATGTCTGTCACCCTGCACACCCTGTCCCCACGCCACTTAACAGGCAAAGTCTTATTACAGGAAGTATCAGATATTCTTAGTAAAACAAAAATATGAAACAACAATAAATTGCGCATCCCGTCTCCATTACTGAAATATTTCACCCCTTGCTGGAATGCTTTAGAGTCCTGCTGCTTAGGCAGAAGAGGTTCACGTAAATAAGACTCTTTTGCAAAATTATCTGGACATAAACTGCCACCTTAAGTTTACTCACTGGAGCTTGGGGAGAGAATTACTAATGCAAGAGGCAGACTTTTTTAGAAAAAACAGCCAAAGTAGATTGGGAAAATCCATGAGAGATCCTCTGAAAGTACCAGAGGTTTTCCTGAAGGGGAGCAGAAATGGATTTAAAGGCTGAAGAGGAAGAATGTACTATACTGAGCCATGAAAACACTGGGGAAAAAGAAGGGACACTCAGTGTATCCGAACCCTCAATAAATTTTAATCTACTGCTGACGCAAGTGGTATCAGGAAGAAAGTTGGGAAAAGCATCAAGGGGACAGTATGAAAGAAAAGGTGCTTGTCCTTGGCGTGACAGAAGGATTCTTCCTTTCTCAGAAGCTCTTTTACCAGTTCCCTTGCATTGCTCCCTCTCTCCTTCCCAGGAAAATAAAAAAAATTAAAAAAAAAAAAGGTTGATTTGCATAATCTCTTCTTAGAGGTTGCAGTGGGTCCTGTATCTCCCTTCTGGTTCCTAAGGGATCATTATTTTATTTCTTCTTTATAGACCTTTCTTCCTTAAAGGGACTTTTTCCCTAAGCCCAGCAATACTATAAACCCAGAAAAATCAGAGCCAAGACAACATGTTAAAGACATCAGGATATGCTATATTGTGGAAACCTGCATCTAGGGGATGCACAGAAACTTAGCTCTTCCTGGGGAGATGCTACAGTAAAAACACCGTCACATTTTAATGTTGGTGGTCTCAGCTTAGACTAAGGATAGAATTAATATGACTATCTATCATTCCTGTGCCCATATACAGATCCTTGGCCAAACAGAGACATTTCAATAGGAGTGATGACTCAGAATAATTCCAGTTTCCACTTGTGGGACCAATCAGGGACCCACTGCCCCTGCCAGTGGAAGGCGTAACTTCCATTTGATAGTAAGTCATTCCAATACGATAAAGGGATTCTTCCTATCCCTCCATTAGGGGAAAAGCTGTGCTTGTGTGGGAGTATGTATTCCTTCAGGGAATGAACCGACATAATCCCCATGAGTTTGCATGTGAACCTTTCGGGTTCCTTGCGCTATGCCAGAGGACATTTGCATAAATATAACAAGCAATGCAGCAGTCAGCTGAAGACAGAAACTTCATGCTGTGTTTCTCAGTTCGCTAAAGGCCATATCCTTTGGCAGGGATAAATCTCCTGATGCTTTCCCTCAAGAACTCAGAATGCTGAACAATAGAAAATTAACAAGGTAACTTTCCCCAGATGACAGGTGAAGTTACATTCCTTAAGCTATTTTTTCCTTTTCAAACTCATACATTAAATGTTCAAGCATGCTATGAAATAAACAGGACATGCAGCATGGCTGAGCTAACAATGCTGAGAGAGCAGTCATACAGTAAACTTAATGTTGCATGAACTGATCTTTTCTGCATTTGTTTTGAAAACTGCTTGTATTGAACTCCTTTTGCCCTTGTTTGGCAGGATTGACAATCTGTCCTCAGAAAGGATGCAGAACTGGAACAAGGGAGATGCCAAAGTTCCGCAGCGAGACAGAACAGAGCATGCGGATGTCGGCAACGCACCCTGGGCTTTGATGGCCACCCAGGAACTTCCTAACCCATGATTAATGGAGTTAAATCCAGCTGGTGGCCGGTCACAAGTGGTGTCCCTCAGGGCTCAGTGTTGGGACCATTTCTGTTTAACATCGTTATTGATGACCTTGATAAGGACATAGAGTGTATCATCAGCAAGTTTGCAGATGACACGAAGCTAAGCGGGAGCGTTGATCTGCATGAGGACAGGGAGGCTCTACAGAGAGACTTGGGTAGATTGGACCGATGGGCCAATGCTAATGGAATGTGCTTCAACAAGGCCAAGTGCCGGGTCCTGCACCTGGGCCACAACAACCCCATGCATCGCTACAGGCTTGGGGAAGTGTGGCTGGAGAGCTGCCCGGCAGAAAGGGACCTGGGGGTTCTAATTGACAAGCGGCTGAACATGAGCCAGCAGTGTGCCCAGGTGGCCACGAAAGCCAATGCCATCCTGGCTTGTATTAGAAATCGTGTGACCAGCAGAAGGAGGGAGGTGATTGTCCCCCTGTACTCAGCACTGGTGAGGCCACACCTTGAGTATTGTGTCCAGTTCCGGGCACCTCAATACGAGAAAGACATCGAGGTGCTGGAGTGAGTGCAGAGGAGGGCAACGAAGCTGGTGAAGGGCCTGGAGAATAAAACTTATGAGGAGCGATTGAAGGAGCTGGAACTGTTTAGTTTGAGGAAGAGGAGGCTGAGGGGAGACCTCATCACTCTCTACAACTACTTGAAAGGACATTGTAGAGAGGTTGGTGCTGGTCTCCTCTCCCAGGTAATTAGTGACAGAACAAGAGGGAATGGGTTCAAGCTGCAGCAGGGTAGGTTTAGGCTGGACATTAGGAAACAATTCTTCACAGAAAGAGTGGTCAGATACTGGAATAGGCTGCCCACGGAGGTGGTGGAGTCATCATCCCTGAATGTGTTTAAGACTCGTTTAGATGTGGTGTTGGGGGATATGGTAAAAGAACTTTGTAGAGTGGAGTTGATAGTTGGACTCAATGATCCCAAGTGTCTTTTCCAACCTAAATGATTCTATGATTCTATGAAAATGAATAAAAAAACAACTATCGACTTCGTGGCCTTTGGACTTTGTTCTATATCTCCAGGAATAACCATCCCAGTTTATTCAGAAATATCTACAAAAGGTAGCAAAAATACCCTATTAATTTTATACCCATTAACTTTTCATAACATGCTTGATTAATTTGCGTGTATCTGGAGAATGCTGCCACCCTTTCAGTCAGATCAGAGTGCTATGGATCTACTGGGGAACTGGCTGGGGGCTGCATGGAGACTTGTGCCTTGTTAATATCTATTAAGTGTACTAGCAAATGCGTTTCTGAAAGCATGAAAATAATGCCAGTGTATTTCCCCCTATTTTCCATTCCCTCCTTGCATTTCCCTCCCCTGCATTTTTTGTGGAGGAAATGGATAGATTTTTCTGCCGTTCATTGCAGAGATGACAAATCCTTTGTATCAGCAATTAAACTGGAGCCACGAAGACAAGCTCAGAGATTTCTCCTCCATTCTTTCATGGGAGAGAAAGTTCATGTCCACAGTTTTGCTGCAGAGAAGCTCAGCAAATTCATTAATACTCCAGAAGTAGGTAATCAGTCCCTTCAGGTCAAAGATGAGAGGTAATGGTACCAAGGCTTAAATAACAACCCGTCAGCAGTTCATCTGGTATTGGCTTCGGATTATGGCGGTTCGTCTCTGAAGCTGAAGGCCAGGTTTTGTGTGCTCTCTCCCCACTTCACATAATCCTTGATTGTGGTTGAGCTTTTTGTGTTTTGTTGTGGTTTGTTTGTTTATTTGTTTGTTTGTTTTTCTTAAAGGGAAGAGCTTCATAAAATGTAGAGAGGCAGAATCATATTCCTTCTGGAAGTAAATGGATGTCCTACTAGAAAAACCCCTACCCTCTGACATGCATGCAATACATAAAGTGTCGGCATGAAATGAGAGCATATGTTCAGAGCAGAAATGCTGTGAAAGGTAAAGAGCAATGCAAAGAGTTTCACGCCATTTTCTGTACCTCAAGGCCTGTGGACATCTTATTCCCATGAAGCGCAATGTGTTGGAAACCTGAAGAATGGGTAAATTGTGAATGAATCTTCATTTTTTTTAAGCTTACTGTTCTACCTGCCGTATTGCTGCCGTTAGCATCAGCAATACCCTCTCCGGCTTCGGTCTATTCATCAGCTATGAGCACCACACAAAAACAAATACTTGCAGCTTAAATAAGATAGCTATTCTTTATATACAAGGCAGTGGTTTTGATAAAGAGGAGGGTCACATAAGAAACTTCTAGTTTCATGCTGTGCACTGCTAGTAGATGCAATTTATTTTCAGCACTACCTGCATTCTCTAGTTAACAATGGCACTAGATTAAAGCCTGTTTACTGACTTGCAATATTGCGGTTGCTGGTGAAAGAATAAATTACAGGATGCCAAGAATTCAACAGAAACAACTATGTAGTGTTGAAGCGCACAATTCCTTTCCAAATAGCCTGGGGCTTCTGGATGGTGCCAGACCAACGAGACCCCCATGCATCTTCAGAAAGCCAGGGCCCGGTACAAACACTCCAGGAGGGAAGCAGGTCATGGGAATCATAGAATCACAGAATCATAGAATCACAGAATCCTAAAATCACAGAATTATAGAACAGTTTGGGTTGGAAAGGACCTTAAAGATCACCCAGTTCCAAGCCCCTGCCCTGGGCAGGGACACCTCCCACTAGACCAGGCTGCTCAAAGCCTCATCCAGCCTGGCCTTGAACACCTCCAGGGACGGGGCGCTGACAACTTCCCTGGGCGACCTGTTCCAGTGCCTCACCACCCTTACAGCAAAGCATTTCTTCCTGATGTCCCATCTACATCTACCCTCCTGCAGGCTGAGGCCGTCACCCCGTCTCCTGTCGTTACACTCCCTGACCCACAGTCCCTCCCCGTCCTTCCTGTAGGCCCCCTTTAGGGACTGGAAGGCCGCTACAACGTCTCCCCGCAGCCTTCTCTTCTCCCGGCTGAACAATCCCAACTCCAGGCTGAACCTCCCCAACAGGGAAGACCTGTTCTCCGAGGGAAGGACAGAAGAAGGGCTATGGATGAACCAGAGGGCAGTGGGCCAAGAGCTCATGGCAGGGTTTCCATGCAGCAGCTTGGAGCAGGTGTTGAGCACTTGTGGAGCCCCAGGTCTTTGTGGCCAGCTGTGGCAGGGCTGGGTGGCTCCCCATGACATGCCTCTGCTTTTCCAGTGAGGATCCTGCCTCCTGGCATCCATGCAGCTCTGTCCCACCAACAGAGATAGCAACTGCTGTCCCCATTTATTGACTTTCCACATAAAGTCTCATCCTTTGTGTGGGGGAACAAGAGGGACGCCCTGGATCAACAAGATAATGTGGCTGAAATAAATATTATTTTCCAAATGAACTGAACTTGCTGGCCCCAGCTCACTCACGGCTGGAGAGAACCGCACAGTCGGGGCGAAGGCATCCATTTGGCTTTATTTTTCACTTTTTAACCACATTGGCAGCAATGAAATTAATTTTTGTACGAGGTATCTGCTAAAAAAAATCTCATAGGCCCATGTGCTCTGTGCATGTAGTGGTAGTATATGAGTAAATAAAGGGAGTTAAAAGGTTAAATTAATCCAGCAATGAGGTGCTCTAAGAAAAACTGAGGCCATTAAGCCGAAAACCAGCTCCAAACTCTGCAAGTGCCCCCACAATGGCAGCAGAGTGAACAAATGAAACAGCCAGGGTTTAATTGTACTGTTATATCTGCTAATCTAACACCAAGATATTTTCTTTGCTGTTGTTCCTGACTTAAAGTACTGCAGCACAGAGCAGAATCAGATATGAAGATCAGGGATCTTTTATATGACTCGGGATTTCTTTTTTTCTTTTTTTTCCTAATCTTTTTGATATCTATTGAAGATTTCACAATGTAGATCTCAGGCAATAAACTGAATCATAGATTAAAATATGCAACAGTGTCAAGAACAGTGCTAATCTTAGTCTACTAGCTCACATGGTAACTAAATCCCATATCATCCCTTCCAAAAATGATTCAAGCAGATCAAATCTGACAGCACAGCATGGGGTAATTTGTGCTGTTGTAGCATGCAGTGTACTAGTTTTCAGATAATTTCTCATTTCCAGGGCATTTGAACGTTTAGCTTTGAAACTCTGACACATAAAAGGGAAAAAGCATTTAAGAAAAATTGTTTTCTCCCTCTCCTCCTCACCTTTTACTTTGCTTTTGAAGAAGCAAAGGGACGTGAAGACGGATTGCCATCTATTGGTGTGACCCAGAAATACCGTGAGTGAAAATTTCCTGGTCAAATGCAACTCCAGTACCTCATTTCCAAAAATCTAGAGGTACTAAATCCCCATATGTAGCACTTGCTTATGCAAATCAAGTGCCCTCTAAGATATACCTACAACCTAATTTAATTAAAGGACACATTTAGACAAAACCGGTTTTCCCACTTTTTCTCCTTTTTTCCCCAAGCAATATACCTGGATTCTCCAGTCATGTTAGTTATGAATGCAGTTAATAGGTATCAGAGATTGTCTTTGCACAGTCCTGTTATTTATAGAGGCCTTTCAAGCTACAGCCCGCCTTTGCAAAACGAATTAGAAATAATTAAAAAACAAAGGTCTTGCCTGTAACAGCTTCTTTTAGCAAAGGAAATTTACGTATCTTGGAAAAACACAAGAGATTTCCTTCTTTGCAGGAAAAACTCAGAGAGAGGAAGGAGAAGAGAAAGAAAATTTAGGGATTTCAAGGCATAGAGATATTTCTTGGTAAGCAAGAAGAGGAGAGGTTGTATCAGGGAAAGAGACAGGGAAGGAAGCACAAAGAGAACATCGGAGAAGAGGTGAGGAGACCAAACAACATAGGTATTCCATGTTTTTAGCCAGCTGTCCCCTCCACCAGCCTTTCCACCATGGAGTCAATATTTCCCAGCTAATCTTCCAATTTTAGTGACTCTCCAAGCCACGAGCAGACAAGCTGCCCCACAGATGATGCTACCTCGGACGCATGTTGCCACGCACCAGCTGGATGTTACTCTCCTTATCCAGCACTTGAGGAGTTTATAGGGTATTTTTCAACTTCCTTCATGGTAGCACCAATTACAGATATTACACTACTTTTGCTTAAAGGCAATTGTTTCACAAAAGCAGAACTACAGGAACAACAGTCACCAGCAAAGGGAACGCTGGTGGTGGTTTTCTCTTCTCCCACCACAGCTGGCTCCCGAGCAGGACATGTGCTCTGCATTAACGGCAAAGGCTCTTTGCATCTGGGTCCCCGCAGAAATTTTTCCTAGCACAGACTGGAGTTTTACTTCAGGTTTCGGTGAAGCCACAGTTCCCCTTTTTTCTTGCTCCAAACATTCATTTTATAAGCGCTCAAAGAGGTCTTACTTTGTTTCATTTCCTCACTCATAAAAAGGACGTGTCTGTATTGGTGTAGTCACCAAGCCCTACACTGAAATTTTCTATCCTTCTTCTATCCATAAGCCTCCACCTGCCTTTAGATTAGGTTTCTGTCCTCCTCTTAAAAAGCCATAACACCTTGGCATAAATACCCTCTTCTTCCCATGCTGTAGAGCACTTTTCCAGCCAGCACTGCTAACGCATGGGAGCTGGACGGCTGCAGTCCCCGTCCCCTAATGCCTTGGGAAACACACTCTGGAACAAGGATTCACACAGCAAAGCCTATTATTCAAACTAAGGCCTGCCAAACCTCTTTTTGTGTGTGTGTGTGTGTGATCTTAGCAAGGAGAGCGCGAAATGAGAAGACCAGAGAAAGCTGTTCCCCAAGCTCTGGGCTTTCACGTTGGCCGGAATAAGTCAGTACAGCTCCTCTGCATTTATTAGAGTTGTCACGGTTTAGACTTACTCTTGCACCAGCCCTTGGCTTCCAACACCACCACCACTTCCGGCCATCAAAGTACTCTCCAAAAGAAACAAAATGAAAACACCACTTCCCTGTTTTAGGAAAGAGCCTTTCCATGACTCTGTCAGCAGAAGGTCAAAAGGGGCTGCTGCTAGTGGATAAGTAGAGTACCAGGGAGCTGGGCAATAAAGCGTCTCAGAGATATTTACCAAGTAGATGGGCTGGTGTTAATGCCTGTTAGATCAGCCTGGAAACAGCCTCTGGGGGTATATAATAAACAGTATTATCCGAGTGAAGTGCAGGGAATATCAGATTCCACTGCTGACCGACAAAGTAAGAGATTGGTTTATTTACTATTAAGAAACCAGTTTGCAGTGTTGTGAGGTTGCTACGTCTCAGTTTACTAGGAAATAATATATAGCTCTGATGGTCATTTGTTGTGTAAACATTTCTCAACTACTTGATCCCCAAAAAGGCAGTTGGTGGTACCGATATTGCACGGGAAGGCTTAGTTGCACAACAGCATTTGCTCACTTTGGTGCTATGAAATGACATGTTGATCTAATCCACATTATGAGGAAAAAGAGCAATGATTACTAACAAAACCATGAAAAAAAGTAAGGGAGTTTAATACCCAGAGAATGAAAAGTCCACCTAAGGCTTTTGTTGTTGTCAATTGATTTCCAAGTGAAAAGGCACTCCAGGGCCACATTTAAACCACCTAATAGAAGGGCTGAACTTCACCATCGTCACTGCTGCGCTGCCAAAGCTCAAAAAGCAGGTGGCACCCTAGCAGGTGGCTAACCTACATTATCGTCCACAACTTCCAGTTCTTGGCTCCATAGACAGAGACGACAGAAAAATACTCCCAGTGCCTTTGAGGTAAAGCACCCAATGCAAGAGTCACCTTGCAACAGACTGCTTAGGCAGCTTGGGAACAGTCAAAATACACCCCCAAGACACTTTGCTGATGTTTGGCAACAAGAAATTGTTGTAATCATTACTGTGAAAATCCCTGTGAAAGGTGAGGCATGTGGTAAACCCGGGGCCTGGCTCTCGCTATTGACAACAAGTTATAACAGGTGCAAAATCACTGAATTCAATAAGGAAGAATCACATTCATACATTGCACGTAGACTGCCTCCTCCTTCTATCATCTAACGCCTTTGTGTAAATCACTCGCGTGTCAATTCATATATGAAAATACCTTGTCTTTGGAGTCTCCACCTTCTTGAGCATTCAGAAGTCTTGGCAATGACTTTGAAACACTACCACATTTGTCAGCAGTGAAAGTCTGCTCATTAATATTACGGAATAACTACCTTCGAGGACTTGAAGGAAATTGTTAAAAAAAATCTTAATGGGTGTGATAATGGGGTCCTGAAAATATGCAGTGCAGAAGGCTGTAAATAGGTAACTTCTGAAACTTTGGAGTCCTGGGAGCCAGTTTGAAAGTTTCTGTGCTAGCATGAGATGAATCACACCCTGACTATAGAAGGAGCCTGTGATGATTCATTCATGTTTGGTCTTCAAATTTGTAGCTGCTTGAGTTAGGGCAGGTAAATTACCCTGTTTCCACCCCTGCCATTCAATTAGTTCCACAGATTTGGGGTTGTGTGAAAAAAAATCAGAGTAAGAGCTCCACTATCATCTTTTAAATGCCTGTCCATACTTTTAAACACTCATTTTAATGACACTGGTACAATTTGTTATTCTATGAAGACAGACAGCAGAGGACCTTCAGTTATTTAAGCCGTGCTGGTAGCACGGGATAGAGCTTACATGATGTACGCACCTTATATTGGCCATTTGCAGAAAGAAGAATTCCCCCTCCAGCCCTGCATATTTTCCCAGCATTTCTGACATGAAATATGCAGCACAACGGCATCTAGGCGTTTTCTTTCTACACACTGGACCATGACAACGTAAGAATGTGATGAAGGCACAAATCCGGAGAGGTCCTGATAAAGCACCACCATGTGGATTATTTGTTCTGTTCTCTGTCAATCTGCACTGTAATCTGATTAAGAATTAGAGGCGTTTGGAAGGAAGGCTGTGATACAGCTTCTAAAAGAGATGTCGTAAAGTCAAGGAAGGTTTGTCCTTAGCATCAATTGCGCGTTCTGCCTGAAAATACTGAATATGTTCTGCCTTATTCATTCTGATGGAGTATCCGTCACATATAAAACTCAGATTTCATGAAGTATTGCACTATTCCAAAAGTGTTCTTCAGCGTTCTGGTTATAGACAGGAGAAACTATAGGATTAATAATGTTGATTTCATACACTATGGATTTGGTAAAGGTTATTTCAAATTTCAGGGCTGGATCTTGCAACCAGAGCCCTTGGCTCCAATGCATTGTGTACATAAGGAGAGCAAGACCAGTCACTGGTGTGCGAAGTTTCAGCATGGACTACAGTAGGAGGGAGATCATTATGATAAGCAATATGAAAGTGTAGCACTAATGACACAAGAGTATTGACATAATGTAACAGAACCTGCAATCAGCTTTCTACAGTACAGCAAAAACCATAGTTTTTAACTTAGTAAACAGGGGCCTAAGTCAGCACCAAAAAAAAAAAAAAATGTTGTCAACTTTGCTGCAAATTAGAACAATAGAGTCAACATGATGGAAAGCATTATTGCATTATTGAGAATGTTACTTCAAGGATTCCCTCCTTCCTAATTTTTGTTTCTCAATTTTTGTCAAGGTTCCCCCTCGACAGAGGTAGCAAGTTCTCCTCTAAAGACAAAGGAATGAAAAATCCAGCAGACCTTCCTGGCAAGGAAGTTAAACCATGTTTTTCCATCTACATCCAGCTTCTTTACATCATACTGACTCGGGATGATGGGATATATGAGGAGCAAAGCCACGGCATATTCTCATCCTTTTACAGAAAGGCTGCACCAGCAGTCATCAAGCCTATTTTGCGCGGTGCTTATTAGTAGCTCTTCTTGCAAAAAGAACTTCCCCAGAAGCTGAGTAGTCTTTGCTAGGCTTGCCTCTCAAATACACCATTCACATTGCCACCACCACAGGGCAGTGTCCTTGAAACGCCTGTGCTGGTGTCCATTGTCACCTCACAGTCATCCACTCTGCCGCAGAGCTCTGGGACTGAGCCTGCTTCCAGGAGCTTTGTCCTACGGACAAGTTTAACTCTTCTTACAGAATTTCTCTCCATTTCAAACGGCACATGGTTCAATCCCTCCTTTTGCTGTCAACTCGTACTTTGAAGGATCCCCTCTCTTATCTGCTTCGGCAGAACCTGATACGAACAGAGGAAAGTCTCAAGGACTAATTGTAGTTCTGTGCAATATTCTGACTTTCATATTGCTGTGCAACCAATTATTATTTAGCATCTGCTGTTGTAAGCCAGTAAATATTAACCAGTGTTCCTGATCCTACACGCTTTTGCGAAGAACTCGGTCTTTCCTGTAGGCAAGCTCTTTGAACATCACAAGTGGATGAATTGCTAAGGTCTTTTGTACGAAGAAATTAGCATTAAAAAAATAGAAGAAAGAAAAAGAAGAAAAAAAAGAAAGAATGCTTTGTTAACGTGTGCTACAGTCAAAAATTGAATAATGCTTTAACACTTGCAGTGCAGCGTCGGAGAATATACATTTGTGACCATCTTCACTGAATTTTGCTGAAATGTTTCCACTGAGCTTTTAATACCAGTTTGTTATTTCTTAACATCTGGATCAGATCGAATAGCAATTATACATGTTGAAAAGAGCTTGGGGTTTGGCGTTTTGAGGGGGCGGCAAAGGTGGCTTTCAGTAGAGGAAGGAGCCCTGAGTCATTCAAAGGGAATCCCATTCACTACAAATTATTTACTCTCTCCTTTACCTTACTGAAATAGGGCTCAAAAAAACCTGTCCAATATTTTTGTCCAAGAATTTCAAAAGCAGCTGGAGCAGGATTCAATTGCCTAAACTTAGGCATATAGCACAATTTTGGAGCCACTAGGGTATTCAGACATCAGTATGGAGCTGTCAGCCTTGTCATCAGGAAGACCCATGCCATTCTGGCTGGACACAAGTATTTCAGAGCGAGCACTGAAAATTAGTAACCACATTTGCAATTCTTGGCCATAACGCTTGAACCGGAGTTGCACAGCCATTACAATTTACCAGCAGTGATGAAAAAGATAGGCATCGGTCATCTGGAAAATGATCCGAGCCTTTAAAAATCTGAGCCTTTAAACCAGCAAGAGCAGCAGTAGTTCAAAACTGTGGTAGTCACCACTGAAAAATTAAGTACTAAAGATACAGCAGCTACAATGCATTTGCCATTGATAATTGTGATGGGTGCTGATCTCCACCTGCTAGAGGAGCTGAATGGGTTATCAATTTAGTTATCATTAAGAAGCAAACTGAATACAAAATGCTGTCATGTGCAGGAGTTATTTGATTGACTTTTATCATGTGCCAGATGAAAAATGGAGATTCTGGATCAAATCCTCGCCTTGTATAAATGGATTTTGTCCCCCAACATTAAGTGGAAATACATTTAACTACACCCCAAAGGAAGTCAATCCCTTCATCCTACACATATGGAAAAGGCACTTTAATTCAAATTCTTTATATTCCAGAAATATTTCCATCACTGATGTGACTCTTTCAGGGGCAGCAGGCAAATTTTATTTTGTCCACACCTGGTCACAACAATAGTTGTGGGGCCATTATTACACAAATCAGACATATGGGGTGATATTTACTAAATGTAGATTTCTGTATTTTAACTACTCTCTATAGGCTTCCTTTATAACCAGGGGGGGGAAATAAACATTTTTAGTTGCTATTTTTCTTGTGCTAAAGTAGACATCTAAAATAGGTAAAAAGAACTGCACCTTAGAAGTGCCCATTTCTCTTCACCACTAACACAGAACTTCCTGTAGCTCAAAAGTAAATGTCAGTGTTGCAGATGTCTATAGTTAGATGAGATTAATTCAATCTCAAGAATAAAAAGAGATGCAGATTATGTTAATGCTTCTTAACAGCAATTACCCATGTCATGAAGTATCCTCAACAGTGGATTAGGCAAGAAACAAGCTTAATGTACTTTTGTCTTCAAACCCATAATAGTCGTGCTATTGCAACATTCCTTCTAGTGGGAAGTAATACACCAGTGATGATATACTGATATTTAATATGGCAATTTATGACAAGAGTTGGATATCAGTTCTGTAATGCCCCTATTAAAGTATTTTTCAGCATCACAATTCATCATAAATGTCTACATTAAATGTTAGAAGAACAGCATCTGTGTCATGTTGTAGAAAACTGCAGTAGAGATATTTAGACCAGTATGAATAAAATATATGGGTGCAGAAGCACCTCAAGGATCACACAGCAGGAGAGGTCTAGAAGAATGACACGCGTTGATGTCACTTAGATCCAGAAGTCATCGAGATCCCAGCACATATCACGGAATCACAGAATCACGGAATCTTTAGAGTTGGAAGGGACCTCTAGAGATCATCTAGTCCAACTCCCCTGCTAAAGCATATCCATATGTTTCTTCTCAGGATACCCAGGCTGGGAAACAAACAACAGTGAGTAAATCCCAATGACTCACAGGTGGGACACGGTGCAGAGACTAATCCCTGTCAGTTTATAAGGGGAACAAAAAGGCATATCCAAAATCATCAACCTAAGATGAACCCAGATGTGAAGAGAAACTGGCCTGTTTCTCTCGTCCTCTCTGTTACCACAAGGAATCTCAGTCTGCCTGACTGCACACCAGCATCTTGGTGCCCCCAGGGTAGACAAACTATTTGGAAATACACGTTTTGGTGTTGTACGTGCTTGTGTGAATGTGTGGATGAATGAATGAAATCAGTTTTGTTTTAAAATATAATGGCCTTCCTCTCTCTAAAGTCTCCCACTGAGATCTGCTGTGCTGTTGCTCCAATGCTGCAGCATTATTTCTGAGAGTACTTCTCCGTCTCTCTCAAGAAACAGCTCCTCATCAGCCTAGATCCGCTGTTTTCTTTCATGTCAGTAAATATCCAAGGGCAGGAATTATTTCACACTACTGTGACACTCAAGACTTCATGAGAATTACACCAGATTTTTGGAGGCACATATAAGAAAAGATTCTAGTCCTGTTTAACTTTTAATTTCAGACTAGCAGCATGACTAAACTCACAATTACATTATTTCACCCGGATTACACCGAAGATTAAAACGGACAATGACAAACCCTATCCTAGAAAGCACTGAATTATGAGAGACAGGGTGTTTTACAACTGGTTGTGTTCCACAGCTTTGTGAATGAACGGGTTGAAATCTAGCACTTACTATAAAAAAGAAAAATTAATACTTGGGTGTATTATTCATTCAAAAGAAAAAGAGACGAGCCTTTTGCTGGCATAAATTGCCACAGCTCTATTGATTTCAAATAAGAGCTGATTTGCATCAGATGAACATCCAAGCCATATTTTATAACATGCTCGATTTTGATTAATTGTTATTACAGTCCTAAACAGGATCTTTCGATGCTCAATTATTTTCAGCACCATACATGAAAAGAAAACAAAAAGCCCTGCTGCTGAATATACCACACTCTCTAGCCATAAGACAATAAATAATTCCTTTCATAATTTAAAGAATGTTAGACAATGTTCTCCGTTGACTTGTCCGTGAAAAGCGAGCAACTACATCGCCTACACTCGGACAGGTGGACTTAACAATGTTGTCTGTGTTCAATTTTGTGATGTTCCTTTCACCAGTGTGTTGGGTCATCAGGAACACTTCCTGAACAGAAAGCCCCAAGGGGACACTCTTAATGCCCGGACAGAACTGGATACGGTTTCCCACATGACCGGTATAGAGGTGTCTGTATGAGCCACCTGAAAAACTTATATTCATTGTTCAGAACTACAGAAGCATTATTCTTGCAGCAGTCTGGGCCTCCATTCTTCGGTTATTCCTGTCTTTAATTTACATACCATTACAATTCTTCCTTAAAAATAAAAAATCCCACGTTATTCTGAGTACTGTGCTCCCATGTGATACAAACCAGGTTGGGTTTTTTTTCTTGATCTGTCAATGATTTTATGGTTCATTCTCTTTCCTTCTTTATTGATATAGGAGTAACATACTGGATGTTTGGGAAAGTGGTGTCTGCAGGTTGTTATTGTACAGATATGTGGGAAAGAGGGGAAGCGGAGGGGGAAGGCAAAAGGGAAAGGAGAGAAAAAGACAGGGAGGAAGAGAGGAAGGAAGGAAGGAAACTGAGATGGAGGAGGGGGAGAGGGAGGGAGGAAGGAAGGAAAATGGGCAGCTACCCTGTCACTAGAGGAAACAGAGCTGAGAGAACTGTAACTCAAAGCACAAGTCAAGAGGTGATTTCTTCAGTCAGTTCTCCTCTGTGTAAACCCTTGTGGATAAGAAGCATGTTTACACCTAAAACTTTTCTCTCTGATAAATCTGTACCTTATTTCTGTTTATTTAACAGGTTTTTTTCAGTGGCTTCATCCTGAATACATCAACATCCTTCATCTCATTCTACCACGGTGTAATATTCTCGATTCCTTCCTGCTTGATTTAAATCACATTTAGAATCTTCTCACATGAGTCTGTTCTGTGCTGTCTAGTGCCATGATCTCTTCTGACTTCATATGTCAAGCTGCCTTGGACTAAATTTACACGTAGATGGAAGATCTTCTGAAAAAGACATCTATAAAAGAAAAAAAAAAACCAACAGTAGTTTTGGTAGTTCAGAACATAAGGTTATTCTCTGTGAGTAGGCAATCTGTACCTTTACAGAAAGCTGCTACAGAATTTGCTATAGGATTATAAAATGCTATAGCATTTTGAAGCAGACTGGAAGATTCTTTAGGGGGGAGCATATGCCCCATTATATTTTATGGCCCTGGCCCCTTCACAGTGATAAATCTTGACCGATTCAAATGGTCATATAAAAGGTTATTTGCTACAGCAAGCTACCTATAAAATGTGCTATGGTTCCAAATCAGGCTCTATTTTCAACCATAAACATCTATAGATGTTTGTAAATTTGGTTCTGCCATCTTGAATGTATTGCCAGCAAAATATTCCCTAGTACGTAGTATGGGAACAATTGGTTGATCCCAAGTGTTAAAGAAATAAAAATCTGTTCTTTCATGAGGTTGTACAAACATAATATAATAATGACTATGGAATGAAGCTCGGTAAACAGATTTACTCCTGTGGGCTATTAATATTTTCCCATACATCACCATGTAGATCTGTAGCCATTCTTTTTCACAGGATCATAGGGAAATTCAGGTGGGAAGGGACCTCAGGAGGTCTCTAGTCCAACCTCCTGCCCAAAGCAGGGTCAGCTCTAAGGTCACCAGGCTGTGCAGGGCTTTATCCAGTCTGGTCTTGGGAACTTCCAGACACAGAGGCCGCACAACACCTCTGGGCAACCTGTGAATCTCCCATTTCCACGTATGCCTGCTGTCTCTCATCCTCCAACCATGCATCACTTCTTTAGTTAAGGCCTTTCTTTTGGTTTGTGTGTTGGCATATCTATATCTTTAATCCCTAAAGTGGATTTATATTGGCGCACCTTAATGCGTGTAAAAAGTCCTGGTGATACTAATGAGATTATGCCTAAGTGCAAAGACATCCGTACCAGCCCTGTTGCAGGGCTGCAGACTCTGCAGACTTTCTCTGCAAGCAAAAGGGAACAAAAATAAAGTTAAAAAAAAAAAACTTTTTTCAGAAAATTTCAACTTGTCACTTAAATAAACACATTTTCTGTAGATCTCACTTACTGAAACAAAAACGAAAAAAAAAAGCCACCAAACCCCCACCGTTAGATATATAATTTAACAAAGCTGGGTATGTAAAAGAAACTGGAACAGCAGGTGCCTTTAAAACAGTCCAGGCTGAATCTTGAGGGGCTTTATATGATGCAGTAATGATCTACCTAGAATTATATGAAATTTTCTATTACCTTAGCGAAATGCCATATCGGTATGCTAGCTTATCCCACATATTTAAAGACAGAGATAGGCAAATAAATGAAAGCAAGATTGGAGACTGTGACATAAAAATAGAGAAAACAGGAGCCTAATATATACTGTCAGATAAAGGAGCCTGAAGGGAGATGATAAAACAGTTTAAATACCCTGAAGGAAGCAGTATCAAGGAATGAAGAGAATTATTCACACTATGTAGGAGAGCCAAACCAACTTGTGTTTACGAGGACCTGTACGTTTCAAAAAATAAAATATTTGGCCAAGACAATAGGAACATTTTCGGAGAACAACAGTGCATAACTGGGACTCCAGCAGGGAGAACACCACACTCCTCAAGTTTCTTGAGTGCTCTCTTGCTGGTCAGACAGTTGGGTCCTGGCTGTTCAGCTGTCCCTTTTCTCAATGGCAGGGCGCACCTGCGACAGTCTCCTGCCACCCTTGGTGGGCTGGAGCTCAGTTCAGCACAGTGCTGTTCTCTCCCCAGCAATTACAGGGTTAATTAGTGCCCACCCAGGTCTCACCTATGACAGGAACATCTGTGAGAGCCAACCTGTTTCAGAGAAGGCTACTTTGAAAGCATGAATGCTGTCACACATGTCCACGTGAAGACTGGCCCATAGCCTCACCATGGTCAGTGGTGGAACCCCATTGCACACTACCATCAGCAGACCAAAAGCCCTGCCACTGAGGACGTGATCACCAGACGACATGCATTTCAGAGGGTCTCGTCAGACTGCTTCTAGTCCTGTCCTGTCTCCTGCATGCTCACTACCAACTGAAATGGGCTAGGTGTGCTCCTGGAGTACCTCTTCCAGCCCAGTTTCATCTGAGATGGTTCTAGTTTACGTGCCCTGAGACCACTCTGAAAGAAAGCACAGAAACTGGGGATCATTGGGAGATTGACTTCAAAAGTGCACTCTCGATCCAAATTAAAACGCTAGTGGAGATGAATCCAATTGTCAGAACTGCCATTTCAGAGTTTGCAGGCAATTGTCTTCTTAGCCCTTTTCAGCTAGGTCAGAAAAATCCAGGCTTCCTTCCCAGCATGAAGCTCTTTTGTTTCTGCATTTGTATATTTGTGTTACTCACTCTCTCACTTCCAGTTTCTGCAGGGAGCATTGTTTAGATCAATGATTTTTGAACTTTGCTACTTTGTAGAACACTAATATATATTTTTTCATCAGAAATGGCAGTCCACGTATAGCACATTTATACAATAAGCTTGCCTTTCTCTGATATCTCCTCCAAGGACCCCACAGAAGTCGCTCAAAGATTTCCAGAGATTCAGGGGCCCCAAGAAGGAAAACATGGTGTTAGATTACCCACAAAACAAAGGACAGAGCCAATAATCAGCCTATGACAGTAACACAGTAGAATCATAGAATCACAGAACTGCTGAGGTTGGAAGGGACCTTTAAGATCATCAAGTCCAACCATTAACCTACCCTGACAAAAGCCACGTCTAAACCATGTCCCTAAGGACCCCATCTACCCTTTTTTTAAACACCTCCAGAGATGGTGAATCCGCCACCTCCCTGGGCAGCCTATTCCAATGGTTAATAACCCTTTCAGTGAAAAAATGTTTCCTAATATCCACTCGAAACCTCCCCTGACATAACTTGAACCCATTTCCTCTCGTCCTATCTCTTGTCACCAGGGAGAAGAGGTCAGCCACCAGTACTTACAGTTGATGTCCTACTTCTGGAGAGGTAACGATGCCTCTTCGAATGCTCTACTACTCCATGTCACTGCATCTCTCTCATATGGTTCAGGACTAAATCAGCATAATCATACAAGGGAAAGAAAATTCCACCTATGTTACAATTAGATGGAAAAAACGTCCTTTTCAAAGCTCAGCATCACAGATCACCTTTGATTATAAAGACATTTTATTAGTCAAGGTGACTCCATGCAGGCCAGAATTCGTTGCTATAATATGGAAGATGACAGCATAACCAAAACATAAAAAGAAAATAAAGGTAGGCACTGTCTTCATTATTCCTTCATACTGTAATATCTTCTGCAGGATAAATAAAGTGGATTTTACAAGCTGTGTGTTACAGCACAGATTCATTTTTCATAGCTTTCATACACATTTTTCTGCATTAAGCAAACAACTGCCAAATAAAGGCTAAAATGTGCTTTTGGAATCAAGCCATCCCTCCAGCAGTTTTGCATGAATCACATTGTGTTTATTGGTAGCCTCAGACAAACAAACAGTAGCCCTGGATAACGACAACAAACGTAATAAAATAGCTATGCCTCATTGCTTCTGGAAAAGAGGACAGAGGTAGCATACCCCCATTCCTGCTCATCCTGATGTTACACTGATGTTTCTGTCACTGCCAGACAGGACACGCATCCTTTCCCAAATTATTTCCTAAGGAAAGAGCGCCTGACCAAGAGCGAGTAAATTCAGTATGACACAAGTTACCTGGATTCAATTCCTTGCCTTGATGAAGACTTCCCACATGACTCAGACAAGTAATTTTTCTGTCTCTCTGTTCCCAAGCATTATGTATGGAAATAGTTAGTTACTTCAGTGACTATTAAGAAAATGTTTATTCCATATTACAAGAGGCTATGGCAAGGAGCGTCAGACAGTCCAAGCGGTTTCCCATGTGGGATGAGTCTAATTGTTTTGAGAGATATTCTATACGAGCACAATAACATTGTTGCAATAAAAGATCCTGATTCATTATTGTAATTATCTTCCCAGGAATACATGGAAAAGATTATACCCGAGTAATATTTCATAATATTTTTCTTAGAGCCTGAGAAATCGCTGGGTTGTTGAAATACAAATGCCAGCGTTCCTTTTCCAAATCAAGACTGAATACACTGGATTTAGTGCGGCAGCACCACCTGTCGGTAAATTTGTCACCGAGTTATCTAAAAAAGCAAGTAGAAAATTATCAAAGCAGACCATGAAATGAAAAGCTATGATTTAACCTGCAAACTTTATCTTCATCCGTCTCATCTTACTGCCAAGACCCATATGTGAAACTGGGACCTCTATCAAAGTACACCCATATTATTAGTGCCACAGAACTATTCTTCCACACGAACCATGCTTTTATTATAGGCAACATTTTCTTGAGCCAGAACTTCATTTTTTTTTTAACCTCAGTAATTTTGAAGCAGCAAAGGCCGCCTAATTTGCACAGAAGCTTCAGATTAAAATCAGGGTGGTTTTTCGAAATGAATATACACAGAAAAGAATATTCCTGGAGGAGGCAAAGCCATCGTAAGTGGCAAACAGTTTATCAAGCTGTCAGCAGTGTCAGTTCTGGCTGTGAAATCTGAAAGAGCAGCAAATGTAAGGTTATCAAGAGATTATTACTTCAGGAAGGGTGGCATTCACATAACTGTGAAAACAGGGAAATCTCACAGCTCTTACTGATGAGATTGTTTTTCCAATGTGGAATAGTAACTCAAATTACTAGACGATTGTAAGGAAAACACACATCTCATCACCTTAATCTCAGAAACAGGCTGTAGTGTGCAGATAAATATTTTGCTTGCTGCTATATTTTTCTATGAGGATGTTAAACAGGGATTGTGGCATGCTGTAATAAAGGCAAATGATGTGGAAAGGAAACTGGCACCAACTGCGGAGAACTGAGCAACAATCTGGGAAGAAAACCCCAGATAACTTCACCAAACAAACTCAAAATTAAGAAAATCTACTGTCAATCTGATCACACATAACGTCTTCACCTTTTACATTGAGTGTGGCAGTTTTTCTAGACCACAAACACATCCTCAAGCAGGTGCTGTTGCGCTCAGACTACACTGTGTAGTTCACATGTGCCCATTGCTCAGAAGCATATCCACCACTCTGTACTACTGCAGGACACTGTTCTTGTTCGGACCTACGGTGCTGAGACCATCCTAAGGAAGACCTGCCCAGCACATCACTTGTTCTCCAGCTGAACACGTGCTCAGAAGAGCTGTTCCAAAGACCCCGTGGTCTTCTACTGCCAGCACGAGTTCAGCATGCAATGCACTTGCACCCACCGGGGTCTATTCTCCAACCACAAGTGTCTGAAGACAAGGATCTCCGGCTTCCCTTACACAAAAATGTTGATACTTTGTTTTAGACCTCTAACAACTGGTTGCCTGCTCAGGTACTTTATGCAATAACTCATTATTTTCATTATGGATTTAGGCTTAAACACCTGGTCACACGACTATTTGCACTCTGCTTCGAAGAACTGCAAGTCCAGCCAGGCAGCATACATTACAAGTACCCTGGTTTTGCTGGTCCTACTTCGAATTACTCACGCCTGACAATATGATCAGTGTCAGCATTTTCAGTCCTTAGTTCCTCATATCGGTTACACACGATCAATTGCACAGCTTTCCTCCTTTTTAAAATTTCTCACTGACTGACACATCCATTTATTTACAGCTAAACAGACACAGGCTACAGATTTTACTTCCGTCAGTGGTAGAGGATAAAGGGAAACACGAGCAGTGGGAGGACAAGCAGCAGTTGGGTCTCCTCATTCCTCGCTCAGTCTCCTGCCACCAGCAATGGAGGAATATTTCAAAGGGGTCAGCATAGGACGCTTTGCAGAACGTGGTCTTTTCCACTTTTTACTGCGATAGGGTTTTCTCTTCATTTCTAGGATAGCAACTCCACAGCAGGTTTGTACAATTCCAGCCTCTTTGCGAGAATAGCGGTGTTCGTTGCTCTCCAGATGGAAGCATTACCCGCAAATAACTGCACTGACATTTCCTTCTTTGCCCTCTTCCCCTCCTGCCACAACCACATTAATAAGGCAGTAAGAGCAGGAAATACAGACCAAGACATTTCAGATGACTAATAGAGTTCAGATACCCCAATTAATTTGGCGTCCAACATATGGCATCTTAAAAGAACCTCTGCTTTTCGGCAAATAGTCATTCAGCATTATAGGAAGATAAAATAACATTCAGTAATCTCAAAGGAGATGCCAAGTACCAATTTAAAGCAGCAACTTTGGGCTTCACTAGGACTTCTCACAGACACGGAGATAAAGGAATTAGATATTATTTCTAAAATATTCACTTGTGCCTATCTAGAAATTATGCTTTTGTACCCTGCACATGTGAAAGTGCAATCACTGTGCACTTCAGTACTATGCTGAACCGAACTCCATATTTGCAAAGCATTTTGGAATAATGTGGTCTTTGCTCCCCTATATTGCAAAGAAACAGAAGGATAATGTGTTCTTTGTAACAGTACTGAAAAATGCCAGAGCACTCCGCTAATAGCATCTTTTCCTTCATCAACTCTCTTTGATTTCATATCACTGTTTTGGTTCCCCAAAATAAACATTTTGTCTCCTTCTTTTGAGACGAAACAGTTAAATACAGAGGGAGAACTGGTAATGATCTCTAAATATAATCCTAGGAAATTTATTATTGATTACACAAACATCTGTATTTTGATTGAATAAGTTCATTTTGGGTTAATCCTCTCCCAGCTTCTGCCTCAACAGAAAACAGGGGTGTTGGCAAAACTACACCGGGATTTTTCAAATGCCCAAGCATTCTGATGTAATCCACAGTCAATTTTACCTCTGGCATCTTTGCAACACCTCCAGTTTTGCGTAAAAGACACCTTAGCTGTGAATACACTTTCCCTGCATACCTACAAAACAGGTGTCTGAACTTCATGATTATCTCAATATCTTGGCATATTTTCCACATAGTACATACATATTGGGTCTTTTTAACCTTGCCTTCTAGATCTGTATTCTGATTTTTATATTCTAATATCTATATTCTATATCGGTATTGACACCTCTGTCTACCCATTATTTGTACTTCCTGCCATCTTTTGCTGTGCAGTACATCATCTCATTCAATACCTTCATCACCGTAATTGTTGTGGCTCCGCTACCAATTCCATACACCCTCCCCTATAAACACTGCCTCGAGCAATTTTATATTTATACTGCAAACAACAAGAAACGGGGAGGGGAGCACACAGGAAATAATGGTCTGTTGCTGTAATACTGGGTGAATGTTTTTCTCTGTCAGAACTTCGCCAAGAGGAGACTATGAAAGCTGCAGTCACTCTGTAAAGCTCCTAATTATAAAAAAGACCACCAGCTGCAAAATTATAAGAGCAGCAGGGCTTGCTCTGGGGCTCTTCCTTTTTCTTTGCTTTCCTGCGTAGCTCCAGCCAGCTTGCCTTATAAGCCAGGCAGTGAGACTGATGCTCTCTTGAACTGCTGTTTCAGTTTACTGATAAACAGGTCAAGCACAGACTGCTTTATTTTTCTAGCTTATTTTATTGTGGTGACTCTTCCTAATGTCACATTAAAACTCCACTGCCTCCATTTCCAAACTGTACACTAAGTTAAAAAACCTCCACGACTATAGTTACCATAGAAACTATCTCTATGATACAGAAAAATTTCTTAAAGAAGTCTGCAGAGGAGTACCGGGTATCATCAGAGGCATGATACAATGGTTCAGAAGAAAATGAGGGACGGGCTGTGCTCCAGAGACTGAATTTCTTACAAGTTTCTCTCAGGGATGAAGAGTGTCTGCCGAAACAGGAATGGTTGCTTGCACAGTAAACTGACTTATCAGGGGGTCACATGAGTATCACAAGGCCATCACAATAATAAAACAGAGTAATAAAACTTATCCCCTTGTATCTTCAAGTTGTTACGCTTGTTGTATATGACTGTATGTGCTGATCAGTCCCAGCCGACGGATAATATTCTCTGCATTTGTGTTCGTATCTGTGAAAGAATGACAGAATTCCTCTGGATGGAAATAATGTGTTATCTGGTCTTCTCATGATGCTGACATCTTCCAGTCTTGCGATACTATGAGCAAAACAAATCTCTTGTCATTTCAGCCCATAAATGGCTCCCTTTGGCATTAAAAAGTCTGTAAAAACCATAATTACAATTGCAAAAAACCAGAGACAAACCCCAAGTAACAGATCCCACATGCATTCCCGATGCATGACATCTCAGGCGTAAGTGCAGACACTTTTCTACTCAAACATGCTGCCAAATGAAAAAAATGTCAATGCTATTTGTTCCTGCTACTAAAAAAAATATGTTTTCTGAACCGCATTTCAAAATCACTTTGTATCGAGAATGCCTGCTGGAACACAATTCAGAGCTGTTACGGGAGAATTCTGCTACCACCTTCTGGCTGACAAAAATACTTAGCACTGACTGAACCAGCGTACAAACGTGAGTTTGTAACGTGTTTGCTGTTTTTTCAGTCTGCGCTCTTTACACGTTAGTGCCCCATTTTCATCAATACAGAAATAGGAAATAAACAAAGAAAGGTACACCTTCATTTTGCAAACCTTTCTCATAAAAAGAAAAAAAAAACCCACCAAATTGCAAAGAAGCCTAAATATTTGAATTTTTTTAAGGATTTGAAAAACATTGTACTGTAATTGAGAAGATTTAAATTGATCATAATGGAAATTGAACTTCTTGACATAAAAGTGCCTTTGTTCCACTTCTAATCCCTCCCAAAAAAGTGTTGTGGTTCAATGCAATTTATTTCATTACGTTATCAATGAACAGAGAAATCAATTGTTTATATTGCTAGAACAATAATTCACAAAAGCTGCAGTCATGTAAAACCTTTTGCACACTTCTTCCATTGCATATGTGATTTAGCCCCACTAACTCCACAGTCCTAGAAACAAAGACAATCGGTATGCTGAATGCTTTTACTTGAATACAATTGCTTGAATGAAAAAGGAGCATAATTCAGATCCCAGTCTTGTTATCTGTGTTACGACCTTTTCTACCATTGCCACAATTTATTCTTAAAACTTCTGGAATTATATGACAAAAGTAGTATTTCTTTCTTTTGCTTGAAGGCCACAAGGATGATCAGAGGGCTGGAGCCCCTCTCATATGAGGACAGGCTGAGAGAGTTGGGGGTGTTCAGCCGGGAGAAGAGAAGGCTGCGGGGAGAGCTTATAGCGGCCTTCCAGTCCCTAAAGGGGGCCTACAGGAAGGACGGGGAGGGACTGCAGGTCAGGGAGTGTAATGACAGGAGACAGGGTGATGGCCTCAAACTGCAGGAGGGTAGATTTAGATTGGACATCAGGAAGAAATTCTTTGCTGTAAGGGTGGTGAGGCACTGGAACAGGTCGCCCAGGGAAGTTGTCAGCGCCCCGTCCCTGGAGGGGTTCGAGGCCAGGCTGGATGAGGCTATGAGCAGCCTGGTCTAGTGGGAGGTGTCCCTGCCCAGGGCAGGGGCTTGGAACTGGGTGATCTTTAAGGTCCCTTCCACCTCTAACCATTCTGTGATTCTATGATTGTTTTTTAAGCAATTATCTAGCCTTCATCTGAAGAAAAGCCTGAAGGCATAAGGTCAAAGGTTCAGAAACATGACGATAAACAAAAAGAAATTAATACTTAAATATTTTAAATAAATAAACTTCTTTTAAAACAGCATCTGATTTAGGGAACTGTCCAAGAGGGCACCTTGAATGACTTTGGCAGTGCTGACGAAGTGGGAGCAATCAAATGAGCAAAGAGTACAAAAGTAAAGATCATCGTTATCTTCCATAACTAAGACCCAGTCACTTCTAATATAATCCACTGTTGTCGCTGAAATAGGTGGTCAGAACTCCTCCTCGTCATACACAAAACCAGATTTAGTTGTGCTAGTTCCCTTCAGGAAAAAGAAGGTAAAAGGACAAAAAGCTGGAGAAGGACCAAGTGGAAGCTCAAACACTCCGTTTGGTGGTAGTGGAAATATCCACCAAATAAAAACACTGTAACTTTTAAGTAACTCATCTATATTTAGTTCTTCTCCCACCAGTATTCCTGTAATCCATCGACTTATTTTCAAATTCTTCTGGGTCACAGCATTAGTGCACTATGTGTACCTGCATGAATTATCGGAGTATTTTCTCTCACATAGGGAGCTGAATTTTTTAAATTTCATGATAACATTTCTGTTTAATTATTCCCAGATTCTGTTGTATTTCATCCTTGTTTCAGCTGCAGCAAGGATAAAAAAGATCGTTATAAAACACGCAACACTGCAAGTTATTACAAAGTACCACTTTACAGAGTGGCTGTACAGATTGCATCAAAGAGGTTTTACTCTCTGCGGTGACGTCAAAGGCATAGAAAATGTTAAATGCAGAGGCATCAGTGTATTATTTGGACTTAACCTATATCCTATTGAACTCAATACCAAAATTTCCAGTCTCCTTAGCAGGAGCTGAAAGCAGACTTCTGAAAACTGAATAAAAATTACCATGTTTTCTAGGTTTCAAAGGCCCTGTGAGAATCCAGCCACAAGTGATTAAGCCTCTCTTGAAATGCAGGCACCTAGGTTACTTAGATGACATCTTTGAAAATTCTGCCTTAAATGAATTCTTACGATCACAACAGCGAGCCTATGCTAAAGCCAGATATTAAAGGCAGGTGGCAAGCCTTAATGAAGCATCTACTCAAATTCAGACCATGTTTTAGCAGCAAGCACTCAGGTGGATTATTAGAAGCGGGTGCTGTTTAATCTCTCTTACCTCCTGGGAAAAACTGGCATTGAAAAAATGTTAGCAACAGCAATCACAGGAGGCGGAGAAAAGTATTCTCTCCTAAAAAGACAATCGTTCTGCTTCTCCACAAGATGTGACATTTTAAGTTGTTCCACCCATCAAATCTGAGCATATTCAGTTGAACTGGACAGTTTCTTGTAAACTCCGCAGGTTTTTGACTCTCTTAGCTTTTCAGAGATTTACATTTGTATTTAAAACTCTGCTAAGCCTTCTAAAGAAAGGATTTGTTTAATTATTTCACATTTTGATATTTCCAGATCTGAAACAGGGCTACCTGCCTTGACTCACAGTGAGCCGCCAGAATCCCTTTAAGTTTTAAGAACTCCCTGTCTGTTCCAAGGAAGTTGAGGGAGCCCAAAATGCCCTTTGCCACTGATGAGAAGCCAAAACATTCAGGCACCACCCACGAAGCAGCCCTAGTCTGGAGCTAGAGTCTTGCCAATCTTCTTCCCACCCTCTGTCAGTTTTATTCAAAACTGATGTAGTTTGGATTTTTTTGCAATCCTAGGCTTAGCAACTCTACATGAACAATGTCCTGGTTTGCAGACAGCAGGACGCAAGGCTTCTCACCAAACAAATGGGAAAGGAAGTCAGCAGATTCTGCATTTTGAGAAGTGTTTCTTTACAGATTCAGGTTTTACAGTGAAACCCTGCTGTTTCAAATGCTTGAAAATTTGTGACCACCTCATGTACAGATACCATTAAGCATGGGTGAGGTGGGATGACTTTTGACTGGTAGAAACGCAGGGTGGCTCTTGGCAGAGGAAATCTGCGCACAATCTATCTCTATGCAAAAAAGGAGATATATACCCCTCTGCTATCAGACAGAAAACGCATCCAGCATGTCAGGACACACAGAAAGCATTCATGTTCAAGGGAAGGGTGTAGTGACTTAGCAGTGAGAGCCAACGGAGGACATTACTAAAACACAGCAGATCTGATAATGTATTTTTAAGTTTAGAGCACAATGAAAAGACACCACTTCTGCCTACTTAAAGCTGTCTTTGACAAGGAACTGCCCTGCAATCTATCTTTTGACAGAATTCAACATCACGTTCTGCTCATTTCGCCTACCTGCTTGGTCCAAAGCAGCAAATATAGTTCTTGGTAGAGGCTTCCAGCTTGGTACAGACTGCCTTGAAGTGAAAACTTCTGTAACAAGTCCTTAAAGTATTAAACCATTGTTTTAATGGATAATGTGTCATATTTCATGGTAGGTGGGTGCAAAGGATAAGAAAACTTCACTCGACAGCAGTCATCTCCAAGGGTAATACGCAAACATTTTTCATGGGTTCTCAAGACCACAGGATGGGCAGTAGCTCTGCTTTCTAAAAGGCAACACACATTCCTGGTTGACTATGTCCATCTGTCCAAATACCACTTTGGGGGAAGCAGAGAGGATTTAGAAACAGAAGAAAATATAGTCACAATGAATGTGTCACTGTGACACTTTGATCTTCTGGTCCAGATTGTGGGTCACGAATACCAAATTAAAAAGGATTTTCTCTGAGAAAAGGAGACTGAACTCCTTCACCACTAGAGAAACTTATTTTCACTGTCTGATCATCTAATTTGACACCCTGAATAACAAGGCATGGGAATTTAGCAATTCCTGATTCAGATTATATATCTGAGCAATTCCTGCTTCAGATATATATTCTGTGCTTCAAAGACACTCTTTTATACACACACACACACACACACACACACACACAAATATATATACATAAAACCAATAGACAACCTCCAAAACCAGTTGTCCTTTTAAAGCTTCCAGTGATGGAAAAATAGTAATAATAATCTCATCAATCATCACTACTCTTACGCCTGTGCATCTGATTTCTGGGTTGCAGGTGTATAGCTTCCCTTTCCAGACACTGATTTTCCCTATCCTTCTGTTAGCCTCAGTGAACCTAGATCAAAAATGTCAGTTTTGCATGAAATTATACAAACGATGACCAAATCTTAAACTTCTCTTGAACTACCTCAAAATTCCCCTTGATCAGAACATTTCTAACATTCTGTAATCATCAACCATCAGCAAAGGAAGCTGTGTTCTTACCATCAGTAGGACTGGCACTGAGAGATTATTTCCCAAAAACTTCTTAAGTCTATCCGTATGTGCACATACATCCAAGTCCAGAGCAGCAGTACATTCTCCTGTGTATGTCTGTTCATTGTAGAACACTGCTTCTGTATTTTTTTAAGTGCACAATTTCTGATGTGAGAAAAATAGAGCATGTGTAAATAAAATAATAAAAAAAAGTTATATGAACGCAAATCTTCACTATTTCTCTGATATCTCAGAACAACAAATGCAAGATCCAGTTGTTAAAGACATCGCAAAAGTTTGTCTAACACTCAGGAAGACTTTGCAACTGAAAATGAAGGAAAAAATCCATCAAAAATCATGCATGTACTTTCAATGTTTTAAGTGCTAGGGACCCAAAATCCAGTGATCAACCACTGGACAGTTATTCTGTATCATTCTGAATCTCAGCTAAAAGCAGAGGTTTCTCCAAACAAGGCTTAAAAGTCTATTGTTATGCACACAACATCATTATCTACATCTTATTTGAACAAGTTACTCCCTAAATCTTGAAAACTGGGTTGAAAACTCTCTCACGCCTTCCTATCAAGCACAGAAACTGCCTTCTTGAAGCTATGCAGACTTGTGTGAGATGACTATAGTACACCGTGAATCCGTAGTGTTTTGTGCAGGCACAATATATGCCATTTCAAAAGACTCACTTAATTGCAAACCACTATTTGTTTGTAGACTGTTCTGTGAAACAAAGAACTCATTCCATTTAACATCACATACAAAGAAGACCGATACAGCTCGGTAACCTTCAGAGGACCGATTGTATGTGGGTTAGATTTAACAACAAATTGAGTTTCCAGATTAGTTTTTCGTTTTCTTTAATGTGATACACTACAGAATTTTGAACTATTAAATAAATACATTCTTGATGGAACAGGAAGTTATTGGAAGTGGTCAACATGGATTTACCAAGGGTAAATCATGCTTGACCAATCTGATAGCTTTCTATGATGTTATAACGGGTTGGCTGGATGAGGGGAGAGCCGTAGATGTCATCTACCTTGACTTTAGCAAGGCTTTTGACACAGTCTCCCATAACATCCTCCTGAGGAAGCTGAGGAAGTATGGGCTAGATGAGGTGACAGCGAGGTGGACTGAGAGCTGGCTGTGTGACAGAACCCAGAGGGTCGTGATCAGCGGCACAGAGTCTAGTTGGAGGCCAGTAACCAGCGGTGTCCCCCAGGGTCAATACTTGGTCCAATTTTGTTCAATATATTCATTAATGACCTGGATGAGGGGACAGAGTGTATCCTCAGCAAATGTGCTGATGATACCAAACTGGGAGGAGTGGCTGACACTCCAGAGGACCGTGCCGCCATCCAGCGTGACCTGGACAGGCTGGAGAGCTGGGCAGAGAAGAACCTAATGAGGTTCAACAAAAGCAAGTGCAAGGTCCTGCACCTGGGGAGGAAGAATGCTAAGCACCAGTATAGGTTAGGGGTGGACCTGCTGGGAAGTAGTTCTGAGGAGAAGGATCTGGGGGTCCTAGTAGACAGTAAATTATCCATGAGCAAGCAATGTGCCCTTGTTGCCAAAAAGGCCAATGGAATCCTGGGCTGCATAGGGAAGAGTGTGGCCAGTAGGTCGAAGGAGGTCATTCTCCCCCTCTACTCTGCACTGGTGAGGCCACAACTGGAATACTGTGTCCAGTTTTGGGCTCCCCAGTTCAAGAGGGACAGGGAACTGCTGGAGCGAGTCCAGCGAAGGGCAACTAAGATGATTAAGGGATTGGAGCATCTCCCTTATGAGGAAAGGCTGAAGGAGCTGGGACTCTTTAGCCTGGAGAAGAGAAGGCTGAGGGGAGACCTGATTAATGTTTACAAGTATCTAAAGGGTGGGCTGACGGAGGATGGAGCCAGGCTCTTTTCAGTGGTTCCCAGTGACAGGACGAGGGGCAATGGGCACAAGTTGGAACACAGGAAGTTCCGTTCAAATACACGGAAGAACTTCTTTACGGTGAGGGTGACAGAGCACTGGAACAGGCTGCCCAGGGAAGTTGTGGAGTCCCCTTCTCTGGAGACTTTAAGACCCGCCTGGATGCATTCCTGAGTGATGTGCTCTGGGCAATCCTGCTTTAGCAGGGGAGTTGGGTAGGTGATCTCTAGAGGTCCCTTCCAACTCTAAAGATTCCGTGATTCCGTGATTTGTTTCTGGAAGATCCAAGGGCATGTCTCTGTACCAGTGAGACAGTAATTAGGTGTGAAATAGCACCATATGATACTTTGGGGAACTACATGGATTTTAAATTTTATTTTTCTCCCTACAAGTTTCCTCTGTGAGTGTTTGAACCAACTCCATTACTAAGGTCATAGGAATGCTACCGTTCAGTATCCAGCAAGTATCATGCTGGTAAAATAACACTTTTTGAATTTTTATACAAATATTCTCAGAACAGAAAATGATGTGGCCTTTGCAGAAGCATAAACTTTTTGCATTGCACAAAGCCAAAAAATGTTGGCTCGTTCTAAAACAGAAGTATGCTTGCTCACTACAGGTGAAACGCAAGCACAGTCACAGGTATAGCACAGAACTTATTTTATGGATATATATCAGACTTTTATTCTTGTGCGGTACTTTCACTGACAGCGAATAAAGTGAATTTCCTATTTTAAGTACTATTATTGGCGCCACAATAACAATGCAAATACACCTACTTTAATTGTGCAACATTTCCACCAATCTTCTCCTTATAAAATAAGGTATCCAACAAACAGAAACAACTCAAATGCTTTCTATATAAACAGGGAAGGATAAAACTTCAACATATTATTCTTACTTCTCCCCTTTCTTTCCAAACTGTTGCCACCACGTGCCACCACATACATTAAAACGGTCTTGGCAAACAACAAAAGAATGTTTCTTCTGCTTGACCCTAAGGAGCCAGACTTCGAACGGGCCTCGGCGGGAGCTTGGGATCAGAAGCAAACACTTGGTATTTGATGGCTCAAGCAAACTTGTTTCTTGACCAAGAAGACGTGCATCTTTATGTAAGATATACAGGTAATGAAGCAAGCGGAGTGCAACTCACACTAGTTTGCAGAAGCTTAGGGCTACACTGGAAGCAGTCTCCTCATTATCCTTTTTGCATCCTTAAACGTCCTTTACAGAAGCAGTTGCAGGGATCACTTGATCTGCTCATTCTAGCCACATGCACTTCAGGATTTGCTGTACACCGTACAAACATCTGGGCACTTCCATTTTAAAAACTGTGCAGATGTTTAATTAGGAGAAATCAATTTGTATTCACCTGCAGAAATGTAGATAGCTGTAATTATTACATATAACCTATAATAATACATCAAAGAAGTTGGCACCCTACAGAGGACACGTAAACTGCTCAGCTGACAGGAGGGAGCATTCGGGGTAACTTTTAGGGAACTGAGAGAACGTAAAATCCCATTTTTTTTCATAGTCATTTCTGATGTTAGCATCTTTGTTCCTGTGTGAATTAAACAATCCTTTAATATACAAGCAAAAGCTGTTTGTTTTTTTTTTAAACTGAACTCACATCTCATAGACATTCAGGAAGTAAGCATTCACAGTTTCCTATCACAGTCTTGTTAAGTAGCCAAGTATTTTCTGAAGTGAGTTAGACAACCCACATTCTCAAAAGTAAAAGGTTTAAACCCCGCCGGAGGCAGAGCACCCCCCCGGGCAGGCCGAGGCCCGGCAGGCCTGAGGACTCCAGACCGGAGATCAGAGCCGCTCCACGGCGGCTCCACAGGGCGCCCGGCCGCCGCCCGTCTCCCTCAGCGCCTCCCGGGGCCACCCGCCGGACCCGGCCCTCAGGAGACCGGCCCGACGCGACGGGGCTCTGAGGAC
>VXBH01002828.1:159152-189745 GCA_013400035.1 Rynchops niger
GAACCTCATTTGGTTCTTCTCTGCCCAGCTCTCCAGCCTGTCCAGGTCACGCTGGATGGCGGCACGGCCCTCTGGAGTGTCAGCCACTCCTCCCAGTTTGGTATCATCAGCAAATTTGCTGAGGATACACTCTGTCCCCTCCCCCAGGTCATTAATGAATATATTGAACAAAATTGGACCAAGTATTGACCCCTGGGGGACACCGCTGGTTACTGGCCTCCAACTAGACTCTGTGCCGCTGATCACGACCCTCTGAGTTCTGTCACACAGCCAGCTCTCGATCCACCTCGCTGTCACCTCATCTAGCCCATACTTCCTCAGCTTCCTAAAGGAAAGATATTAGAAGCAGTGGAGAGGTGACTTGACTTTTTTTTTCAGTGAAAAACATAGAATAGCAACCAAGGGCTGGAAGTTTAACTCTGGCAAATCAGAAATAGACGTGCTTCTAATTGCTCGGGTAACTATTGGTGTGTGCTAAATTCTCTTTTTTTCCCATCTAGTCTGAGATAAATTTACATCCATAAAAATATCCTTAATCAAATAGGAATTATTCAGCTCAGTATGAGTGAAAATGAGTGACGTTTTACTGTCCTCCGCTATGCAGAATGGTCAGACTGCTTAGTGGGTAAGTCCCAATGCCTCTTTCTGAGGTACTGCAGAACTCCTTGTCTCAGAATTTTCTGTTGTAGAACTTGCGTGCCCCTCATAAGAGAGCAGCAGAGAGTGGGCTGTCACTTGCTCCATAATGTACCTCCTGTAGAGGGGGCATCAGGAGGCAAGGAAAAAGGACTGGACTTTGCCAGATGGCCAAATAGACTCTTATCTGTGTCTGACTTGTGAGCTGGAGGATAGCCATCCCTGAGTTAATTGTTTTGGTCTCTAAAGGTCTTGGTCTCTAACTAAGGTAGTTTTGGTCTCTAAAAATGTTGTGCTGACTAACAGCACCCCTCTCATTTAAAGCCACGTGCTTGTGGGGGATTAGAAGTATTAATTTAAGTCTTCTGATTCAGAAATAGTCTTTGCTGCAAACAGAGCTTAAGTTTACTACCTTGATGCTTATGATGACATACTTTCATACTTTTCGAAAAGAACAGAAAACCTCTATTTTTACTTTTTATTTGATTTAGCAGTGAAGTTCTGGTCTCATTATACAAAATAACAACTTTTTTTTTTTAATTTGTTTTCCTATGAGGTTTACATTTACAAAAGCATTAGTTTTTCATCCTGAAGCCAAAGGAGTTGGTAGAAGTTCATGGATATTTAAGTCCAGCTGAATGATTTGATGTCCCAAAATATGTTCCCCAATTAAGGTGGGAACTGTCGTCTTAACGCAACATATCTGTCAGACTGTATTAGTGCCTTAGACTTAAGCACTGAATGTAAAACTAAAAAACGTGATGCTAAGCAAGATTTCTTAAAAATCTACGCATTTTAAAAAAATGAAAACAACAGGTTTTAACAATAGTCTTTAAGCCCGTTTAATATCTGTAGGCAGGTTACTAATGAAGTTCTTCATCAATTTTCTCTTTTGCCTCTTATTTTGTGAATTGTGATATTTTTCACTCTTTTGTTTTACAGAGGCTTATAATAAAAATTGTTACTGTTTCTTTTAGCTGTTTGTAACAGCAGCAAGAATTTTGCTTTAAAGGCTAAAAGATAGCTAGTGTTTCCCAGCGCTTTTAGAGTCAGGTCATTAGAATATTATCCATGCAGTGTATGTCAAAGAAAAGTTATATAGTCAGAGCAATTATATTACACTTGGGAAAAAAATACACCTGCTAGGTGAAAAAGGAACAGCTGATGCATAAAAAGCTGTAGTGTTGATAAACGTCTGTGAATATAAACAGTTCAGTTAATGGAAGTCATGTTTCAGTGTAGTGTTTGTACAGAACCTATTAATAATTAATAGTATTGACATGTCTAAATTGTGTATGTGGAAGACTGGCCTTTGGCTTCTAGTCCTTAAGTGACCTAGGATACCACAAACAGTGAAAAAAGAAGCGACTGATTATCACAGATAAAAAAATGAACTCAAGATTTGTGTTGAGAGAATCTTTTAACAGGGTGCTTCTAGATAGAAAGCCTTGATCAGGGGCAAATAGATGTATTTGATGCTGTAAATCAGTATTTTATGTCTGTCAGGTGGCCATAGGGCCACCTTTTTAACTTCTGCTGAATTACCGTTAAGGACTGATTATTGATGAAGGCAAGGGATGGTCCACAGAAAATTTACTTGCTCTATATGCAGTAAAAGTTTGTCCTTGATGCCTCCTTTCTGGTTTGTGTTGTATAATACAGAAGAAAAAAATCTGGATGATTCAGGTTTAACATATGCACTCAAAAAGCTTGTTCTGTGGAGTCTGTACTTTTCTTCATAATTCTGTGCACGTGGGGAAGTGGGACAGCTCGTGGCATATATGAGTTGCAAGTGTGAAATTTTTGCTGGGCTTGTGATCAGGTGAATAATGATTCTTGGTATGCCTGAATGTTAACAATAGCCATTTTCTTCTAGATTCATGTACATATCATCCAGGTGTGCCAGTCTTTCATGATGCTCTCAAAGTAAGTATGCAACTGACTTTTTAAGTCTTATCTTTTCTTTCCATATGTGTAAAACAGTGTGCTTGTTTTCCTTTTTAATTACAAATCTTCCATTTGTAGAGACTGATGTCCAGCCTATCATGTTTCAGCAACCCCATGAAATTAGAAATGCACACCGAAGAAGAAAATAAAAACTGTACTCATATGGTCTAATAGCCGTGCAAGTCTGTATGACACGTTTCCTATTGACTGACTTTAGGTGTCTCAACAATTTAATTAGGCCCACTGAATAGGTCTTTGGAGGTGTCATTGAGAGGTGTCATAATCTTTCAGTTAATTAACCTGCTTGTAATTCAGACCAGCTGCTGGTGGTCTTACAGGGCTAGTGAAGTAATGTGTATGTGATGTTTGCCTGCTGTAAAAAATAATTGTGTTCTGTGCATCTGACAAATAAGTATGTTGGTGAAGTTGGGACACTTAAGTTTTTGCACTAAGTTAAGAGTTGTAGCTCTCCAGGATTCTTGGGCTACATCTTCAGTGGTGAATTAAATATACCTGTGACTGATCTCCAGTGCTTAAGCCAACTGCCATATTCATTATATTAAACTGTTTTCCTACTTCAGGATCTACTTGATGCATCCAAAGTGCCTAACAGCAAATTATCCGAGAGACAACTGACAAAGCAGTACTAGAAATCATTCTAACAGTGTAATAGTGTCTGGTGAGAAATCTGGTGTCCAGAAATGGAGCCTGGCACTGTATACTGTACTAATACCTATGTAGCCTAGATGACTTTTCATAGGAAACCAAACTGCTATTTAACTGAGCTTTGGGGCAAGCATTTTTCTGGGTATTTAGGAACTGCTTCTACTGACAGTGCATTTCAACCCTGTCCCGTAACAAGGTGTCTTTTCACCCCATGGTAGCTTGTGCATATGTGCTGGGCAGCGTGTTTTCTGTGAGCTGTTGCTCATATTGCAGTCTGTGACTCCAGAATCTGCCGTCGTGTGCCGCTGGCAAATTGTGACAGATGCCATTAGATCAAATACAGTACAGTTACTTAGACTATGGCAATGTGTTTTGTACAAAATCATAGTTGTACTCATAACGCAGTACATAAAACTTCTACCTAATTATAAAGGCATAAATTATACAGTTACCTCAAAAGCTTTTGTTTATTCCCTTTTACATATGCATGGTTTTTAAAACAAGTACTACTTTCTTCCCTCTCCTTATCCTCTCTTGGCCTAATTAAAAATTTATCGTAATTTTGTACGAGCAGTTTTCTTCCTGCTATTAATTCTAGACAATGTAAGTGGGCAGGGTGAACCTTTTGTCTCCTCAACATATAGTTAATATTTTGAGGATATTTTAGAACCACCTACCAAAACCCCATTGTGTCACACTGCTTAAGCGTAAGCTCTCAAAGCGGTGGTACGTTCACTAGTCAAACTCTTGCCTTTAATAAGGTTCTTCAAGTTGTAAGGTACGTTATTCACAGTAGCAAGATAATCTTCTCTAAAATTGGATTTCTCGTTCATATAATAAAAAATGCTCTTGATTGATGTAGCTGGGTAGTTGGCTATGCAGTGCAGATATTCGGCTTTGTGGTGGAAAATAAGCAGTTGAAAGACTTGACTAGTACTCAAGGAAAAAAAATCCTCATCATTTTAGGAAGGGGGCCTGTACATTCTGCCACAGGTGACCCTAGTCTCAGGTATAGTATTTGTTTGTTTTGCTTATGTGTTACTTTATGAGATAAAGTAACATTTCTGTTTTCTGTTGTACAGAGTTGGCACCTAACTTGTCATGGAAATACTGCCTCACGTTTACCGAACAGTCTGATTAAGACAGCATGAGTGAACTAGAAATGGCAGCTGTTAACACGTTTCTCTAGCTTTCAAAAATAAAAATGATGATAATATTGTCCAAAAAAGGGAAGAAAATAATCTCTAATCATGATGTGCCGCATCTTGTGAAGGAATATAATTAGTCTTTTGCTTTTTATAAGCTGTTGCCAAGTAAGGTAGTCATGCTTGTTTTGTTTTTGTTCCAAAATGTTTATAGGGTTGGTCATGTTGTAAGAGAAGAACAACGGACTTTTCTGACTTCTTAAGCATTGTGGTATGTACTCAGGATTATTTACAGTCTTTATACTTGTCAAATGACAGTGATTAGTATTAAATTGTACATGTGCTACGTGTTTACAATTTGCATACTTGTTAAAAGCATGCACTATTTTTCTTGATGTAATGTTCAAGTTGAGTCTCATTTTCAAGCTTTAATGGTTAAAAGTAGTTCTATCAAAACCTCTTTAAACGCTTGTTAACAATAAGGGAGGTCAATATTTTTTGTTACTTTTCTTCATTATGGAAAGTATGCATTTTTCTTTAACATACATCCGAATGAAGATATTTTCCACTCTAGTCATAGGATTTCCTTCGCAGCCAGTGTTTAGAGTGGGGTAAAGGAGAAGATGGGGCTGAAGAAATAAATCAAGAAAACTTGTTGCAGTTTTTGATAATTTTTAAATGTGCACGCAAACTACACTGCATGTATATAAACATATGCTTTCCACAATAGGGATGTACAAAGGGTCCCCATAACAGTGAGAAACCTCCTGAGCCTGTTAAACCAGAAGTCAAAACTACCTCTGAACGAAAGGAGCTAGCTGAACTGAAACCCAAATTCCAAGAACACATAATTCAGGCACCAAAACCATTGGAAACAATTAAAAGGCCAAGGTACAGTATACAAAACTAAGTTTTGCCAGATTTGTGGTCAGTTGGCTCGGTTATTCAGTGTTACACATCTCATATAGTGTAAAAATTCCTGAATTAACTTTAAAAGAGCTTGTGTTTAGTAGCAGTGATGATGCTACCTTAAGCTTCAAAATGAGATAAAAGAATTCTGGTTAGGACAAGGTAGTACTGGATCTCTCAGCATTTAGCTTCACAGGAAACAAAAATGTCAGTCTAAAGCCTTGTAGCCAAGAATGCCACTAGCAGTTGTGTTTAGCGTTTTAAACAGTCATAAAAATAATTTAAGGGTGCTTACATTTATATTCCTTAATCTCTCTCTGATTTATTCTTATTATTGTAGAGCATTTAGGATTTCCTGTTGAAATCCAAACCTGCCTTCTAAATTTCCAGTCTGTTTTTCCAAAAACAGTAAGAATTGGCATTTACAAGTCTAGAGTGTTTGCTGTTGTAAGGGAGGTTGGAAAGGAAGTGCCTTATAGCAAGATTAAAAGTTACTACTTCATTGTCTTTTGTAAATAAGTTTTCATGAAGCTGACATGAATACATGGACATTCTTTCAGCCCAGATGAGCCAATGACAAATTTGCAGCTTAAGGTGTCAGCCTCCTTGAAGCAAGCACTAGATAAACTGAAACTGTCATCCGAAAATGAAGAGAAAAAAGGTAAGGATGTAGGGAGGTTAAGTAGGTATATGATGCTAATTGTCACACAAATGAATGAAATGCTGTTAGTTGGTGTTGCTTCTGAAGTGATTTTTTTTCTTGTAATTATGTTCTTAGTAATCTGGGAAGTACCTTCCGGTCTAGGGAATGATATCAAAGTTTAAACATGAACAATGCGGAGACTTGGATGTTAGAAGCAGTATGTGGCCGTTAAAATTTTTTGAACTGCCTGTTTCATAAGATTTCCGGCTTAGAATGGTCGTAATGGAAACATCCATTTCTGAATACACGACTAAAAGAGTTTCCAAAAAAATGAACTCTACTCATACATTATTGCAAACACAATGTCATATAAAGCTTTTCATAAACTGCTTAAATTCCTCTGGAGCAGTCTAGTTGGAAGGAGGAAGTCTAGTTAGTTTTCCCTTATCTGTTTTTCCTCTTTTTCCTTTTTTTTTTTTTTTTCCTTCCTACAGTTTATTTGGAATTTGGTTCCACAACTAGACTACTCCTTAAGAAACGCTTTCTAATTTCAACCTACGCTCGGGCTCTTTTAAACTCTTTTGTTCTTGTGCCAGAATTGTCATTTAGCTCTTCTTTCTACTTGGTATCCAAATTCTTTCTGTGTGTGTATTTATAGACAGCAGTTGGAGCCTTTTACCTTCTTAATTTTAAAAATCCAAACAAGATGAGTGATTGTTCTCTTCTGGTATGATTGTAATAATTCTCTTCATCAGTGGGGTTTTTTTGCCCCACTTAAAATGGTGTAAAGGTATAGAAGCTAGAGTCTGATGCATAGGAGGACAGCTTTTGGAATGTTTGCGTAATTTCTGTTTCTTTGTACCTTTCCGTCAGACTTCAGTGCCAGGGAGAAAATAGACATCTTGAGAGGTGTTGTGGTTTTGGTTTTTTTTTTTTCCTAATCTACTCCTTAGCTCATTCTAATTCTTAATAAAAGCAAAATATTTAATACATTATACAATTCAGTTGCTATTTTCTATAATATTATTCTGTTTACAGAGGAAGACAGTGATGAAATCAAGATTGGGACGGCATGTAAAAATGCAGGCTGTTCAAAAGTAAGTGGTTCAGTTCCACTCTTAAACCCATCTGCTAAACTATTAAGTGTGCGGTTTTGCTTTCTTGGGTGGTTTTTTGTGTGTGCTACAAATTGATTTGGAAATGGCTCAAAGTCCATCAGGCTTAATGAAGGCACATTTGCTAACACACTTTAGTAAGGACAAATGTGGGCTGTTTTGTACTATGGATGCAGTAAATCTGAGATTACTTTTTTTTTTTTTTAAAGCCTGTCCTGAATGTCTAATTAGTAAGCTTGCCAAACCCATGATACTGGTGTGTATCAACTTAATATATTAAATATATAGTATTGGTGAGAGGTGGCTTACTGATAACACTTGAATTGCTTTTGATAATCTGTGTATAGGTCAGAAGCATCTGCAGATCTTATCGATCCATGCTTCCTGCCGGAAGGATCCACAAAGAAAATGTTTTACCGCTCCTAGCACCAAAAATTAGTATTTATATGGCATGGTCATTTAAACTGAAAGCTTTTTACACTGACACCTTTGTGTTGTACAGAATGGGACAGTAGAATGAAAGTAGGTATTCCAGTGGACATCTGACAGATTTTGCATTTTCTACTGAAACTCTGGTGGGAGGAAAATTTATAGTCTCTTGTTTGTAATAGGAAGAACTGATATGATAGTGGCAGAGTTGTATATTGTTTAATTTACTTCCTTTTGAGAATCCATGTGTTTTATGAATGATAAATTTAATTTATTTTCCAATTAAGTACTTGTTTTCTCTGAATATTCAGAGTGTTTTTAAAGATAGATATCTCTGAGGATCAAAAGTGACCTTTATGAGCATAGGTGATGTCACCATTGATGTACGCCGTTGAACTAATACAAAGCATAGCTTGTTCGAAGGAGTGCCAGAGAACCTTTTGGGAATGAAGGTTGAATGGTTATTTTGAAAACTAGGGCAAGTCATTACATTTAGATTATTTACACAAAAGCTTTGTAGCATTTTGTTCAAAGTTTCTGTTGTGGGTTGTGTTTTGGTTTGTTTTTTCCTTTGATCCATGCCCTGTAACAGTAACATGCTTTAAATGCTTCATTTTACTAGACGTACGAAGGACCGCAAAGCGCGGAAGAAGTATGTATATACCATTCTGGTGTACCTATATTCCATGAAGGGTTAGTATTCAGTTAACTTAAATTTTTTTAATTTGTCTATTATGTATTCGTATGCTTTCTTTGTAAATATTGCCTTCTTTTCATTCTGTGTTTCTTCTTCAGTCAAAAATGGCAATGTTTGAAGAGGGTATACTAAATTAACAGTAACGTTGCACAAAGGAAAGGTCCTAGGTACTCACAGTAAATAGTGTCCTAAATATTGTTTGTTAATTACTTTGTGAATTTTCAAGGATGAAGTATTGGAGCTGTTGTAAAAGAAAAACATCTGACTTCAATACATTTTTAGCTCAAGAAGGCTGCACAACAGGAACACACGTATGGACTAAAAAGGATGCGGTAAGTAGCATTAACGTTGCATTTTGTAGCTGGCCATTCCAAATTTTTAAATGTAGTTAGTAGCTCGATTGAGTTATTACTGTAGTTGAGCTGTTACAGATCACTGTCTCTGAAATAATACAGAGGATATTATGCACAGCGTGACAACAGAGAAATGGCATTGGAAGTAATCTATGGTATACGTATACTTGTAATAGGGTACAACCTTTCTTTTTAGTGATACATATAGTATCACTGTTCTACAGTACAAGGGGTTTTGGCAAATTCAGGAAAAAAAAAAAATAGCAGTCTTTTCTGCTTTGTTAGTTAAGAAAGTCTGTGGTATTCCATACACAACATATTCCATATATAATCCTTTAAAATATAATTATTAGAAGTCTTTCCTCCCCCAAAGATCATGAAGAGAGCAGCCATACATGTGCTTCCGGTTTGATTCAGAGTGGTGGTGTTTAGGGGAGGCATGGCAGGGTAGATAAGGTCGATGAGGTTCCATACGTGCAGGTGAAAGGGTCTCTTTCTGTCTAGTTTGAATTCTGTTTACACGCCTGAATATTTTTCTGGTCTGAATCTAATTCAGCGCTTTGGTTTGGCTGCTGGTATAACAAACAGGGAGAGAGCATCTGTGTAGTTTGTAGGTATTGTATTGCAATGTCAGGAACAAACTGTAGAATTACAAGGTGAAAAAGATTTCTAGTCAAGATTTAAAAAGATTCTTAGAGACTATTATAGAATGTAATAATGGAACCGAGCACTTCACAAACATCAGCTGCTCACATGTTAGATGCAGTTGAACACAAAATTCTTGTTATGAATATATTGTCTATTGCTGAGGCAAAATAAGTTTGATACTGCAAACATCAGTACCATTTAACAGAAGAAAATTAAGATGTATTATGGGAAGTGTAGTTCTCCTGACTTGCTCTGTAACAGTTACTTCACAAGTCCTTCTTTTTAATCATGGAATTGCTGCTTGCTCACAGCGCTTTGTGTTTAAGAAGTATTTTCAAGTACAGAAAGGGATTTAAAAAAAAAAAAAAAGCTGAAGTTGTAAGCCTCAAGCAGGAGAGTATTCTTGTAAAGAATTTACCCAGATCTTCAAACTATGTATACATTAAATGTGTATATATTGAGATAATGGGCTTCTAGCTAACAGGGTTTTTTTGACTTTACCTTTTGTTGTTCTTTTGGGTTTTTTTCACTCTTTATTTTTCCTGTGTCACAGAACAGAGAGTAATACTAAATTTTTTTTGAGCAATGTGAAAGTTTCTTGGAGTCATGGCTTTCTTTTTCTTTGTTCAGTTCCGTTCTACTATGGTCTAGATAACTTTCTTTCTAAGACTACAGTTAACCCAAGGGGTAACTTTTAGGGTTTTGGTTGTTTGTGGGGGTTTTTTTTGTTTTGTTTTTCTATCACAATGTCTGAGTTTCTTACTGTAATCTGTGTTATAAGCCTTGATTTTTCTAACGTTTGCCAGGGACCAGTAGCTGAAATGCTTAGTAAAAAAAGATACGAGTAGAGTCTTACGATGTCCTGTGAACATGAAATATAGTCCTTTCTTAGCTATGGTTATTGGCTGTTAAAATAGTCCTGGGCTTTTATTCTGACTAATCTTGTAAAAATGCTCCTGAATGCACTTTTAAGTCTTTTTTTTTCCGTAATTTTTTCGTTATATAGGGAAAAAAAGTAGTTCCATGCAGGCATGATTGGCACCAGACTGGAGGAGAAGTGACTATTTCTGTATATGCTAAAAACTCTGTTCCTGATCTGAGCTACGTAGAAGCAAATAGCACAATGGTGAGTATCTACCTTAAGTTTTAATTTTTTATTTTTTTTTTTTATTCTTGCAATAGCTTGAAGTTAGGAAAATCTGGCTTCTGCTATATTTTCAAGGCAGAGGTAGCAAAAGAATCTTTTTTGAGTAATAGCTTTTTCTTGGCTTTCGTGTTTGTTCAGGTATGTATAGCGTTTTTTTCCGTTCCGTTTGGACAACAGTACTTTGGGATTTTTTAAAAGCTGCAATATAATATGTCACAAAAAAAATCTTTAGTTTGACTTTCACAATTAAAAACCAAGTGTGATGGTTTTGCATCACCGTATGTGTAAATAATTATAGATTTGTAATTTAATTGTATTTGGCTTAATGTAACTTAATATTGTTGGTCACAGTATGCTGTTTCATAGCTACTAATATTAAACAAGTGTTAAAATGCTTCTCTGATTTCTTAATCGCACATTTGGAGAAAATGATACAGCTTTCAGGATGTATGGCCACTATTGACTATGATACTGTATCAGAATCTATTAGAATAGATTTTTCCCTTGTGTGTCCGAGGCACTGTCTGACCACTTCGCTCATTGTAGGATCTGAGTCCTAGTGTGATTATATTCTGCTTAAACATACTTGAGGTGTCAAATGTTTCATGAGCCTGACAAAATTTTCTGTTGTTTTTGCCCATCAAGTTAAATATCCATATTGTATTTGAAGGAGAAAAGGAATTTCATCGCAGTGTGAAATTATGGGGAGTAAGTATAAGAATACTTTTTCTACTTAAAAAAAAAAAAAACACACAAAAAAACCCCACAGCACAAACCCTCAGCTTCCTGTTTTTCAAAACAGTTTCTTTTTCCTTGTTACCCCCGGTTATTGAAAGATACTCAGTTGCATGTCATTCAGTAATCTACATATAAATACAAGTTTAATGCCATAAGTGATCAGGTATAATCTCATAGTTGACACTGCTTTGAGCAGAAGATGACCTCTTGAGGTCCTTTCTGTCCCAGTTTGTCCTAATATCCCAACACCATGATAGTGATGTTGCAGAAAACGCTTGACGCTGTGTAATTGCATGCTTATGTATGGGTTAGACCAACGTATACGTGATGCACACACAGGCATATGTTCATAGCTTGGGAATGGGAGAGGGTTGACTTTTCCAGATAACAGAGGGAACTCCCATCTACCTAAACGTCTACTAAAGTTTAGAGGCAGGGTACTTTTCCTACCTTAATTCCCAAATATCTAGCAGTCCGTTTCTTAAATTGAAGTGTGAAATATGTTTTCTGTTCTAGGTAATCGACGTAAAAAGGAGTTATGTGAACATGACGGCTACAAAGATTGAGCTTACTATGAGAAAAGCAGAGCCCCTATTATGGGCAAGTCTTGAATTACCAGTAGCCAACACACAAGAAAAAAAAGAGAATTCAGATCAATAATGATTCCAAGAGACAAGTTATTTCCCCATTATGAAGTGGTGACTTGCTACTGTAATCAAATATTTAACTTTTATATGGATTCTTTTTTTTTTTTAATGCTAGATCATATGTTCCATGCTACAAAGAAATTTGATGCACAGTAAACAGGGGTGTAAACTTGAAGGGTAATAGCTGTTTCTGCTCTTGCTCCCAGGAGTATATTTATTCTAGTTGGAGTGTCTCCATGGGGATTTAGAGTAAAAGAGCTATTGCCCTTTACTTGCAACCTTTCCGACCATGCACTGACTATCCAAATAGATGTGTTTTCAGTCCACTGTGTGTGTTAATTTGTCAAGTGTTTGGTTTAGACTGGATCTACTGGGTAGCATGTTAAATTCGTCGCTGTTCCTTATGAATCATAGAATCAGAATGGTTTGGGTTGGAAGGGACCTTAAAGATTATCTAGTTCCACCCCCCCTGCTGTGGGCAGGGACACCTCCCACTAGACCAGGTTGCAGTAAAGAATTTCTTCCTAATATCTAATCTAAACCTCTCCTCTTTCAGTTTAAAACCACTACCCCTCATCCTGTTGCTGCACTCCCTGATAAGACTCCTTCCCCACCTGTAGGCCCCCTTCAGGTACTGGAAAGCCATTATGAGGTCTCCCTGGAGCCACCTTCTCTCCAGGCTGAACAACCCCAACTCTCTCAGCCTGTCCTCACAGCAGAGGGGCTCCAGCCCGCTGATCGTCTTCTTGGCCCTCCGCTGGACCCAGTCCACCAGGTCCCTGTCTTTCCTGTGCTGAGGGCCCCAGAGCTGGACACAGTCCTGCAGGTGGGGTTTCACAGAGCAGAGTAGAGGGGGAGAATCACCTCCCTTGACCTGCTGGCCGTGATTTTTTTGATACAGCCCAGGCTACAGTTGGCTTCCTGGGCTGCAAGCGCACACTGTCGGCTCATGTCCAGTTTTTCATCCACCAACATCCCCAAGTCCCTCTCCTCAGGGCTGCTCTCAATCAAATCAAATGAAGCATACAATAACACAGATACAAAAATCTGAGGTTTTGAAGCAATTAGAATACAATTTTACATCTAGAATAAAAAAAGCACATCAACATAAATCCAAAAGAACACTCGTAGGCTTGCTTTTTTGTCTTTGGAAACTAAGGTTTGTTTCAATACCTGGTGGCTGTGGAGGGATGGAATAAACGGTATTTTGCTAAGGATTTCAGTACTTGCTGACTCTTCTGCTGTCTTTCATGTATAAAAGCAAGAGATCAGATAAATAAAAACAAAGTTGGCAAGAGGGAATTTATTATTTTTTTACTCCTGTACCTTTGGTATGTGAGTTGTTAAATATAAAAGTGAATGGACAGTGAAATGGCTGAATGAATTGGCCTCTCAGCGGTGGAGAATATACAAACAGCAGACTGTTGTAAAATTACCAAGGTGCTGTATATATTTGACAGTCATCAGAAAGTATGTTCTGTCCTGTTCTGCAACACTCAAAATTATCAGTCTTTTTTTCAGAGTAGGTGGATATGTGTAGTAGGAGAAGACAGTACACACTGGGGGTGTCTCAGGAAAACTGTTTCCATGCAGATACGCGTAGCTCTTGTTGCTGAGGCCGGTGATACAAGAACTAAATTTATCTACAGGACAAATCTTAGGAGAAACAAACAACAAGCTTTAAAATGTCCGTCTCAAATCACAATTGTACCTTTGAATTAAAATGTTTTTTAAGTATTGTTTCTTTTGAACAGCATAACCAAAGCGCTGTAATTAGAAATCAAGACCTTATTTTTGTTTTCAGTTCTCCATCAGTAAAGATTTGTGGCTGAAAACAGGAAAAAGATGAGACTTTTATCCAAGCAGCAACTCACGCAGTAATATTGCTTTCTCTTTCTGCTTGAAATAGTTTCTTAATTTTGGGTTGCAGCTGGAAGGGGAAAAAAAAAAAAATTTTTGTATAGAAGTCATGCAAAAGGTACACCATTATTTATTGTGCCAAAATTTACATGTGCAAACAAGCGATCCTGCAGACTGTTGGAAAGCGTGGATGCTCATCTCTCTACCTTTGCAGACCTGGAATAACGCCAAGAGAATCACAGAGGGTAGTAAAGGCAGTCTAAAGTTAAACAGGGATTTCTAAGAATCTCACTGTTACCCAACAGGTATAATTTGACTTGAGCTGAGAGTTCTGTCTCTAGCAGTACTTGAAATCCTACTTCAGGCTTTAAGCAGTAGGAAATACACTACCAAAGAAACCGAACACCCAGAAAGTAACAGCGGTGCCCTAGGTATGAAATGTGTTTTGGTGCTTCTTTACCTTCATTTCAAGATCCTGTTTCCTCATTGATTTGCAGGGTGCACGGCTGCTGACTCCCTTGGGCCCCTAATAGAAGTTCCAGCTCTAAGTTCTGCCTAAAAGATTCTGTTAACCTCTAATAATGCCTTCTTTTTCTCTTTTTTTTTTTTTTTTTTTTTTTTTTTTCTTTTTTCTTTTTTAAATGAATTTGAAAATGTCAGGTGCTGGGAAGTCATAGGGTACAAGCTTACAAAAACGTATGCCTGCAAATGGACCTCTAAAAATGGAGCAGGTGCTCCCTGATGTGCTCTGAACCACCACGTGGAGCTCTCATTAGTACAGTTCTGAGAACAATCCCTTCAGTGGATGAAGAATGCTAGAGAGCTGTAGCTAGGAGCGCGCCATCTGGGGTTTTATGTGCCGGACGCAGACAGCAAAATGAGCAGTGTTCAAGTGACAGGGTAAAGTTCTTATTCGACAAGCAAGGTCAAACGTGCGTCTATCCCTATTGATATATAAATACCCTAAATATATCCGTTTATTTGCATCCTCACGTGTAGCAGGCTTACAGCAAGTAACATCCATTTTAAAGAACTACACGGGAAATGGAATTTCTTGGGAAAAGAGAATTTCTGATTTTCAGCAAGTCATGTTCTCCCTTTTTTTATACTACACGCGAAATGGAGAGAAATCTGCTGTTAATGCTGCCGGCTTTGGCACCCCATAACTATTTGTTACGCTCTTTTAATGCACGTTCTGCTGGTAGCTGAGTCAACTTGGTCACAAGCGCAGGAAAGCTCCTGTGAACATTGTCCTCGGTTCGGCTTTTGCTCTTTATTCATTCCTCCTCCTTTTTTCCTGTTGTTCGTACTTTCCGCAGCAAATTAAAGATGCTTCAAGAGTTCCATAATGACTTTTCTCCATCAGTGACAATAAGCTCACTTTTTAAATTCAGCTGTTTAAAAAAGCAAGGAAACAAAAAAACCCAGCGCTGATCAGGCAGGGTGGTGTCAGTTTTACAAATAACAGCCTGGTTCTCTACGGCCTGTGATGTGTTTGAAAATAAAAGGATAAACTTTCAGACTGCCGTAAATCTTTTGTTTAACTGTATTAATTCTTAGCAGCTTTTTGTGGTGCAGAGAAGGCGTCTGCATCCATCGTCAATCTGTAAAAGCCGTCTCACTCGCTGAATTTGAGCGCTTTGAGCAGTTGCCCGGAGCGGTCTTCAGCACACGGATGTTTGATCCTGGTACGTCCTGAACTGACACCTTGACACCGATAGCGGGAGCAAAAGTGGAATTTTGATTTGGCTGTAACCTTTATTAGTAAATGTGAAGAGAAGAGGAAGGCAGCTGCAGTACCAAACCAATCTCCGTACGTGTCAAAAGCAACGTTTGGAAACTAAGCTAAGCAATTCTTCAACACTGCGGCTTTCACCTGTCTAATATTAGCGAAATTAAATAATGAAGTGCGAACAAGTACGTACTGGAATACTTACTGTTCCATTTATCCTTTTTTGTTCACGTTTTCAGAAGTTGTGCTGTGTTTAACAAGTGGGTTAACTTGCTACAGGCTAGTTATGTTTTTATAATTAATAAGTCTTTAAAAGCTGTAGTGGGTTTACATGTTACCCGTGTAGGCAGCGTATTACATGTCTCAGAACTTCCTTCTTAATATGAAATACTGTGTGGGTATCCAAATCTGTGAGAGAAATCTTAATCTTTTCCACCGTGTGTAAGCCCGTTTTGCTGCCTAGCATTGTACGTCACCTCTCTACCAACGTTTCTCAGAGGAGCTGGAATTTCTTTTTAATGTTAATACACCGTTAAGCGCTGGGCTGTTCAGCTGCTCTGACCCTTAGGTTTTACATGACACTGATGTCACTTGACAAAGAAAATCTTCCATTGGATGATCTTCTGGAACGGGTACCTTATCAAGTCACCATTTCAGTAGTCTAGGGGCTACTTTGAATAGGAATTTTGCCTCAAAAAAAAAAAAAAAAAGAAAATCTACTTATTCTACGCAACGATGCATTTTTTGCTTGAATTCTTTAAACGTGGCATGAGTATTGGTTACATGCTGTATCTCTTGAGCGTTGGTCTTTCCCTATTGCTACTAAAATTTTTTTGTTTATCTCCGTTCAGGAACGAGATCCTTCTTAAAGTAATGAGTTACGTGTCTGGAACACTGTTTTAAGGTGGTAATAATTTTGCCGTTACAAGAGTCTTGAGTTACAGATGAAGGGGGGAGATGTCTTTTTTGCATGGTGGTTTGATTCTGCACATTGATAAAACTTATATGCAGAAATTAATCTCATGTCTTCATGCTCTAGTTTTTTTCTAAGTGTACTCAATAAAATTCTTATTACATGCTGGTTGCATTTGGGCGGTTTTTGACTTTTGTTACGGGAGAGGACTTCCCTTTGGATTTGCAACACGGTTGGTAAAGGGAAGCTCTGTGGTGAAGGGTTTTTTTTTCCCCCCACTCCATAGGTGAGGTTCGCAGTGAATTTGAATCGAACTGGGGACCTGTCTCATTCATGGAAATTGTTCTGACCAAGAATTCTGAGCTGCCACTCAATACCAATAATTCCAAATACAATGTTTGGGCTGTTTCTAAGAATCGCACAGAATCACAGAATGATAGAGGTTGGAAGAGACCTCTGGAGACCATCCCGTCCAACCCCGCTGGCAAAGCAGGTCCACCTAGAGCAGAGTGCGCGGGAACGCGTCCAGGCGGGTTTGGAATGTCTCCAGAGACGGAGACTCCCCCACCTCTCTGGGCAGCCTGTGCCAGGGCTCTGCCACCCTCACAGGAAAGAAGTTCCTCATGTTGAGATGGAATTCCTATGGTCAAAAATGCTGAAGGTACTGTAGCTCTGATGCTCTTCTTTTCTATTTTCTTGGGGGTTTTGGGAAAAAACCTCTGGCGTTCCCACCACAGAGAGAAAAAGGACTCGCTTCTTGGGGCCTGAAAAACTAAGTAATAAAAACTTAGTATTTTCTCAAAGTTTGGGTAGATGTCTTAACCAAAGATAACCAAGATGCCGTCACAGACATTATAAACTAACCCACAGTTACTGTGCCAGGGGATTGTTAGCCAAGCAAATCCAGTTTCTCTTGAGTTTATCTGCAAAATGCAGGGTCGGTGTTTGGGAGAGGGGTGTTACCAGTAAGGACGGGCAGGCAGAGTGCAGTGGTTAACGCTGCTCTGTAGGGAGATTTCAACTCCTGTTCATAAATTAAACATTTTTCTGTTGAACTGCTGAACATTTTGTTTCCTGAGACAGTGTTGGCATGACCGGGAGTGAAGAACCACTGCACATGACCACCATCGTCTGCGCATTGGTAGTCAGTCCCGTGAGCCTACAAGGACAGAGGCTGGAGGAACAGGTACCTGGGATCTGGAGATAAGTGAAGTGCATAAATGTGTTTTTCTTCAGATGAACCGACCAACCTGTACAAGGACTGATTACGGCTGTCCAGAAAGTTCGCAGGTTGTTTTCGCAGCCTGTGGACTGCTAGTTGGGAGGGCATTCTGCCCCTCTGCTTCCCTCTGGTGAGACCCCCACCTGCAGTACTGCGTCCAGCTCTGCAATCTTCAGCACAAGGACACGGACCTGTTGGAGCAAGTCCAGAGGAGGGCCACCAAGATGATCTGCAGGCTGGAGCCCCTCTGCTGTGAGGACAGGCTGAGAGAGTTGGGGGGGTTCAGCCTGGAGAAGAGAAGGCTCCAGGCAGACCTTATAGCGTCCTTCCAGTACCTGAAGGGCCTACAAAAAAGCTGGAGAGAGACATTTTACAAGGGCACGTCGTGATAGGATGAGGGGTAATGGCTTCAGACTTGAAGAGGGTAGATTTAGATTAGATATCGGGAGGAAATTTTTTACTGTGAGGGTGGTGAGCCCCTGGCCCAGGTTGCCCAGAGAAGCTGTGGCTGCCCCATCCCTGGAGGGGTTGAAGGCCAGGTGGCCGGGNCTGGGCTGGTGGGAGGTGTCTGTGCCCATGGAAGGGGGGCTGGAAATAGATCATCTTTAAGGTCCCTTCCAACCTAAACCATTCTGTGATTCTGTGTGAAAAGGAAGCATCCTCTTGAATGAAACATTCTTGTTTCATACTGGAAACAAGTATATGAAAAATTAGTTCCTGGTTAAATATTAAGAAAAGCTGCATTGCAATAAGTCATTCAAAGCAAGCTGGAGGCAGAGCTGGTACCTTGCAACCATCTATGAAGTATTTTTAGCCCCAAACCCTTGTTCTCTGGAATGTGTTTTAAATCTGTGATTTAAAACGGTGCAATGTTATTGCTGGATTCAGTGCTTGGGAGAAAACTAGCTTAGTGTGATTCTAGCCTAATATGCGTAACCTGATTTGTTCTTCCTCTTCTGAAAATCCGACTCATGAGGAAGAGGCAGTGCTGATACTGTGCGCTTCTACACCACAAGGGACTTGGGTTTTTTTAAGGGAATACCTTGTAGTCAAGTTACATTGTTGTACACATAAATACTAACCCAAACTTTAAATGTTCTGTCTTCATCTGTGAAAGCAGTTAACATTTGGAGTGTCTACTCCTGAGCTTTAAAAGATCGCTTGTTCTCCTCTTTAACCACGATAATGATTAAATATATCAATTACGGGTCTTTAAAAAAAAAAAAAAATTGCTTGAAAGCAGAAGTATTTTGTCCTGTGGTGGTATCATTCAGAGGGTAAGAGCAGCATCTGCAGAGAAGAGCTGCTGCAGTGACCACAGTATTCCCAAGGAAAAAAGCAGCAGGATATACAGGATATACAAGATACTGAAAGTCACCGGAAGACTTTCTGCGCCTCCTGGGCAACGCTGTAGAAACCCTTGAGGAGGCAGAGCTGGAACCTCCAGGTGACGCGGCGTCAAAAGCAGCTGGTGACCTCCTCTCTGCAGCTGGTAGTGATAGGATCTACTCAGCATGGCCCGTTTTTTTCTCTCTCTTACTCTGAATTCCTCTGTTTTCGTTCACGGGATTTTAGCATACACCGTAAGAGTGCCACTAAGAGAGATGAATGATGGGGAACGTCGTGGACCTCGCCACGGCAAAGCAGAGAGGACAACACCAATTAAATTAAACACAGAAATCTTGCTGTTGCTACGCTGTTCTCTTCCGAGCCGAGCCAAAGCGCTGCGTTCCTCACCGAGCAACACCTGCTACACAGACATTGTCCCTAGAGAAACCAGTAGGAGCTGGGTTTAGTGAGCAGCCTTTTTTAAGGCAAAAGACGGTTACCGTTACACCACTGGGACTAAAAGCAGCTCCGAGCCAGTAAGAGCAGCCACCGTTTAAGCCTGTAATTTAGCTGCAAGTCTGTGGTGTGTTAGAGTTGAGCTCTAAGTCCAATTCAGCCGTTGCTTCTGTTAATCAGCGTCAGCAGGAGGAACTTAGAAAGCCTAAATGGTTTAGGAGCTGCCTGTCCCATTACTTACTCTGTGCAGTTCTAACCCACGAAGTTGAGGCAGCTCTTCTCAGTGTCAGCACGGTGGTTTTCCTGGTGGATCCTACTCCTTTAAACATTTTCTTCCTCATCAAAGAAAATCTATGAGCCATCCTTCAACCCAGTCTATAAGGCATGTCCATTTTTCGGATGAAGGCTCCCGAGGAGCTCCAAGAACAGAGGAGGAGGAGGTGGAGGAGGAGACCTCGTGCAAGAGGGGCTGGACCTGGTTCAAGTAAACTGCAAGCATGTTACAGCCTTCCGTAAAGGGAAAGAAGGTGCGAGGTGATAATGAGAGAAGCATTTCAGCGGAGGGTATCAGGTAAGAATAGACTCGCTGAGTTGACGTGGCGCCTTCCCCAGATGTGCTTTGCCAGCTCGCTGACAGCGAGCTGCTGACGCAGCCCTGACGCTGCCGTCCACGTTACCTCCAAACTCAGCGGTATTTTTAGCAGGAGGCTCAAGCCACAGTTGCTGGACACAGCGACTGTTGTGACAACACGCCCGTATGGAACCCATCAGGGGCAGGACGTCAGGCCGGGGAAACACGGTCGGCTGCCAGCACTGAAAGGCTGAGCTCCCTCTGAGGTCACTCGTCCCTTCAGATACTCCTGGCACCGCCACCCCCACCCCCCGAAGCCCTGCTTTTGCTTCCTCAGCTCCCTCCGTCTCCCAGGCCGTGTTTCCATACCCTTCCCAGCGGAGCCTGTGTGTCCTGGCACCTCCTGCCCACGCTAAAACCCCATCTCCAGCCCGCAGCTCCGACGGAATTCTGCCGGCAGCCAGCCTTGCAGAAGCCTGGGCGCTCCCCGGAGCGAAACAGGAGGGCCCTGCTCGTCTTACCACGGGCAGAAAGAAACGCCCTCTATGAGTAAAGACACGTCCGTTGTGAGGATACTTGAAATCTTAACTCTGTGATCAAAGAACGTTAAGTCTCAATTTATTACACAAAAAGAAAAACCAAACAACACCATTCCAGACAAAGCTTTTAATAATGAAGAAGTTAAAATGATTAGGAGCTGTTTATCTTCCCGGGGTCTCCAGTACCATCCTGTGCCCCGTCTCTAGTCGTCCCATGCCCATGCTCCCGCATACCACATCCCATGCCCCGGCTTCCAAGGCCCCTGCTTGTACCAGGCTTGTGTTACTCTGCAACGTGACGCCAGAATCAGAAATACGTTGTTCTGCGCAGAAAAAAACTGCTTGTTCCTGGTATCTGTACGAAAAATACGGTTATACCGTACAACTCGAAAAGGAGTAACAAAGGTAAAACAAATAAGGCAATGGCCACCCGGTCACGAGAAAACTTGCAACAGCCAAACAAGGCAAACCAGAGCCCCGGGTGGGCCAAGAGAAGGTCGGACGGCACAGGCCTGGCAAGTGCTGAGACCCCGCAGAGCTTGCCCTGCCGCCAGCCACGGCGGTACTGTTACTGATGGAGCTGTATTGACGGGACTACCTGGGGGACACCCCAGGTTTTTGAAAGAATAAGGACAGCTTATAGAGTCTTGTATCTAGTCCTGGCAAAGCTGAGAAATGGATGAAATGGACGGAGCTTTTCTTTCTACATTTTCAAACCGTCCCCGTTCAGCCTGATTGGACTTTGGTTTTGCAAATATCCATCATTCTTGTCATCTGTGGTCTGGTAAATGGTAACCTGCCTGAAAAGTAGGTATTTATAGAGGATTGGGGTCTGGTGAACAAGTCTTATGAGGAGTGGCTGAGGGAGCTGGGGTTGACTAGCCTGGAGAAAAGGAGGCTGAGGAGGGACCTTATTGCTCTCTACAACTCCCTGAATGGAGGTAGAGAGGTGGGGGTCGGTCTCTTCTCCCAAGTAACAGGCGACAGGACAAGAAGAAATGGCTTCAAGTTGTACCAGGCCAGGTGAGGCAGATATTAGGATGGATATTAGGAGAAATTTCTTCACCAAAAGTGTTATCAAACATTGGAACAGGCTGCCCAGGGAAGTGGTGGAGGCACCATCCCTGGGGGTATTTATAAGACAGGTAGACATAGCGCTTAGAGGTATGGTTTGGTGATGGGTTTTGGCAGTGTTGGGTTGATGGTTGGACTCGATGATCTGAAAGGTCCCTTCCAACCGAGACAGCTCTTATGATTCTATGATTCAGAGTGTAACTGCAGGACTCAGCACTTGCCTCTCAGGCAGTGTTATACTCCTATTATTACCAGAATATGGAGAAGCTCTGGCAAAATCTAGCAGCTCTCTCGCGGGTGCTGCTCATTCTGCAGACAACTCTACTCCCCGTTTCAGTGAGGAATACCTACGATGTACGGAAGGAAAATGAGGACGTACAACACTGCAGACTGCAATATACCCTTGAAAAGTTATGTTTACTTAAGAAAAAACAACTGTGCATTACATAATAAAACTGTGAAATGCAAAACCTCATTAAAATGACGCATGTTTTAGCTTAAGAATTGTGCGCTCAGCATTTTGGTACTGCCACCCAACCTCGTTGAAGTTTTTGGCCACTTTTCATTGCACAGGGCCCAGCCATACTGCGGTCTTCAGGCGATGTGCATCAATATAATGGTTCGATGATAAACGCAATAAACTGAATTGTCTGCGTCCTAGAGTAAAATATTGTTGAGGAGAAATAACAGGAAAAGAAGAAATGCTGAACAACGCCACCGTGCTCCCCCAGCACATAGCATCAAGGTGAACCTTTATAAAGATACGGGAAACTGTTATAAAACAGTGATTTAAAAAGATTCAATGCTTTGGCTCATTCACAGCTGGAGTTGTTGCTTTCTATTAACCTTCAGTCTATTAAACCTTCTAAAGCTACAATTATTATTTGCATGGTTTTCAATCAAGAGCACACGAACAGAGGACCACCAGCAGCACTCAAGGGGTTGGCTCTTGAGTGGAAAGCACTACAACGAGAGCGTGCAAAGTACTGGCTTTCACAATAATCTCCCCGTAACGAATAATTAAAGCAAGGAACAAAGCAGGTATGTTTTAATCCCTTCATGCATACATCTGCTTAAATTCCCCAGTGCTTCAGGGCCTTCTGAATGAAAAGTTGCATCTGAATCATTGGGCCTGAGCACTCCTTGCGTGCGTCTGATCCTTTTATAACCCATTTCGCCTTTCACAAGCTCCTGCAGCAATGAGCTCCAACATATAATTGCGGGCAGTTTGAATAATCCCTTTGTTTTAAACTAGTATTTTATTAGGCAGAATGGACAGGAACAGCAGTAGTTCCTCCACATGAGGAAAGGCTTTGAGGTCACTGAGGGCTGCTGGCCAGGTGTTAGGTCCTCTTCTGCTGAAAAATACTATGCAAAAATCCCATGCAGTTCACGTTCTCTTGGCCCTTATGAACATGCAGAGATTATGTTATAGATTATCTATAGAAGAAGGACAGAACACTAGAAATTGGGTCTGTGGAAAAGTCAGCATAGAGCACTGGTACTGACTGTGATTATCTGCTTTGCGGTCTGATGGACAGCTTTGGGACCTTGCTCTTGCAGTGTCTTTCCCTTAATAGATACCCCGAGTTACACAGTGTGTTTTATTTCTATCCCTGTTGTAAAAGAATGCAAATTTAGATCAGCTAAAGCAATTTAAAAGTTTGACCTGGACTTGACAAATTTCTTCGGCTGAACCAAAAAGCCAGAGAAATCCAAATTCCCCATTCTAACACCTGAACTGCATGGTTACTGAGAAGATTTATGAAACTTCTTCAGCTGCAGTACTTGTACTTCAGTCATCAGGAGACTGGGGTAGGGAAATGTTAATTTAATTGCTCCACAAAGGCAGTCCCTTGATGCATGAGTCAACTTTGGGAAGGGCTGCTAAATTACAGGGTTTTGAGAGAAGCGCTAGCGTCACTTAACCCCAAACACTTAATCTTCAGAGGTTTTGAATTAGTTTGAGATTTCATTAAGCTTAAGATCTGCAGAGCATTTTTTAGATGGGTCTATTTCTATTCCTATTTATTGGTTGACTGAAAAACACAACAGAATAACTCTTTTAAATTACTACCATTTTTGGTGCAAATGAATGATTGTTGTAACTGGATTGTGTTTATCACTTACTCAGGGGAGAATGGAGCATGTAGGTTATCACCACTTTCTAGCCATCACTAAATTGACCAAGTGTTGTGGCTTCCCTTCCAAAGGCAAACCAAAGGTGTTTCAACCAAAAGAGAATCTGAAATAAACTTCCTGGCTGTACTGGATTTGCATGGCAAGATGCCATGGGGGGGGCTACATGGGTGGCCTCTGTGAGAAGCTGCTATAAGCTTCCCCCAGGTCCGATAGAGCCAATGCCAGCCGGCTCCAAGACAGACCCACCGCTGGCCAAGGCTCAGCCCATCAGCAATGGTGGTAGTGCCTCTGGGATAACACAGTTAAGAAGGGGGCAAAAAACCCAACTGGGCAATTGCAGATGGGGGAAAGGAGCAAGAATATGTGAGAGCAACAGCTCTGCAGACACCAAGGTCAGTGAAGAAGGGGAGGAGGTGCTCCAGGCACCATAGCAGAGATTGCCCTGCAGCCCGTGGTGAAGACCATGGTGAGGCAGGTTGTCTCCCCACAGCCTGTGGAGGTTAACGGTGGAGCAGATATCCACCTGCAGCCCATGGAGGTCCATGGTGGAGCAGATAACCACCTGCAGCCTGTGGAGAGTCCCACACTGGAGCAGGTGGATGTGTCCAAAGGAGGCCATAACCCCATGGAGGCCCTGCGCTGGAGCAGGTTCCTGGCAGGACCTGTGGCCCTGTGGAGAGAGGAGCCCACGCTGGAGCAGGTTTGCTGGCAGGACTTGTGACCCCGTGGGGGACCCACGCTGGAGCAGCCTGTTCCTGAAGGACTGCACCCTGTGGCAAGGACCTACGTTGGAGCAGTTCGTGAAGAACTGCAGCCCATGGGAAGGACCAACATGGGAGAAGTTTGTGGAGAAGCTCCAACGAGAGGGACCCCATGCTGCAGCAGGGGAAGAGTGTGAGGAGTCCTCCCCCTGAGGAGGAAGGAGCGGCAGAGGCAACGCGTGATGATCTGACCACAACCCCCATTCCCCACCCCCCTGTGCCACTTGGGGGGAGGAGGTGGAGAAATTGGGAGTTAAGCTGAGCCCGGGAAGAAGGGAGGGGTGGGGGGAAGGGGTTTTAAGATTTCGTTTTATTTCCCGTTATCCTACTCTGATTGGATTGGTAATAAATTAAATTAATTTCCCCAATTCGAGTCTGTTTTGCTTATGATGGTAACTGGTGAGTGATCTCCCTGTTCTTATCTCGACCCCCCAAGCCTTTCCTTATATTTCCTCTCCCCTGTCGGGCTGAGGAGGGCAGTGACAGAGCGGCTTTGGTGGGCACCTGGTGTTCAGCCAGGGTCAACACACCGCACTGGCACCGTCCCTTTGAAACTTATTTTCTAAAGAAAACTGGCAAAAAAAAGGTTGGCAAACTAAATATCCAAGTGATAAGTTGAATTCTGCCAAAATTTTTTGGAGCCCCAGTCCAGGCTGAAGGGTTTGTTTCTCCCAACTTTGTCATTCACAGGTTGCTTCAGCCAGGTTGAGTGAATGAACTATGCAACCAGAATTAGGGAAGGCCAGAGTCAGCGATCCAGCGTTACCCATTTGTAAGGAGAGCCTGAAAAATCCCCACACGCACTTTGAATGACGGCCAGGCGGAGCTACACAAATACAGCAGCCTTTGGGTTGGGAGACAGCAGCAGTTGCTTGGTTGCCCATCTGCAGAAGAGGAGATACTACTGACTGAAGCAGAGAAGGCAATCTCACAGTAACTGATCCTTTCAATATCAGGAATATGGGATTTAATGGAAATAAATTACTATAAGCCGTTTATAAGTGGTCTGGGTATCACTCTCCCTCAGTAGAACTTTATAGAGGGGAACGGAAATAGATTTAATCTATTTTGTATACTTCTCAGTACGCAATGGGTCATGATGAATCGTACATTCATACGGAGTTATCAATTAAGTTGAGGGGAGGAACAAAGCAATCGATGCCAGCTGTGCATTCAGCCTGACGTGGGCTGTGATTTATTCTTACAGCTTCAAACTGCACGCAGAAACAAGAAGAGATAATATGTCCCTTTGCAGCCGGAAGGTAACGGCACAGAACCTCAAAGGCTAACCACTACTGAAAAACTGGTGAGACATTTGGTCATTGATTTAGAGTATTAAAGAGATTTCTGTAAATCAGGGAGGAAGCACGCTTTGTCAGATATTTCCTTTTTATGTGGAAATTCCTTGTTTGCCTTATTCTCTGATGATCCTACAGCAGCGACCACTGACAGCTCCAAAGCTGGATGCTCTTCACAAAGAAGAGGCACTAGTGGCTTTTTTCCACCGCCCAGAGATCCTACCCCTTCCTTGGGGGCACATTCAGTCGCTGACCCCAACTGCAGAACTCCAGTTCACATAAAGCTGTGATGGGGCAGGAAGGGTGGGCGATGCGGGAAAAGGCAAGAAAAAGCTGTGGAGTTACGTACCAGTCACCATCGACAGGGTATCACATCCTTCAGCTGCACCTTAAGCTACGGGTGGGGAGTTGAAAAAGTTAACTGTGAGTGGCGACGGTTAGGTAGAAATAAAGAGAACAACAAAAATACTGTCACTGTTCTGGTGTCCTCAGCATTGACTGCTCATGTCCCTTATGTGCCTCCTGACAAGGTCAGTTAAACACTACTTTCTCCAACAGAAGAGGTAAAGCATGGGCTGTGGAAGTGGAATTTCCTCCTCATGTGCCGAAGGCTTGATTTGTGAAAAGCAATTTAGCAGTAAATTATAAGCACAACATCCATAGGTACAGAGGCCTTCGTCTTTCCGAGAGGCTTATTGGAACTGATGCCAACGAAAGCTGCTCTTCTTGGTGGCATATACCCCCCAAAACAACTTCCCAAAGGACTGAAGCAGTGATTTCTGGTTCCCTTGTCGGAATTCAAGGCATATATGATGAGAACAACTCTTTCTGTAGCCTAATAATTATCCCGTTTCTCTAATTCTGTCTTTTTTAGTACCGCATCTGTTCTAGTCCCCATAAAACAAAAAGGATTTTATTCCCACAACCTGCTGCAATTTATGGTTGTGAGAAAAACTGTAGTATATTATACATGAGAGAAGAAACTGGTTATTATCAGCTCCCACAAACTGGAATGTGATTTAATAAAAATCTAGCGATTTTATTAGTTTTAAAGCAGGTAGATGAGAAGCACATTTAAAGGGCAAATGAAGCAAGAATCAATTTTTTTTACAAATTAAACAGTTTTGTACAATTACCCTTCGCACTTATGCATTTCAGTTTCTCTTTGTAAAAGCAGCTGCTGATGGGAAACTTTCTTCAGGTCTTATTTGAGGGCAGAATAACCTCAAGCCCCAGGCCAACAGTGACTATGTCCTCCAGCTCCCTCAACTGGGAAGAAGACATCTGCATGAAAGAGATCTCCCAGGAAAAAACAGGGACAAAAGCTGCCATGGGTTTGGGACTAGTGAAAGCACCACCAGGAGCAGGGAGGTTGGCTTTTGGTTATCCCCACAATCTGCGTATTCCAAAGTGCGAATTGAGGAGGGAAGTGCACGCTGTCTTTCAGAGGGATGGACGCTGAGAAATCCCTGAGAAAACGCTTTGGGATTTCTGCGTATCAGCAGCTGTTTTCTCTGGTTATCAAGAAGGGCAAGTACTACTTTGGCAATCGGCAGGAGGCACAATATTTTATTTTTTTCAGGAATAGAAAGCAAACCAGTATAATAAAGACTCACCAGTCCTGCAGAATAGATTATAAAATACACAGATGCCTTTGGTGCCTTGTATTATAAAAGAAATTATCAGAACAAGAAAAATGCACGTGCTGAGGAGTGCTTTTTAATTTTTCTCTTGAAATGTGTGCTGTGGATCACTGCTACAGATGAGATTTACAGGAAGCTTGGCGAATAACTGGGTTTGTAATTGTACCTCCAAAATAACGGGTCCTCAAAATTGGCAGATCTTTCAGAAAACTCTAACTGGGGACTGGTTCTTCCTTCTCCCCGCCTCCAAATTTGCTTCCATCTAGGGTTGTTCCTAAAGCTACAGTTTTGTCAGTATCAGAAAAGCAGTAATTTCTGGCTCAGGAGCTCTTTGATACACAGAGCTCCTCCTCACCCTACCTGTACGCTTGCACGCATTCAGAAGGTTGGAAACTCCAACAGGCAGGCAGCCAGGAGAGACGGGGACACTGTCATAGCCCGACTACAGCGCATTTCAGACTTTGCTATTTGACTGAGCTTTTCGAAGCCGTCATCCTACGCTACTTCTTTCAGTGTCTCTGCTGCTGCCTGCACGGTGAAGGCTGCAATGGAAATCTGCCTCTTTACTTCGTCCCAGGCTCCATGCTGATCTGCTTTGCTTTCAATATCAAACATGGCATCGTAGATCCCCGGGAAGGACTCTCCAGCATACTTGTTGTGACTGCTTGGAGCAAAGATGACATGTCTGTGGGGAAAGAAGGAAAAAATGTAGGTGTAGTAAATAAAATAACCATTAGCGGTGTGCACGTTCATCGTAGGGAACTGCATGTGTGCTACATAAAGCAGCTACGGATCCTGTGGAGATCAGAATTTACTAAACACAGAGGAAATCTACCTGTACCTGTCTTTAAAAGGACAGGAGGAAGCAGCCCCACCGGCACAATCTATGGGAAAGGGCACAAATTTAGGACAGGTAGCCATCTCCTTGGGAAGAGATGATGAATTTGTCTAATTAGGAACAAAATCATGTTAAACGCTCAATAAATCTGTTGAACTAATGTGACATTCTGGAACAGGGAGTAAAACTAGTTATGAGTGCACAATGAGAAGTGGAACAGAAACCTCAAAAATAACTAAGCAGTTGAAGGATGGTCAGCAGATCTGGAAAATGAATGTAAAAAGAGGGGACAAAAAAAATCTATGGGAGAATTCTTGAGAAAAGCATGAATTCTTCGGAGAAGAAGAGATCATGTTGGAACAGAACTGTGCAAAAATATCGATTTTATTGTTGGTGGGTACTTTCTTAAACAATGAATAGGTTCAGATCTGCTTTTAAATTGATTTTGTTCACATGAATTATCAAAGCACATTTGTAGCATGGCAAACAGTCCTCCCAAATGTAAATAAACACTAAAACTACATGAATAAATGCAAGGAAGTAAAATATAAAATTCTGGACTTCTCTCTTCACCTGACCCTCACCACACATCTGTTCTCACCCTCCTCTCCTTTCTACTCTACCCTCATTAAGTCTTTCTTTCCGTAGAGTTGATGCTCTACTGAATGCTTTGTACAGATTTAAAAGAGCACACGGTAACAGAAATAGTACTACGCACCTGCAAATAAAAGTCACAGAGTAAGATGGCTGAAAAAGCCAGAGCACCAGACCCAAGAAGAGGAATTAGGCACCACAACGGTGATGACACAAAGCCGGGGGGAGGTGGCTGACACACCGGAAGGGTGTGCCACCATACAGAGAGCCCTGGACAGGCTGGAGAGTTGGGCAAAGAGGAACCTTATGAAATTCAGTAAGGGCAAGTGTAGGGTGCTGCACCTGGGGAGGAATAACCCCCTGCACCAGGACAGGTTGGGGGCTGACCTGCTGGAGAGCAGCTCTGCAGAGAGAGACCTGGGAGTCCTGGTGGACTTGTGGTCCACGGATGACCATGAGCCAGCAATGTACCCTTGCGGCCAAAAAGGCCATGGCATCCTGGGGTGCATCAAGAAGAGCGTGGCCAGCAGATCGAGGGAGGTCATCCTCCCCCTCTGCTCTGCCTTGCTGAGGCCACACCTGGAGTACTGTGTCCAGTTCTGGGATCCCCGGTTCAAGAAGGACAGGGAACTGCTGGAGAGGGTGCAGCAGAGAGCTACCAAGATGCTGAGGGGACTGGAATACCTCTCTTAGGAAGAAAGACTGAGGAATTTGGGTCTCTTCAGTCTGGAAAAAAGACGGCTGAGGGGGGATCTTATCAACACTTATAAATACTTCAAGGGTGGGTGTCAGGAGGATGGGGCCAGGCTCTTCTCAGTGGTGCCCAGGGACAGGACAAGAGGTAACGGGCACAAACTTGAGCATAGGAAGTTCCACCTAAACATGAGGAGGAACTTCTTTCCTGTGAGGGTGGCAGAGCCCTGGCACAAGCTGCCCAGAGAGGTGGTGGAGTCTCAATCTCTGGAGACATTCCAAACCCACCTGGACACTTTCCTGTGCCACCCGCTCTGGGTGACCCTGCTCTGGCTGGGGGTTGGACTAGATGATCTCCAGAGGTCCCTTCCAACCCTGTGATTCTATGATTCTACAATTCTATGACAAGACTGGTGCAGCTAAGGAGTTCTCCTTGGAGGTTGTAAACAAATTCCACTACTTACCGGATCGTTCCTTAAATCAGAATCTGCAGAGGTATAATTCCTATACAAGGCCTATAGAGCAGTTCATCTGACCCGTCAGTTAGGGTGGGGTTCACCCGCAACAATACAGTGCCTCAGGCATCTGCTCAAGAAACTTGTTGCCTCACCTGTAAAACTTCCTTCCTGGTAAGCCAAGAGGATCAATGAAAGCTCTTTCTATAAACATCAGCTGATCGTTCATGATTCGCACTGCGACTGGACTGCCGGAAATGGAGAGAGAGACATTTCACACCATGAAGAAACATGACTTCCCAGTTTCATTTAAACACTTCTCCTCCCCATTGGAGAGAAAAAAAAAAATGACAAAGCTGGTCTACAGTTTGCAAAAGGATGAGGTTTTGCAAGGAGATATTCAATACATCTTACATTAATGCATTAAGATGTCTGTGTTAGAAAACTCAACTACAAGATCAGACTATGCAAAATAAGATGGGAGACTTTCTGAGAGTGTCAGATACTTGTTTAGTATTAAATGGCACTACAAACATCCCACTTAACAGAGGGGAGAGGAAGGCTGAGATTTAGGTCAAGATGAAGATTTTGGTGTCCACCCATAAGTCAAGTGTCCAAACTCCTGATCTAATCTATACAGTAACGTAGTAAGGATGGGATACAGTTGCCTAAACACAACTATCTCACAGAATCACAGAATGGTTCGGGTTGGAAGGGACCTTAAAGATCATCTAGTTCCAACCCCCTGCCACA
>VXBH01002828.1:189823-209126 GCA_013400035.1 Rynchops niger
CTCACCACCCTCACAGTAAAGAATTTCTTCCTGATATCCAATCTAAATCTACCTTCTTTCAGTTTGAGGCCGTTACCCCGTCTCCTATTATTACACTCCCTGATAAAGAGTCCCTCCCCAGCCTTCCTGTAGGGGCTGAAATGCCACTACAAGGTCTCGCTGGAGCCCTCTCTTCTCCAGGCTGAACCCCAACTCTCTCAGCCTGTCCTCATATGAGAGGGGCTCCAGCCCTCTGATCATCTCCATGGCCCTCCGCTGGACCCATTCTGGTACCTATATCTGGTACCATACAAGGTGTTTAGGAGCACCTGGCCTCCAGCCACACCACTCAGAGGGCTCAGGAGGCCTATGGGGCCCTTAGGTTTGCAAACATCATATGGATGTCTTACATACTCTGAAGCATCATCCTCTCTCCTTGAGGTGTGCTGAAAGTACAAATTCTGCCATCACCTACAACACTAAAGTGTAGGTGTCTAAATACAGAGCTCAGTCCAACTTTAACTTTTACTGCTAGCTGCCTTTCCATGTATTACAATAATTTTAATGACAAGCTGATCCTAGTAATAAGCTTTGCAGTTGATCCTATTCATCACGGGAAGCAGAAGTCATCTTAGCAGCTTTTCCTGTCTCAGAGTTCAAGTGCTCTGTTCTACACTATTGAGAGCCTCCTTGGGTAGTCACTGGAAAGAAAGGACTGCCACCCCAGGTACCTAAGGCAGATATACACACACATATATATATATATATACACACATACACATACACATATACATATATATATATATTTAAAAAAATAATTTTTTTTCAGACTTACTCTTTCTTGTCAACTTGTTCAAGTCTCCTATGAAATTCAGCAGCAGCCTTTGAGAAGTTCACCACAGCGGAAAAAAGAGGATCTAGAACAGGAAGCACTTTGTGAGCAACTTCAGAGTGTCTGCTGACCCCAGTAGACCTTTCATTTGCCCAGTGAAAAACTACATTTATTCTCCTGATATAATTGAATTAATTTTGTTGGTTTTCCATAATTCATTAGTTTCCCTCGTGCAGACTTTAAAGAGCTGCACTACCAGCAGTAATAGACACAGACCCTGTGAAATGAGGCCAACAATAAAGCGGAATGCTTGATAAAGCCTTCACAAGTATACATCTTCCCTCTGCCTGGCAAGGAAAAGCCTGGCTGGCATCGCAAACGGAGATCTCTGCAGTTTCCCTTTTAACAAAGGGCTGCGATGCCGCATTTAGGTATAAAAAGCCTGACTTACATAAAAAATACCAGTTCTTCCAGCAGGCTGTGGAAGGTCAGCAGGATTTCCCTCTTGGAACGTTATGCCTTATTCACATCATAACAGAAGGGTGTGACGTATATTGAGTAGCATTAGGTGAGGCATAAAAGACACAACTGCCGCAGGCCACAGTGACAGACAAGGCAGACTGAAGTGGACTCCTTGCTCCACCCGTGGACTAGACCCGTGTCTCTGCCATGACCCTGCCTGCCATCCCCCAGGGCTGCTAATCAAACCCCAGGATTTTGCCTGTTATGCCTGATAGCGTGGTTTTACCTCAAACCAGGACACCCGACTATGTGCAAGCAGGCTGGCGGGTCCTTCAGTTGCTTTTTCTCGCTCAGTCCCCGGCAGCATGTCCAAGACATGTGAAATAACTTAGCCAAAGAAGCAGCAGGCCTTGCTTTTAATGACAGTATCAGCTGCGATGATTCTCCTGTGGAAGGGTCTGTTTAATACAGACCTGGGAAAATTACCAATTTATACGACTGTTTTGTAGAGTAAGTAAAAGATGGATGTTATCAGGAGAAGAACTTCTGGCCTTCCCAAAATTCAACTCAATTACAAAGAGAGAAGATTTACAACTTGTACATTTTGCCCACAAGTTTCAGAAAACTTCAGATAAACCAGAGTATCCTCTCGTTGATCGTACAGGAATAAGGGGCATAGGATTAGCTCATCTCTTAAATCCAGTCCTCTGATGGCAATTATGGCCCTTCACTGTTTATAAATTTATCGCCACTGTTTATAAGTTTATCCCCCTATTTGGTGTGACAGGCTTTCTGTTCCCGGGGCTCCTGTTGAAAGCTGCTCTGCAGTCTCATTTGCTCTTCTATTTATTTCTAGCAAACTTACTTAGTCACCACCAGCCTACGCTTGCTTGTTCTTGTATTAATACTTTTGTTTAGTTTACGTCATTAGAGGCACAGATTTCATGTATGTGACCTGTTCAGGGACTGCAGTATAGGCAGATCCACGTCCCCTTGTGAGGGTGAGAACTTACACTTGTCCACAACAGTGGCAATAGTTACAAGCTCGCCACAGGACAGAGTTCTGCCCTGCGGACATCGTGGTTATATCGTGGCAACCGATCGTATTTCAGAAGCAGTAGGAGGAGATTTAAGAGAAAAAATAAGAAAGGTCATCTGAAAATATGTAAGAGAATTTGTGCTCAGGTTCCCCGGCTACTCAGTGCTGTCAGTGTTGTTTTTTTCAGAAAATATCACATTTCTTTTTTTTTCCCCTGCAAACCTTAGTTCCTGATAGCATATAACTACAAGTACATATTTAATGAAAAAAGGTTTCCAGCCTTCATTGTTGCAGAGGAACAGATGAAAAGTGAATCCAAAGGCAAATAAAAACCTTAATCTATTATGTGGAAGGACAATTATGTGATTTATTCAGGCTTAATTAACTATTTTCTGACATTCAGTGTTGTCAATAGGCAATTCTATGAAAATTCTGAGTGAAATGAATTTTAATTTTCACAGTATTGTAAAAACTACCCATACATTTTAATGCATTCCGGTGTAACAGACTAAACAAAAATTTAAAATTGCAGTTTTATTCAAGAAATAATTTAAAACTGATCAGGCATCAGAGCAAAGTCTTTTCAGACTAAAAAATATCGTTTGTATAAAACTGGTCAAAGCGACACATCTATAAAGTTATTAAGGAGAGAGTTGAGTGCTATTTGCAGAGCAAAAAGCTAAAAGAAAGATTGCTTCTAGAATCTAGCAACAAAAGAAATATCTATTAGTCAGAAAGTAGTTTGGGCAACTTCTAAACTTAAACAAGAAAGAAACCCAAATAATAAAAATAAATCATTTAACAGAAATTTTGGTAGATGTTCTACTACTGCAAAAAGAAAGTCCAGACTTGGTGTTTCTTTACGAGTTGTGTTGCAGGAAACACAAGGATATATGGAAATAAATCCTTGCGTTATGCAAAATCTGAGACCAGATGATCCATCATGCAAAGGGTACTGGGACCAGTGCTGTTTAACACCTTTGTCGGTGACATGGACAGACGGATTGAGTGCACCCGCAGCAAGTTTGCAGACGACACCAAGCTGCGTGGCACGGTCGACACACTGGAGGGAAGGGATGTCATCCAGAGGGACCTGGACAGGCTGGAGAGGTGGGCCTGTGCAAACCTCATGAAGTTCAAGCAGGCCAAGTGCAAGGGCCGGCACCTGGGTCATGGCAATCCCAGGCACAAATACAGGTTGGGCGGAGAATGGCTTGAGAGCAGCCCTGAGGAGAAGGACTTGGGGGTGTTGGTTGACGAGAAGCTCAACATGAGCAGGCAATGCGCACTTGCAGCCCAGAAAGCCAGCTGCGTCCTGGGCTGCATCAAAAGCAGTGTGTCCAGCAGGTTGAGGGAGGTGATTCTGCCCCTCTGCTCTGCTCTGGTGAGACCCCACCTGGAGTACTGCGTCCAGCTCTGGAGTTCTCAGCACAGGAAGGACATGGATGTGTTGGAACGGGTCCAACGGAGGGCCATGAAGATGATCAGAGGGCTGGAGCCCCTCTCATATGAGGACAGACTGAGACAGTTGGGGTTGTTCAGCCTGGAGAAGAGAAGGCTCCGGGGAGAGCTTATAGCGGCCTTCCAGTACCTAAAGGGGGCCTACAGGAAAGCTGGAGAGGGACTTTTTGCAAGGGCATGTAGTGATAGGATGAGGGGTAATGGCTTCAAACTGGAAGAGGGTACATTTAGACTGGATATCAGGAAGAAACTTTTCACTATGAGGGTAGTGAGACATTGGCCCAGGTTGCCCAGGGAAAGCTGTAGATGCCCCGTCCCTGGAAGTGTTCAAGACCAGGCTGGATGGGGCTTTGAGCAGCCTGGTCTAGTGGGAGGTGTCCCTGCCCAGGGCAGGGAGCTTGGAACTGGATGGTCTTTAAGGTCCCTTCCAACCCGAACCATTCTGTGATTCTTCGATACTGTGAAAGCTTCCTGTCTTGGGTGGCCTTTTCACAAAAAAGGGTGACTTTTCAAACGAGTCAAGAATATTTCACATAAGCCATTACAGAAAGTTTTAAACTATTTAGTTTTTCCAAAATGAGGATTTGATCTGAGTTACTTCTAATGCTTCACACCACCCAAAAGGGTACTGCGTCTCCAAAAAGCCAGTTTATGTCTCTAAACCATGGACGCCTCAGATACCACGTTAATTAGGACCAACTGAAAATCCTCCTTGGTACAGAAACACAAAAAGATAGAAAGAGAGAAGGAGAGAGAGAGAGAATGAGAGAGAGAGAAATAAAGACACAGAGAGAAAAAGAGAGGGAGAAAGAGAGAGAGAGGAAGGAAGGAAGGAAGGAAGGAAGGAAGGAAGGAAGNAAGGAAGGAAGGATGGAAGGAAGGAAGGAAGGAAGGAAGGAAGGAAAAAGTGGGAGAGAAAGAAAATTGCCATGGAAGCATTCCTAGCTTGGGATCAAGAGCATTCCGCTGCTTCCGACCTATTTTGTATGCTTCATTGCACTGTGTCCAAGTGCTCAGCAAATGGATGTATTTTCGCAGAAGAGTTAGAGAGGTGCTTCTGTTGCCTACAAGTGGCATGCAGGCACAGAGACAGATGGTCAGCACGTTTTCCAAGGTCAGATGAAGTCTTTGCCTGAGGAGGAATGGACACCTGTGTCTCCCAAGTTCCAGACAGTTGCCCTCAGTGTTTAACTGGTCTTCTTTCTTAAGCCAGAACGTGAAAAGCAGGCTGATACTATCCCTTTGTTCTGCATTTGATTGTGTTCCGTGACTGCTCGTGAGCACTGCAATAATGCCCCAANAGGTGCTTCTGTTGCCTACAAGTGGCATGCAGGCACAGAGACAGATGGTCAGCACGTTTTCCAAGGTCAGATGAAGTCTTTGCCTGAGGAGGAATGGACACCTGTGTCTCCCAAGTTCCAGACAGTTGCCCTCAGTGTTTAACTGGTCTTCTTTCTTAAGCCAGAACGTGAAAAGCAGGCTGATACTATCCCTTTGTTCTGCATTTGATTGTGTTCCGTGACTGCTCGTGAGCACTGCAATAATGCCCCAAATTGGTAATACGCGTGAAAGTTATTGTAACCCTCTCATCTAGAACCCTCACGTCTATAATATGTTAAACCCGTGTTACGTTTAGAAAAAAAATAAAAAAATAGAGGCTCTTTATTATGATAGGAGAATTGAAACAGAGAAATAAGGAATTCGGTTTCAGAGCTTTAACAGATATATCATGTCCTTGCATAATTCTCATTAATGCAGGTAAGAAATACTGTTGTGGCTATTACTCACCAAATGATACTTCGTAAGTTTTCAGCTGTTCTTCATGTTTCTTGGCCAATTTATAAATTCTATTGCTATATCCTTTTAAGGCTTCTCCATAATCTCTACAGTCAAATGGAATGACCTGGGAATCTGCCAGTTCATAAACCAGTTTGCCCCGTAACTGGGCAATTGTAAGCTGTTTCTTGAAGGTGGGGTCATAAAACTTTTCCACTAACTCAAAGGTCTCATACACAGTGTGATAAACAGGATAATTGCTGAATTTGTCTGCTTTCTGAAAAAGAGCAAGCAAATTTGTCAGTGCCCTGTATTCTAACTGCAGTTAAGGGATGTATTGATCGCTTAACAACTATGATGTGTTGCGCAGTTTCCAAGTCAAACAAGCTATTTGCTACAGAACACAATTTACTGTCCTTCCATTTCTGTGTGTTTACTTTAGGAAACTGAAACAACTCGAATCCGTGGACTGTCGCACAAGATGAAGCGAGCAGGCTTCCTTCTCTCTATCTGCACAGACTTGCCTTCCGTTCACTGGACAGAGATTGCCCTCATTGAAAGTGAAAGCAGCGAGGGTTTGGATAGCAGAAATCCTCCACGATGGACCCTTGTGTAGTTATTTCTGAACACAATCAAGGAAGATTTGTATATTAAGGGTCCAATTAATAGTACGGTGGAATGAAACACACACCTCCAATCAGATTCTATGAATACCTTTCTGTGAACTTGACAGTGTTTAGAATATATGCATCACTGAAACATTTTATTCTCCAAACATTTACGTTTCTTGCTCAACTAAGAAAGGGCACAGATATGCAAGCCAGTCAAAGATTCCTTGTAGCTTTATTAATCACGAATAACTGTTTTTAAAAGATGACTGCTCAGCACTACCAAACTTCTTCAAGCAACGTGGAAGACTCACCCTGGTCTTAGCGTAACGGACTCTGCCTGATGCAACTCCCAGTCGCTGAAAGTAAGCTTCAAAATCACTGCCCGATCCCAATTTGTTTACTCTACATGTAGAAAAGACCAATCTTAGTGAGACCGCTTACACTACGGTGTGGCAGTAATTTATGCAAAGTGCAGATTTTTCAAAGAAATGGAGGTCAGTTCTTGTGGAGGGCACATCAGGGGACACTAGTAAGATCAGACACTAGCTGAGTGGCAAGCTTAATTCCTCTGACTGATTTTATTCACCACACTACCTCAGTAGCCTATATGACTAAGAAGATCTTTCAAAGGTGGCAATCCTGCTTATGACACTGACCACATTTAAAAACCACTGTACACATTATGCACAAGTGCATTAAAATTGTGTCAGACGTGTCTCTGCAATCTTGAAGCGTTTATCTTCTATTTCCAAACTAATAGGAACTGGGCAGCAATATATGTAGAGACAGATGCGTTTAGATTACTGCGTCTCCACAGGAGAATCTAAGACTGGTATTTTCCACTGCAGAAGGCACGATTAGCATTTGTTACTTACAAGTAAATATTGCCATCTACTGGGTAGGTATGGCAAGACAGAGGAAAAGAAAAAGATAATAAAGACAGATGTAATATTCTAAGTATTTTCAAATATTTATTTAAGTTTTATATTGGTTTAGGTTTATATGTCCAGCCTGGTGAATAATTGGTGTTTCTCAGCTAAAGAAAAATAACCCAGCTAAAGTTCTTCTGTTATTATAAATTTCTGTAAGGAACTATTCGTATCAACCGAGAAAGATCACATCTGGTAACTTCTTCAGAAGGAGGAAATCTCAGTGAGTCTAACGAATCTGGACACTCATCTTACCAGGGTCCGAAAGACAGGGCAATACACGCAGAACACTTTGGTCAAATCACACAACGGGGCAGTTCTATTTCCCCTTACGTGAGAAATGCCACGTTTTGAATAAGATTTAGCCCTGTGAGTCAAAGGCTCAAACAGTGTTTTGGAGTTTTAATACCTTCAAATATGAAGTTTTAATAGCTTCAGAGATAGATTTGTAATGCATTACATTTACATTCATTGTATAACCAAAGAATAAGTATCAAGAGAGCTTTTTAATTACCGCTCTAGGCAGTTTCTTTCAGCTGAGCATTTGCTTATCCTAACACTTTTGATAAGATCTCATCCAGAGGGTGACTAAACTGTATTTCAAACTCTTTCCCTGCCCTGGTCTTTTTTGATTGCTTTCCAAATTGCTTTTCTACTAATAAAAGGCCCTTAAAAAGCGTGAGGTTTCATTTTACAGCAGGCATAGATGTCACCATCGTTAAAAGAAAAAGTCATAAAATTTTATTTTATTTTACTTTAAAAGATATTGCTATCGAGTCACCTTGTACTAAAAGGTTTTTCTATTGCTGCCATCAATAGCACATCTTGAAAAATTCTGGAGAGTGGCCATGATATGCTATGATGAAAATATTGGGAAAGAAAAAAATGATTTACAACTTACCTGGGGTAGCTATTATTGTCAGTTGAAGGATCTTTCTCAAGCCAACTGTCATAGAGAGACTTATTTTCATAACCTTCATCAGGGCTTAAAATCTGGAGAGGAAAACATAATCTCATTGGAAGTACCTCTAACTTAATTCACTATCAGAGACCTTTACAGCTACCTGCATCTTTGTTAATCAACAGCATTGCTGTATGCAGGGAAGTAAACATACACTATTTGCATTTGTTATACACATTTATGATTCCCAACCACGAAAAAAAACATCTCACAGGCACTTGAAACCAACCACAGAAAGTGGAGAAGAGCAGGTTTAAAGCTCAAGGACGCTAGCTGGAGCTGGTCCACTCTGGGGGGAGATGGATCCTGCAGGTTTCTGGGACTTCCTACCACTCTGTTATTGCACTGTCTATGTACACACACAACAGCATATGTAGGATCATAGAATTATAGAACAGTTTAGGTTGGAAGGGACTTTAAAGACCATCCAGTTCCAGGGCAGGGACACCTCCCACTAGACCAGGCTGCTCAAAGCCTCATCCAGCCTGGCCTCGAACACCTCCAGGGACGGGGCATCTACAGCTCCTCTGGGCAACCTGGGCCAATGTCTCACTACCCTCATAGTGAAAAGTTTCTTCCTGATATCCAGTCTAAATGTACCCTCTTCCAGTTTGAACCCATTACCCCTCATCCTATCACTACATGCCCTTGCAAAAAGTCCCTCTCCAGCTTTCCTGTAGGCCCCCTTTAGGTACTGGAAGGCTGCTATAAGGTCTCCCCGGAGCCTTCTCTTCTCCAGGCTGAACAACCCCAACTCTCTCAGTCTGTCCTCATAGGAGAGGTAGCACTATGGAGCTCCTCCAGCAACCAGGATGCCCCAGCTGCTTTCCTTTCAGCAGGCAAGGGAGATAGCCCTAACCCTGTGGAGGTTTGCCCCACACAGCAGCAATACTGTCTCAACAGGCCAAGCCTGAAATTTAGATGCTTTTTGCTATAGGAAGGGTACAAAAGAATTGTGCTAGAAAGAAGGGTCAAAACCAGTCATTAACTGTATTACAGCAATGCCGAGGGGAGTCAAGCAAGACTGGAGCACCACTGTGCAAGACACTATATGTACCTTACCTTAAAAAAAATCAAAAAGCTACATAACCAGGATGGAAAAGCCATCATACAGCCAGGAGAGCTATGACTGGGTATAAAATTAGTTGACCAAAGCTCTTAGAAAATCTGTGGTAGAGGTAAAAGCAAATGAAGACTCTGGCCCTGTTCTCCATCTGCACTTAAACAACCTTTAATAGTTACGGTTCTTTAAATATAAGATTGGTTACGATATGCAGAGGATTGGGATTTATTATTTTTTTTTTACAAAGTACAAAGCATAAATGTTCACGTCTAGGTACATCGTCCCACAGTATTGTCGAGACTTAAATTCTGCATTGGAAAATATACAGACTCCAAATTGAAAACCCAAGGAGCGCTGACCTCTGAGATTATGTCAGCAGCTAGCAGAAAAATAACAACTTTGTGAAGCTACTGCTTGGCTCCTGTCATTTTCAGGGCACTTTGGTCAAGTTTGAGGGCTAAATTAAAAATGGCACATTAATAAGAGCAAGCTGAACTCTGACATGTGGGAGTAAAAGCACCCCATGCTCTGGCAGAGATGTTATTCTGACAGCTCTGGTTCAGTAAAACCCATTGGCCAACTTTTTCCTACAACAGCAAGAGCCTAGGAAAACATACAATTTGCCCTGACTTAGATCCAAATCTAGAACGAGCATAGGCTTACTGCTACCTCAAGGGAAAATGCAGAGTTCTTTAAGCCTAAGTACAAAGCAAGAAGTGATGATCAGAACAGGGGAATTGGAGTTGGACTACTGCAGACACTGGCTGGTGGTGACCAATTGTCTAAAGCCTGTCAGGAGAGCAGGGCCAAAAAAGACTTTCAACAGTTAAATGTCCCATCTGAGGATCACACTTAAATGCAGAACTCCTTGAAAGATGACATTTCACAGAATCACAGAATCACAGGGTTGGAAGGGGCCTCTGGAGACCATCCCGTCCAACCCCCTGCCAGAGCAGGGTCACCCAGAGCAGGTGGCACAGGAACACGTCCAGGTGGGTTTGGAATGTCTCCAGAGACGGAGACTCCACCACGACTCTGGGCAGCCTGTGCCAGGGCTCTGCCACCCTCACAGGAAAGAAGTTCCTCCTCATGTTTAGGTGGATCTTCCTATGCTCAAGTTTGTGCCCATTATCTCTTGTCCTGTCCCTGGGCGCCACTGAGAAGAGCCTGGCCCCATCCTCCTGACACCCACCCTTGAAGTATTTATAAGTGTTGATAAGATCCCCCCTCAGCCGTCTTTTTTCCAGACTGAAGAGACCCAAATTCCTCAGTCTTTCTTCCTAAGAGAGGTGTTCCAGTCCCCTCAGCATCTTGGTAGCCCTTTGCTGTCCCCTTTCCAGCAGTTCCCTGTCCTTCTGGAACTGGGGAGCCCAGAACTGGACACTACTCCAGATGTGGCCTCAGCAAGGCAGAGCAGAGGGGGAGGATGACCTCCCTCCACCTGCTGGCCACACTCTTCTTGATGCACCCCAGGATGCCATTGGCCTTTTGGGCCTCAAGGGCACATTGCTGGCTCATGGTCATCCTGTTGTCCACCAGGACTCCCAGGTCTCTCTCTGCAGAGCTGCTCTCCAGCAGGTCAGCCCCAACCTGTCCTGGTGCAGGGGGTTATTCCTCCCCACGTGCAGCACCCTACACTTGCCCTTACTGAATTTCACAAGGTTCCTCTTTGCCCAACTCTCCAGCCTGTCCAGGTCTCTCTGTATGGTGGCACAGCCTTCCGGTGTGTCAGCCACCCCCCCCAGCTTTGTGTCATCAGCGAATTTGCTGAGGGTGCACTCTGTCCCCTCGTCCAGGTCATTGATGAATATATTGAAGAGGACTGGACCCAGTACTGACCCCTGGGGAACACCACTCGTCACTGACCTCCAACTAGACCCTGTGCCTCTAATCACGACCCTCTGAGCTCTGTCTTTGAACCAGTTATCTGTCCACCGTACTGTCCATTCATCAAGCCCTCTCTTCCTAAGCTTCCCTACGAGGATGCTGTGGGAGACCGTGTCGAACGCCTTGCTTAAGTCAAAGTAGACCACATCTACCTCCCTCCCCTCATCTATCCATCCAGTCATGCCATCATAGAAGGCTATCAAACTAGTCAGACATGATTTCCCCTTGGTGAATCCATGTTGAGTACTTCTGAGAGCTTTCTTTTCTTCCACATGCCTTGAGATGACGCCCAGAACAAGCTGTTCCATCATCTTTCCAGGCATGGAGGTGAGGCTGACCGGCCTGTAGTTCCCCGGCTCCTCCTTCTTGCCCTTTTTGAAGACTGGAGTGACACTGGCTTTCCTCCAGTCCTCAGTCACCTCTCCTGTTCTCCAGGACCTTTCAAAGATGATGGAGAGCTGCCCAGCAATGACTTCCGCCAGCTCCCTCAGCACTCTTGGGTGCATCCCATCGGGGCCCATGGACTTGTGAATATCTAATTGACCTAATTGATCCCTCACTCGATCCTCCTCAACCCAAGGGAAGTCTTCTTTCCCCGTTACTTCCCCCAGTGCCTGGGACTCCTGAGGGCTGGACACAGTAGTAGTAGTAGTAGTAGTAGCAGTGTACACATTTCATGTGTACACTACATTTTTTTTGGTGAGAAGTGGCTCACTAAAAAACAAGAAGAGCAAAGAGATCTTGGGATGTTGGGCTTTTCAATATGAACAGAAGTAACTTCCTTTTGGACATGCATAATCACCCACATCTGCACTAATGTTCCCTCACATGCTGGGGTTCCTGAATGAAATTCGATCCCATTCAAAAGCCTAATGCAAAGCATAGGGAACATTTCAGTCCCATTTGCTGTTCCCAAGAATTAACTAGAATGTTTAGAGGCTCGGAGAATAAAGATTTTTGAACCCTTAAATGGGTTTTATTCTGTGATGCTAGAAGCAGTGAGCCAAGTTAATGATGTGCCATGTTTCTACAGGGTCTATCAGTCTTCTGTATACATGCTTCCATGCCAACAAAAACGGTATCCTAGTTAGAAGTGGTCCTTCAGAAAATGCCCTGACTTCTCTCCAAGAGTCCATCAAGGCATCTTTTTCCTTGGGAAAATTCCAACAATCTCTATGAATGATCTTACAGGAAAGATCAAAAGAGCATAAGTGTTCTAGAGAAAGGTTTCACAGCCTGTGATTTATGGATCACTGGAGGTCACTTGTGGCACATCAACGGTGGTAAATGAAGATGGTTTGGAAATGAAAACTACAATGATGAATCACTGTAAAAATTGAACCATGCTTGTACTTTTCAGAAAGATGAGAGGTGCTCCCAGGTTTAGCTGGAAAAAAAAAGAGGAAAATACTCCTCTAGAAAAATGTGGCAAGGAGTGTCTCAAATTTATGTAGTGAGACAGTGAAGAAAAATAAGTAAAAAGAAAAAAAAAGGATTGCACGTGAGATTCTTTGGACAGAGGCAATATGGTAGAACTGGGTAAAGTGCTCTTTGAATCTGCACAGAAAGCAGGGAACAGCAGAGAATGAGTATGTTATTGCAGAATCCTGCTCTGTGGAACAACCAAAAAGAAAAAGTATTTGCAGGTTTTGTCTGTAACAGTGGCTTTAAGGAGCTCCAGAAATAGTGAGACTTTTTACTGACAACTCTCTACCATAAAATAATCCCCTTTGCAAATGAAGCTATGAAGAATATGGATGACTATAACGTACTTCCAGGAGTTTTTTGCCAAGGAAACAGCATGGAGTTATGGAATAGTTGTCATGCTTTCTGTTGTTTATATTATGCTTCTACTGTTCAAAGCTTAAATAACACTGAATAGGAAAATTTTCCAAAAAGCCAGTCTCAAGGACTTGGTATGGTACTTTAATGGAAGTTTTCCACTCAAACCCAGCATTAGTTGAATAGCTGGCTTAAGATCAAGAGTGAAGTACTATGTTTACCCCAGGACATTTTTTTACTTTGGTTATCTCTTGCAGAAAAATGTATCCCCAAGTAAGTGGCTTGCTGCAGACAGAAAGTAAATTATTTTATCCAGGGCCCTGCAGCACTAGGGACATAGAAGTTTTTATAGGTGGAACAAAATGCCCTTCACTCTGCGAAGTGTCACAGCTAACGTTTGATCAAGCACAGCTTCTTCCCCAGCAAGGAAGAAAAAGTAAGATAAAAAGAGTTTATAAGAAAATAAAATGTAGAAAAGAAAAATATGGGAATATTTTTCCCAATAGATAAACCATCCCAGATTCAAACCATGGCATTTCCAGTGTTAAAAGTCAGTGTACTGCATTTGAAAATAACTCAGGATGAATGCATGGAATGGGATGGGAGACTAATAGCTGGAGTCATCCTACCAAGTGCCGTTACAGTGCAGATTTTTACACTGGACCAAGTCATAGAATCATAGAATTGTAAGGGTTGAAATGGACCTTAAAGATCACCTAGTTCCAACTAGTCCCCTGCCATGGGCAGGGACACCTCCCACTAGATCAGGTTGCTCAGAGCCCCATCCAGCCTGGCCTTAAAAACTTCCAGGGATGGGGCCTCCACCACCCCTCTGGGCAACCTGTTCCAGTGTCTCACCACCCTCACGGTGAAGAACTTCTTCCTAACATCTAATCTGAATCGCCCCATCTCTAGTTGTAATCCATTCCCTCTAGTCCTGCCATTCCCCGACATCCTAAAAAGTCACTCCCCAGCTTTCTTGTAGGCCCCCTTAAGATACTGGTAGGCCACTATAAGGTCACCTGGGTTCCCTTAATAGCAGGAGGAAAAAATAGTTTGAGAGTTCTGCACGTACAAGAGTAGACAACCACATTTGCTCAAACAAATCTCATCCTAAAGGTACCTATTTCTACTCATTGCCTTTAAAAGGAGCTTCTGTTGCTTGTCAGACAGAGATGTCTTCCTTGAATTGGGATGAATCCAGATCTGAGGATAGCAACAATGGCTCATGCAAGGTGCCTAATCTAGTTAACTCCTCATGTGGCCAATGAAGTTTTATGCTTTAATGGATCACAATATCTTATGGTAATTCATCCTGAGAGGTGAAAGCAAAGGAGACGTGATTAGACCACTTGTAATCACGCAAATCCATACATCTGGCCTGTTAAAAAAACACTAAATTTTTCAGTATTTATCACAGTATTTCAGGGGCTCAGTGAAACATGAAAGAGATTCAGGGGGAACAGACAGAGGGAAAATGGTAGCTACCCAATGTGAAAATTAATAGATTCTCTTTTGCACATGAAATGGAAATTTAAAATGCAATTTACTTCCTTGAATGTTTATCACTTTAGAGAAATGATCTTGCTCAAGTGTTTTATCATCTTGTTTTAATTTTTTTTTTTTTTTACTATATATTACAAATAATATTCCACTTATGTCAGTGACACATTTCAACCTTTCTAAGAACACCAAGGAACTGTGAGCCTGGACCGTGTACCACTGACGGGATGTTTTGCTATTGATTTTGGAGTGATCAAGATTCTTCCAGCGCAGCAATAAGATAAATCCAATATTCTTCAATAACCCAATTTTATCCAATAAACTTGCACTTTTACATTCTTAGAAAGCCACAAATCATAGATACTCTAATTCTGTACCTCTTTTGTCAGATTATACACCAGTTTGTAGAGAAGCGGGGTGCAGTCAACTCTTAATGTGTAGTTACCTGAAAATGAAACAAAGACACGGAAAGTTTTCCTTCATGTACCAGTGGCATTATCTTCTTAATGGATTAAACCGTGAAGTCCTGTCTTAGGCAAACTCCTTGAGTCCAAAGCAAGAATTTATATCTACGCCTCAGAATATATACAGAAATAGACTACTTGGTCACATTGTGTAAGCTACTGCTACCGCACGACAATGACGCATTGGTTCTAGTACATACACAGTAATGTAATTAAGCCTTCCCACAGGTCTAAAATATGCCCAACTACCCCTCATTAGCTACAAGCCATTGTCACTCACCCTCCCTGAAGCTTGTGTTAAACAGAAGGCAATGGTAACATTCTTCTTTTAGTAGGAGGTTAAAAGTAAAGTTAGTGCATCCAGGAGCTGTGCAGGAGGAAAGACGTATTCCCTGCAAGATGTTCTAAGAGGTTTTCCAATGCAGCTCCTTCTTCCCTTATCATAAAGAGTACCTTTTCAACGTTTTTGCAGACTGTATCTGAGCGACAGGCCATCTTCTGAGTAAGACATTTGGCATTTTATATTTCAGGACTAAGTCTCACCCAAATAGGAGGCAACAAAGAAACAGAGTAATGTTTTCATCTACTGTCTCCTAAGCCTCCCCGTTTACCGCCACGCTATGGCTTTTACACGTTACACCCATGAGGTTTCCACACCACCTGCAGACTGTGTTGAGCTAGGTACGTATGTCATACCGAAATTGTCAGTTACAGCAGTGAGAGCCCCGTCGCAAAGAAACTATCGCCCTTTTTGAGGCAGGCAGGAGTGTAAAACAGTCTTCTCTATAGACTCCAGCCACCGCACAGCCGCTGGGCAAACCCCCCCCGTCCTCAAATACAGACAACACCACAGAGGGGAAGAGGGGTGAGAAGCCTTGGACATAGTGACACATAACCTCTCAGATAACGCTGTTCTTAGGTTTTGATATGGCTTTAGATCTCTGGGTCATCCTTTGCACGGTGTGTACTTAGAAAAGGACTGGAATAACAATTACAGAAAACCCCATGATGACGGAAAAAAATGCTAGAAAATGTTAACAAAGTTTTCAAGGAGAGTCTGTGTTTGAGAACTGGAAATTAAAGGCACAGAAAATGCTCAAAAGGAGGAGCCACTATTCTTCTTTTCATTGCTAAAGGACAATGAATCGAAATAATCTGCTGTCCAAACCGTGGCATAAGAAGTGCTGTGGAGAATGTATGATGATAAAATAATTGGCAGAGTGCATGGATGCTATGGCTCTACAGGGGATTTTACTGCCCAGTCAGGTGAAAGGTGTCCAAGATCCTTAAAACAGTACACTGAATATGGTGTTCTTATCCTTATTACATATTTCTTTTCCAGTGCTTTTACTTTCACATTTTCTTTAATGCATAACGCACGAGACATGTTTGAATAATCAAGATTTGGAAGAAAATTGTTAAGGCAGCAGCATGTTGGCTGCAAACCAACTAAAAATATGTGTTGCGATCCATGCTGAGAATATGAAGCAGTTGTAAAGCTATTATTTCATTCGCGAGATCTTCTAGGCGTGAAATTCTGCTCTACTTTTTACACAGCATGTAGGCTGCATAATTGAAGGCACAGCGCTAACCCTCCCTACACCTCAACTCCAACTGAGCGTTTAGAAACTGGGTTTGGCTTTTCTTTCCTTCCAATCCTTTTGTGACAGACAAAATTTTCTGCTGACAGGGATAAAAGGAGTTCTTCAATATGCCTGTTGATATCCATTTTATCTGTGAACACAGTAAGCCCAAATAAGTCGGGTTTAACATGGGAAGAGCAATGCCCTAAATAACTGAGCTTATGATCCAGCTTCACAGGACTCTACTGACTATTATTTCAGCACAGACAACAGCGAATGTAACAAAGCTCAGTATAATTTAAGGATTTTGTGATTTAGGTCCTAGTGTTGGACCCAAAATTCAAAGTCCAGTTTCTAAGCAGCCTTCCTGTATGACAGGTTCTTCTCCTAATCTGAAGGGCATAGTAAACTGGATAACGGTGGACCAGGTTTTTTGTAAAACACTCTTCAGCGCTTGTTGTTCCAGAAGAGCCTTGGCATAATAGATACGTAACTCCCTCAATATTCTCCCTGCACAAAGCAATGGACAAAGGTGACCACACTGGCCCAAAGCACCAAAATGGGTCCCACCCCCACAAAATGTCAGCCTAAGGTCTCCATACAAATTGTCTTAAGATCATAATAAATCAGTGTCCTGAAATATTATCATTCCACAGGGAAAGGAGCTGGAGCTGCAAACAGAACAAGCAGGAGCCTGTCATATATTCAAACTGTAATTGTAAATTAAAGCTAACGCAGTTAAGAGAGAGTTTAACAATCAGACTGCTCAGTTCATTAGCAGAGAATACTAAACTCCTCCAGAGGAGACATTCTGGAGCCCAGACATGTGGGCTGCAGCTCATGGATGGTGCTATTTGCAACAAGAAAGCAAGTGAGAATTTAAATTGTTCTCTCTCTTCGCTTAATTCTGTATTTGCTACGCTTATTCTGAACATCACATTATCTATCTTATGTTTGCCATCTCTGGATGCAGTAAATAGTAAACAGTGAACTACTAAAATCGACATCTGTGAAGTAAAGCGAGTTTAAAAATAAAAGACACACCTTCTATAGAAGAATCTGTGTTGATGTAAGCAACTGCCCGCTCCTGGAGGACTCTGGCATTTTCCTGGGGTTGTAAAAGTGTAATTATTACTTTCAATTATTCACATTTTGTCAAGACTATGTTAAGCGCGCTGGTTTTTACGGCATTACCTGTAAGAACCGGGTCAGGATAAGCAGCACTATGTACCTTACTGATTACATTAATGTTTGAGGATGGGTCAATGATCCGGGCATAGGAAATTCACTCCCGCTTTCTGGGACTGAATTTGTTGCGGAAAACATCCCCAAAATGTAGGTGCTGCCTGCTGCATCACACAGGGGCAAGATGGAACAGGAAAAGTACTGAACAGCATTGTAACAGGGTAAATGAATGTTATACGTGCATTTTAACTCTGCACTTGCAGGGCTTTTTGCACATGCAACATGTGACTGTGGGCTCAGCTTAGCCAGAACTCCTCTTTTATAATCCCTAGTTATTCCTGTGAGTTCCCAGCACTGAACTCAGCTTTAACACTGCTAAACCGAGTATTGCTGTCATTTCCACACTCTTCCATTTCAAAAAAGGATGAGTCAAGGCACTGGCATTTCCTATTCTAACAAATTTAACTGACTGTTTTGAGTCAACCAAGCACTGCTTTCATGCTAAATACACACACACACACACGTTTAATTTTTTGGAAACTGGTAATTATGTTTGAAATGGATATTCTAATCAGTGAGTGGTATTTTACTAAGTCTTGGCTTTGTGGTAGATATTCTAATTAGGTTAGTAACTGCTGTTTGATTCATTCCATTTATAGCCCAACTCTTCATTTGTAAGTCATGTGAACTAAAAATTGGATCGGTAATTGATAACTTCATAAATAAATTGATATCTTTAAAACAAACAGTAGAGGAGATTCTGCAAAAGAATATGAAGGGAGGGAGCAAGCCTGTATATGTACACCTAAGGTCTTGCATATATGGAAAAGCATATTTGCAACACAAAGGAATTCCTTCATTTACGAACGATGGAGATTGTCTACGTAAACAAAAGGTTGTGGCCACAGTTGCAGAGTCCTTTTGTTGCACAGAAGACGGTGAATATCACGGGTTAATTTGCCTCAAGATTTAGTAGATGGCAGAGCTGGCAGCTGCAGAAAACATGATTGTGAGCTGTGAGGAACGTCCCTGGAGAAACCGAATCTAATTTAGGTGTCGAAAAGGAGGAATGCACGCCACCAGGATAAAGCAAGAAAACAATAACGTAAAAACATTGAGGTTCAAACATGAATTGTTCTCCTGGCTTTCTGATCTAGTACAGCTGCTTTTTCATGAAATATGGAATGATAGATGACTATATATTAAATTATTAAACAAAAAACATTACAGAACCACAGTAGCAATATGTGAACAACCCAAACATAAAAAGAACGCCTAATTTATTCATGACTTGCTCAAGAAAAATCAATCTTTTAAGTACCATCGTTTCATATCCCTCGTAGTTAAAACAACTGTGTGTTTTTTCTTGACAGCATCTAAATATGTGCACAGATACACAGACAGAGAAATCACAAATAAATTTTTATACACCGTATACTTTTGTCACCACTGGAGTTCAGGTGGGATGAAACCGAATTTCCAGCTCTTTAAAATCTCTCAGTAAATGATTTAAAAGATATTTGAAATTATGCTTTCTTCATGTAATATCTCATAAACCAATAATAAGACTCCTACTGCAGCTAGAAGCCAAACAGTTTATGGAAGACAGGATGAATGGAAATCCAAAGGAACAGAAATCTCAGCTTCGTTAGCAGCAGAATTATGGAATCCCTTTAGTGTTTGGAAGCATGATTCTGGGTTTGTTCCCTCCTCTCAAATGTGTCATTTTGCTATCTAATGTTTTGGTTTACTGTAATACATGCCAATAAACTAAAAAAAAAAAAAA
>VXBH01002828.1:209183-219487 GCA_013400035.1 Rynchops niger
CATATCTAAATATAACCTTGTAAATAGAATTCTGACAGAAGAGCAAGACAACACGTTTCTGTTAAACCATTCAGTACTACTAAATTGACATAGTTCGGCAGAAATGTGTTTCATCAGACAATTTCCTGCCTGCTCTATTTCTAACTTGGATATTACAGATAAAGCAATGAAACCTCTGGTAAGACCTGTATTTCTTAGCGGGGCTGAACAAATCCACTTACAGGGTTAAGAACTGACCAGGCCCAACAGGGAAAGGAAGAGAAAGGTATTCAGAACCTCACTTCTGAATTTCTCAACATCCTACCATCAGGCAGGAATATAGTCAGAGACCCCACTACAGAATTAATCCATTCTCCTGCCCCTGAGATTCTACAATACTGGAAATTTCACAGGAATTTGGAGCTATTCCTTCATAGAATACCTACCCTTTCATTTGCCCAGGAGGATTAATTTCCACACAAAGGGCTTGGAGTTCTTATGGATCACAGGTGCGTGATCTGGACCGGAGTTTACAGAAACTGAGGAATTTCTCAAATAGAAAGTTAGAAAAGAAACCAATTTAGGTTCTATAAAATGCTATCATTCTGTTAAATGAAGGGATAGATTTCCACATGGAGACCACTGAGGGACATTAGCTTTGAATCAGGAGTTAGTGCACTTATGCTGTAAAAAGTTAGGTAGGCAATTTGTATAAATATATGAGGGCCTCACAGCACCTGAAGGAGTCTGTTGAGCTCCAATTTTATCTTGGAGCTATTGATTGCAGTCTAGGAATAGATGCCACTGGGTCTAAGAATAGATGCCACCGGGTACTGCAGCTGCCTGCAGCAGACTTTCAAGTGTTGCTTTCTTTACACTATTTTTTATTTACCTCAGCCCATTCTGTGGAACCCAACAATCCAAATTCTTCTGCATCCCAGCTAGCAAAAATAATAGTTCGCTTAGGTCTCCAACCTGCAATCACATAGTTAAGCTTGAAAATTCAACTTAAAGTTAGAAAGTTTTGTGAAAAATCACCACAGTTAATTGAAATAACTTTAAAAAAATAGCACCTAATTGATATAGCAGTAAAAAACCAATCCTCTCCACACTCCTTAGAGGAACACATTATTGCAGAGGCATTTCTTCTTAATGCAATATTTTCATTCCATACAACTAAGAGGGTACTATTACACTGATGAGAGACGTGAGGGAATAAATTCAGCCAACGAAGATGCAATTCTACGTATGCATCTCTTAATTGAATTTGCGTCTTTCATAATAAGAAATACAACTTTCTGTAGGGGTAAGAAGTTAAATCCACACAACTGCTTATGGGAACACTCAACACAGTTCTTCAAAGCTGCTGTTTTCCTTATCCATCATTTGATGTCTGTAATAAGTAAGTTACCTTCCATCTTCATTTTACCAAAACTCCGTACAACCTCCTGCAGAACAGCTGCATGCATAGTTGGATCAATACCACCAAATACCCAGGAGTCTCTACAGCCTCCTAAAATAACTTATCTGCCTGGAAACAAATACACAACATCAAGCCTTAACTAAAAATGCATTTAGGTTACCTGCATTTAATTTGATTGCATCCCTACTTCTTTCAAACGAAATATGAAGTTTGATAACAGTGCTACAAATTTACTTTTTAAAGTAGTCTGCAAGTATATACATAAAGCCAATAAATATTTTATATATATTTTCCCACTTAAAAAGTTTTTCATGTACATGCCCTGCTACTGAGTATCAGCAATAGTATGTTGAGGTCCCAAATCATCACTAGTTTTCTGTACTTTGCATTGTGTTAATTTCTGCAAAGGCAAAATGTATGAATGATGTAATGTAATCTGAGAAACCTACTGCAAAATCATAGGCTTTGTAAAAAAATTCCCTGACATCTATCGTTCCAGCATTTACATTCAACTATATTCTTGGGAATGACAATGAAAAACAGTGTGTTGGGAGGGACAGGACAACTATTGAAGTTTTCTCAGGTTCCATATGATCTGGCTACCTAAAAAACTTGAAGCTTCTTGCAACATGAGAACAATTTACCGAACAGAAAATAAAGAAGGAATTAAAAGGCACAAGCACTCACTGCTTACCTGGTTCCACAGCTCCTCTGAGGATGCCAATGATGTTGTAAATTCGTGTTATGTTATTGTTTGTATGCACATGCATCCTGACTTTTCTGGAATGAAAAGCGGTACAGAGTAACCATTTCTGACTGAGAAGGCAATAAGAAGTCAATGTAATAGCTTGTAAGCCAGAAAGTTTGTGCTTCTCTTCTGCTTCGTGTGTTCAGCACTGCTCATGCTGTATCAGTGTCCCATTTTTCATTTCAGGTTAACCTGCTGACAGAAAGACACCTTAGAAACAACAACCCTATGAAGTGGGACAGTCTATAAACTTTCAAACATTTACAGAATTTATTGTACTGTTATTTATGGCTGGCAATAAGACAATTGTGTATTAGAGGCGCAAACTGAAAAGCATATACAGTAATGAATTTTGAATGAAATTATAATTGTGGATATACATACTTTTATAAAGAGTACACTTTGGTTTCATAGCACAATTCCGTGTCATAAGATAGAACCTGGAGAGAAGGTCATTAGAAATATTCATCCAGAAATAAACTGAAATCTCTGTTTAGGACACCAGATCTAAGTGATCAAGATTTGTCAGTCCTCCATCCCCTCCCTCCTCCCCGCCCCAGTAAAATCCACTTTTGAAGTTTTATAAAAAGGAAGGAAATTCAGGTATCAGGAGAGCTAAAAATAATGTAGTATTCAGCCCACCTTAACCCATAGAAGAAATAAAGCATCAAGTAATGCTTTTTTCGTGTCTGGCAAAACACCGAGAGTTTCGCATTTGAAGTTATCTTTTCAGCAGCAAATCTGCATAGCTGTCAAAATCAAAACCTACTTCAGGACAGTTACTGGATCTTTGCCCAGAAAATAACTGACACCAGTGCCTTGAGCATCCACATTCTTGCACACTTCCCATGTGCAAGTGACTCTCTACCTAGGCTCGAAAGGTTCGTTTTTACATGGAGCTACTCAGAGAGAAGCACATGTAGGATTAGCCCTGTTATCCTATCAAGCAGGAAGATGTTAGAAAGTGCATTCAAAAATATTTCCCATGTATATGTTTCGTGGATGAATCATACTGTTTCTTTTCTCACTGTTGCTCTTCAAGACATTTCAACTAGCACCTCGCTTATGTCAAATATGCTTTCTTATTTATTTATTCTTACTTCATTCATTTTCAGCTAGTGTTAAAGCAGAGCAGAAAAGAATAATGACCGCTGAAGTCTTTATAAAATTATGTCTTCAGACATACCCTTGTTTTGCAGGAGGTGGAGCGGTGATAATGACACACCATTTTTACACACTCTTCATTGTGCTCTGCTACCAGGCCTCATAGAACAATGTAAACTGAAAGTATTTTTATGAGGCAAAAGTGACAGAAAAGTGATCTTTAGCTTTATCTATTACAGCTTATCAGTTATAAACAAGGAAGGATGCTATGACAGTCCCTGACACCCAGTCGAACCCCCAGTCACCAAGTGCAATTGTTACGTGGCTTGGTCTGCAGGACAGCAACTCCGTTAGTGCTGGAGACCCAGACAGCTGTATTTCTCTGTTAGAGCTGACAAATGTAAACCACCAACACAGTATTGCTAATCCAACTGCTCAAAGGCCCACTCCTCCCAAGGAAATCAGGAAGATATATGTCCTTGGGGCTCTTCTGTGCTGTTATTGTTCAGGGCTTTCAACCACGGGGCCTACCAGCTTCGGAGAACAGCTGATGGGTTCCCAAATCATTGCCACACTTCACAGCTCTAAGTTCACAGAGACCCTTGGGGGGCTTCCAGTGGAAAGGGACCCACACATAGAAGAGAGCTACTGAATTATCAGCCCTTCCGTGTTTGACTGCTACAGGCTTCCTGTCCTATTGTCCCCTTGGTCATCAGAATCAGCAAAGACCAAAGTTTGAAGTGAGGGGGAAGTTTAGGGTTAATTCAACAATATTAATAAAATGCCTACTTACTGCCATATAGCCATTTTTTAAACGCCTAGTGAAACAATGTCTGAACCTTAAAGTAAGGATTAAAGTTGGAATGACAGGGCTGGACCTATACCCTCTAACTCTGTCTGTCCATTGACACTGGGGACACTGAGCAAAAACATAGCTTTGATAATTTATTTTCAAATTCTAATAGCTATCACCAAATGTTTCACACGCAAAAGAAAGTNCAAGGTGGGTTTACAAAACTCTTAAAAACATTATGCCAGAAACAGTTTGCTTTGAATTTTCCACATTTTCTGAAGTACGCATTACTTCAAAAGAACTATAAATACAAGTAACAGCATAGATTTTACCATCTCAGTATAAAAAAATTTGCTGAACATTTGTGAATACTGACTTCTGGTGAGGAAGACTGATGTATACTCACTGTAATAATACTTCTGCATCATGATATCCAATGGGATGAACTGGGATTTTGGGAATCCCTACATCTTCATTAACTTTATACCTGAAAGTGTACTCTGAGAAACCAGAACAAAACATCAAGTTTATAGCATTCTTAGCAACTTTCACCAAACTGGAAATACTTTTGAGCAGCGCAGCCACACAGTAGCCACGAGCATGCATCGATTTTTTAATTCTTACATAATTTCTTAGACATTGTTTCTAGGAAACCAAAATGCAATGACAGGGCCACAAGCCCAATAGTGCACCTGTGTATGAGAAGTCCCGACGTTTCATGCAAGGTTAGATTTGCTGTCCATCCATATCATTACATCTCCTCAAAGCTGACTGTGGGACAACTAAGCTGGTGTGTGAGGGGAAGACAGCCCCTGTGCAGCCTGTTTACAAGCTGCAGAGGACATCTACCGATGGATTTACCTATGTCGAAGACGGTCAATGTCTCTCTGAATCTGGTGGGCCAGGCACACACAATCTGTTGGTTTTTTAAGTATGGTGCTGTCTTATGCCCCCAACAACAGTCACACAAGCCAGCGAGCTTTCCAGAAGCACCCCTGTGTTCCCATCCCATTGGCAGACAGGACTGGGAGGCACTTTGCGTCAGATTGAGTTCAGGATGCCTACAAGGACAAGACAAGCACACGGTGCCAAGTTTCACAGGACTCCAGGTTACTGTTATTTTTAATACAGAAATTTTAGTCCCTGTAAAGAGGATTTTAAATTGATTTTCTGCTTGGAATTTAGGATCAGCAAGGAAACATACCTCCAAGCAAAGCTATTACTCCTCTTTGATGGTAGACTGTAATCTAGTTTAAACTGGTTCTTTTGAGAAACGCAGCTATTTAAAAATGGTTATAAATTCTCAGCCGTTTTCTATTGCTTCACCATCTGTAAACCTACGCACCTTGCTTTTCTAAAACTTACAAGGCTGGGACCATACAAAGAGATTTTCCTAAAAACTTACTTTCCCTTCCTAACTCAAAAGCAACTAGCTGAAATAAGTCGTTGAAATGACAACTCCAACACAAAAAGGAGGTCTACACGGGGTGGAAGCAAGGACAGGTAGCCTGGGAGGAATACAGAGAAAGTGTCCGAGCAGACAGGGAAGAGCAGGTTAGGAAAGCTAAAGCCCAGAAAGAATTACATCTGGCCAGGGACAGCAAGGGCAACAAGAAAAGCTTCTATAGGTATGTCAGTGGTAAAAGGAAGACTAGGGAAAATGTGGGCCTTCTCCAGAAGGAAACGGGAGATCTGGTAACCCAGGATATGGAGAAGGCTGCGGTACTCAATGACTTTTTTGCTTCAGTATTCACTGCAAGTGCTCTAACCACAGGCAAAGGCAGGGACTGGGAGAACCAAGAACCACCCACTGTAGGAGAAGACCAGGTTCGAGACCATCCAAGGAACCTGGAGGTGCACAATTCCATGACACCTCATGAAATACATCCATGGGTCCTGAGGATGAAGTTGCTAAGCCACTGTCCGTCATATTTGAGAAGTTATGGCAGTCCAGTGAAGTTCCCACTGACTGGAAAAGGGAAATATAACATAACCCCAATTTTTAAAAAGTGAAAAAAGGAAGACCTGGGGAACAAAAGGCCAGTCAGTCTCTCCTCTGTGCCCGGAAAGATCACAGAGCAGATCCTCCTGGAAACTATGTCAAGGCATATGGAAAATAAGGAGGTAATCAGTGACAGCCAGCGTGGCTTCACTAAAGGCAAATTGTGTCTGACAAATTTGGTGGCCTTTTACAACAGGTTTACAGCATTGGTAGGTAAGGGAAGTGCAAATGACCTCATCTACTTGGACTTGTGCAAAGCATTTGACACTGTCCCACACAACATCCTTGTCTCTAAATTGGAGAGACATGGATTTGATGGATGGACCACTCAGTGGATAAGGAATTGGTTGGATGGTCGCACTCAAAGAGTTGTGGTCAGCAGCTCCATGTCCAAGTGGTGACCAGTGACATGTTCCTCGGATTTCGGTATTGGGACTGGTACTATTTAACATTTTTTTTGGTGATTGAGTGCACCCGCAGCAAGTTTGCAGACNTGTTCCTCGGATTTCGGTATTGGGACTGGTACTATTTAACATTTTTTTTGGTGATTGAGTGCACCCGCAGCAAGTTTGCAGACGACACCAAGCTGCGTGGCACGGTTGACACACTGGAGGGAAGGGATGCCATCCAGAGGGACCTGGACAGGCTGGAGAGGTGGGCCTGTGCAAACCTCATGAAGTTCAACCAGGCCAAGTGCAAGGTCCTGCACCTGGGTCATGGCAATCCCAGGCACAAATACAGGTTGGGCAGAGAATGGCTTGAGAGCAGCCCTGAGGAGAAGGACTTGGGGGTGTTGGTTGACGAGAAGCTCAACATGAGCTGGCAATGTGTGCTCACAGCCCAGAAAGCCAACCTCAACTTGGGCTGTATCAAAAGCAGTGTGTCCAGGAGGTTGAGGGAGGTGATTCTGCCCCTCTACTCCACTCTCCTGAGACCCCACCTGGAGTACTGCGTCTGGCTCTGGGGCCCCCAACATAAGAAGGACATGGACAGTGAGTCCAGAGGAGGGCCATGAAGATGATCAGAGGGCTGGAGCACCTCTGCTGTGAGGACAGGCTGAGACAGTTGGGGTTGTTCAGCCTGGAGAAGAGAAGGCTCCAGGCAGACCTTATAGCAGCTTTCCAATACTTAAAGGGGCCCTACAGGAAAGATGGGGAGGGATCTTTATCAGGGAGTGTAGTGATAGGATGAAAGGTAATGGTTTTAAACTGAAAAAGAGTAGATTTAGATGAGATATTAGAAAGAAATTCTTTACTGTGAGGGTGGTGAGACACTGGCCCAGGCTGCCCAGAGAAGTTGTTGATGCCCCGTCCCTGGAGGGGTTCAAGGCCAGGTTGGATGGGGATTTGAGTAACCTGGTCTAGTGGGAGGTGTCCCTGCCCAGGGCAGGGGGATTGGAACTGGATAGTCTTTAAGGTCCCTTCCAGCCCAAATCATTCGGTGATTCTATGATTTTATGACATACAGGTAGAATTCAGCCTTGAATAGGGAAATTAATAAAATAATTTTAAGCAGCTTTTTACTTTGCATCTGTGCTGAAAATAGATTAATTTCTAGCGCCACAATAACTTTCATCACCAACTTATAAATTGCTTGATGGCCCAGGGTACAGATCTTTCGCTCACCTTTCGCAGGATAACCTGGTGTTAGAGGGTCCCCAGCTCCATTCAGGTTTAACACATTCCCACGCTGAGCTCCTCCGCCTGGAAGGTTCCAGCCATCTGGATAGGGATCTACTCCTGGGGCGCAGTAGTCAGCAGGATCTGAATAAAGTATGATCCCTTGGGCTCCTGCTAATATGGCATTTTTAACCTGTGAAAACACTTGCTTTTAAGAAAGGGCTTTTTTTTTTTTTTTTAATGCAAAAAGAAATGTGAATGTTGCAATTTACTTTCATGGGGATATAGCTTTAGAAGTTGTATAAGTGGAAGAGGGAAAATGACCACAGACTCAGGAGAAAAACAAACCACGGCAAAACACAGTATGGTCATTATTTACGTCACGCTTTCAGTCATATCTCAAGGCTACGAAATAAAGCACAGGGAATGAAACTGAGGCACAAAAACTGACCACTATCCCCACTGTCACCAGTTTTGTCAGAATTGTTGTCTAAAGTCAAAAGAATTAGTTATTCAATCTCTGTGCATCAGACTCCTTGTCAAATACTTACTTCAAAATACTGCAGTTCCAGGGATGGAAGGTATTAAAAGCCTTGGCTCTATAAACTACCCTTGGCTCTATAAACTACTCAGTTCCCTAAACTAATCTCTTGCAAGAACTGCCTAAGGAGTTTGCAGTCATCTCAGTCTTGGGAGATTAATACATTCATCTGTTTTTATTGTTTTGGAAGTTACTCCTAAAATGCAGCCACAGTGGACACATTGCAGGCTTCCTTCAGCTCATACGTTCCAACTTGCAGCCTTCATTAACTCCCACCGGCTCTACCTTGAGCCCTCTCTGACCCACAGAGGGAAAAATGAGACACAACCCTTACTTTGTTTCCTCTGAAGATCTTCCCATATCTGGCAATGACAATCTTTCCTGTACAGTTAATTCCCATTTCACGCTCCAGCTTAAAAAAATCTTCAGTGCGGCCATAATTCACATATACCAGATCCGCCTGCAGAGAAAAGCAGTTTCGTGGCAACTGGCCATTCAACAAACAATATATCTGTTCTCAGAAATACACAGTTTTATTCACTATGTATGATATAGTTATTTTTTTGCATTTCCATCAATGAGAACCAGTGCCCATAAAAACAATAGCAAAAGATTTCCCTAATATTCTATAGGATGCATTGGCTCAAACTCCTTACCTTTCTATATTACCCTTCACTTAACAGCAACCCTATAAACCGAGGCTGGAAATGAAGCCAATGTGCTTTGCTAAACTGACGAACTTCTGTGGCCATGAGAAAATAGTGGTATCTCCTGCATACACAAACACTCACTATTATATAATTTCATTCATCTGTGCAATGCAAAGTTGTCCCTGACTTGCTCCTTCATGATGAGTTATCAGATTAAGTGAGTGACTTTTGTAGCCTTTGAAGACATTCACTAAATCCAAAATGTCTTCCAAATTGATTTATATATTGCTATTTCTACTTACGACTTCGGCAAGTCCTCTCCGTACGACTGAGTAATGCGGAGTAACCTGAGGTGTATCCAACATTTTCCATGAAGATAAAAGCTTTTCACTTGTTATGCGATTTGCGCTTTTTGAGCAAAGCTCTTTTTCTAATAGGAGACTTCTAACCTTCACACAACATATGGCCTAGCTGTCCTCATGTGTTTTCTTATACTAATAGTTAATTAAAACTACTACAAGAAATCTTTTGAGAAGTTGGAGCAATCTACCCCAGCGTTTTGCAACATATGACTTCAGCTAATAATACTCTTACATAATATTTTTTTTTTCTTACCTCTGGCACTCCTTGTGCTGAAAAAGCATTATAAGGTGGCAGTATATCAGTGACATTTTCATACCCCTGTGGAGGCGGTTCGAACAACGACGTATTGAAAATCTATCAACCAATAACAGAAGTCTTTGGTCAAACACTCCACCTCCAGGCACCAGTTCATACACTAAGCTTAGTTGTTGTCAAGGATATGCTAGTTACCATAAATTGTTAGTAAAAAATACAATTCTAACTAGCGCACGTAAGTTCAAACAAAAAACGAGCTAGGGATACATAGCTGAATTTTTATAACAGAACGCAGGTATGAATACAGAGATAGATCACTTGTCAGAAGGCACTGCCTGAACCTAAGCAAAGAAGTACATGAAAATTGCCAAGAGGTGGTAACAATAAAAAGACACCTAGTTCACCCCTGCCGTCACAGGTATTTTTTGTGATTACTCTCACCTGTATTATTATTCCTCTCCCCACCTTTTTGCTAGTTACGCCCCGGTTAAACACACTGCCTTTCATCACTGTCACTCATGTAACACTCCTGTTGCCTCGAGGTTCACGTTCACTTTCTCACCTTTTGAGATTATAGCTGAGAGACTGTGTTAGGGAGTTTCTGGAATAACTTCTCCATTCTTTCACCTCTAAGCTCATGTCATCCCCAGGCACACATTCCTTAGCTTCTACCAGGGTTCCTCATCCCTACCTATGTGCTATGATGCTTCTCTAGCAGTCCCATCACCTCTCCTCACTCAGGCTTCATGTCAGATTTTACATTTACTTCTTTATTCCCCTGGGTGTACAAAATGGAGAAGGCGGCTCTAGACCGCCTGTACATTATT
>VXBH01002830.1:2386-16174 GCA_013400035.1 Rynchops niger
GAGGAAAAAAAAGAGAGAGAGAATTGAGAGGTGCTGCTGAGCGGGGTGCGGGGCTGCAGCCGGGCTCTGCCCGGCTCCCCCGGGACAGCCGGGCCAGGTCCTGGGTGCCCGCTGCCACCCTGAGCCTCCCATCTCCCCACCCACTCCTGGCAGCACAGAGGAGGCATTCAGCCCGCTGCCTGCTCGCTGCCTGCCAGCACCGAAAACAAGGGGGACATTTGTCTCCATCTGCGGCGCCAGCCTCAACGGGGGCATTGTCACCCTGGGCCCTGTGCCCGGCCCCTGCACCGCCATGCCACTGCCAGCCCCCAGCCCGGCATGGTGGGGTGCTGCCGGCTGAGCGGGTGACAATGGCTGTCCCTCGGCGGTGGCACCCAGCTCCTCTCCTCCCCGTGGGGCCAGCTCTCACCAGCCACCCTTGTCCTCCTCCCGTAGGGACAGCTGGTGTCACCTCCCATAGCCAGAGCTCACCTTGGGTTGGGGAGCGCTGCGGCCCCGCACCCCCAACCTGGCAGCATGCTCCTCGGGGTGACCCNGATTTCCAGCTCGATGAATAATGAATGGAAAATGCAACCGGAGCCCAAGGCTGCGGCTGGGTGCTGGGCACAGCTCGTCTTAGCACCCAGCGCAGCAGCCGGGGGATGCCGATGGGGTAGGTGCACCCCACAAACGTGCCCAAGCTCGCCCCAAGTGCTCCCCCCGCTACTGTGCAGCAGGGACCGCACGGTCAGGCAGGGCTGGCTGCATCCAGCCTGTTCCAGGACAGTTTTCCGAGCCGCTGGCGAGTGCGGCAGGAACAGCAGGGATCCAGGGGTGTCCGGCATAACCGCGGGGGGAGTGGGTGCCTCTGGCCCTAAATCCCAGCACAGGCGTGAAGCCCAGCGGGTTTTGCAAGTCCGGGAACAGCCAGGGTTTGGTCTTACACCGCGGCCGTGATGGCACCACCATCACCATCTGCAGTGCCGGCATTGGCATCACCTGGAAAAGCCGCTCGGGCAGTGCTGGAGGGGTCACCCGCCTGCGTGGGTGCTGCATCCCCCCAGCTCGCAGGCTGTCCTTGCCACCGCCCCACAGCACTGCCGGCACTGGCACCCATGCCACCAAAGCCAGTGAGTCGGCGCCAGTACCCCCCCTCTCGGCTGGCGGCCTGGCGGTGGTCCCTGCCATCCCCCCAGGGCAGCACAGCACCCCGGCCCCACACGCCAGGATGCCAAGGGGATGTCTCGCTCCACCCAGGCTGGCTCCCCTGGGGTGGATCTGGCAAACAGTTCCCAACCCAGTCACTCTATTGACTTTGCCTTAAATGAGTGGCTTAATTATTAATAGGTCACCAGGAGAAATGAGGCGATCGAGGTGTTTTTTCCTGGGGCTCCCATTAGTGCGGGGCAGCTGCGGCGCCAGCTCTCAGCGGCCGCTTGAAATTCCCAGCCGGCAGATGCGGCTACACCGGCAATTTCCCCAGGGCCCACCCCCCGGATGGTCTCCGCAGCCCCATCCCCATGTCCCAGCAGCTCCCCTGGTCCCTGGGGACATCCCTGAGCCTTCTTGTGGATTTTTCCCTATAGGAGCCATTTCCTTCACGGCCAAACCCCTACAGCCACTGTACACGACATGCATCTACTTGCTGCGTGCTGCTCCTGCCCCTACAAGCCCACGGCCACGCTCTTTTTACCCCATGTACCCAACTTCACATCGGCACGGTGCTTCCTACCCCCCTGTCCCTCTCACATACCCGCCATGGGTGCAAACACCCATCCCCATGTGCCACCCTGCCCCATAGAGCTGCCCCCCTAAGCATCCCGCTGACCCCAAGCATCACCTTTTCCTTTGCTTAAGCTGCTCTCGGCGAGCCGTCCCTCTCCTCTCCTGGGCTGGCCGGGGTGCAGGGGGAGCGGGTGGCACGGGGCGGGGGTGCCGATGCTGCTCCGACATGGAATAAGCTCATCCTGCGCAGCTCCCCGCAAACGCCGTCTTTTCTGAATCCTCCCTACCAGCTGTGGTCCTTATGGCTTCACCGGGGTCCCAGCCCCGTACCGCTGGCCTGGGGAGGGGGAAAAAAAAGAGAGAGAGAATTGAGAGGTGCTGCTGAGCGGGGTGCGGGGCTGCAGCCGGGCTCTGCCCGGCTCCCCCGGGACAGCCGGGCCAGGTCCTGGGTGCCCGCTGCCACCCTGAGCCTCCCATCTCCCCACCCACTCCTGGCAGCACAGAGGAGGCATTCAGCCCGCTGCCTGCTCGCTGCCTGCCAGCACCGAAAACAAGGGGGACATTTGTCTCCATCTGCGGCGCCAGCCTCAACGGGGGCATTGTCACCCTGGGCCCTGTGCCCGGCCCCTGCACCGCCATGCCACTGCCAGCCCCCAGCCCGGCATGGTGGGGTGCTGCCGGCTGAGCGGGTGACAATGGCTGTCCCTCGGCGGTGGCACCCAGCTCCTCTCCTCCCCGTGGGGCCAGCTCTCACCAGCCACCCTTGTCCTCCTCCCGTAGGGACAGCTGGTGTCACCTCCCATAGCCAGAGCTCACCTTGGGTTGGGGAGCGCTGCGGCCCCGCACCCCCAACCTGGCAGCATGCTCCTCGGGGTGACCCGGCGTCGCTCTGCCGGCTCCTCTCCATCCTTCCCGCAGCCTCTCCCAGCTCTCCTGCTCTCCCCTAAATGGCTTTTATGGCCTTAATGGCAGCAATATTTGTGCTCCCCCGCCCTCCACCTGATAACCCTAAAGCTGCCACAACGCTACTGGCCTTTCACCCTTTTCCCAGTCACACTGGCTGCGCCGGCGCTTTGGGTGTCCCCGGGCACCCTACCCACGGGATGCTGCCACCCTTGGGGTCCCATCCTGCCACCACGGGGCTGTTCCCAGGGGGGCGAGCGAGTGCTGCGGCCGCACCGGGGAGAGCTCATCACCATCCGTCACCTTGCTCGCGCATCACCCTGCAGCAGGGCAGAAAAGGGGCCATTGTGTGCCCGGATCCGGTGCTGGCACTCCCCACCACCCTCAAAGCCGGCTCTCTGCTGCTAAAGGCGGTGACAGCCCGGCGCGCTTGCTCAGGCAGCCAAGCGAGCGGTGGCTACGCCGGCATCCGGCATCCCAGGGCTCAGCTGGCAGCGTAACCGCAGGGCACCCCGGCCATGCCTGGTACCCACTGGCGTCTCCATCCACGCTGAAGAGGTTTGGGGTTTGGGGCTCATCCCCATGGGGTTTGGGGTCACCCTGGTGAGACCCCGGGTGGGCTGGCAGCTATTGCCCCATCGCAGGTGGCTGCCACATCCTGCTCTGCCTCGGCAGGACCGGTTCTCATGCCAGGGTTAACCTGCCAACCCCCGGGCAGCCCCCGCCGGCACCGGGGGACAAGAAAAGCCAGAATATCCTCTGTCATTGCAAGGAGAGGGACGAGGAGCTGCCACCTCCCTGCAGGTGCTGGCCCCGCTGGCATGTCCCCGCTCGCCTGGCATGGGCATGTCCCCAGTCCTGGACGAGGGAACTCATCCAGCTCCTCAAAACTAAAACCTGAGTGCGTGTGGACCGCGCACAGGAGCAGTGGAGAGGAACGGGCACCTCTGGGAAGCGGGAGAGGAGCAAGCAAGCGCGCAAGAGAGGACAAGCGAGCGCAAGCGTGCCCTCCCCAAAAATCAACGCCGGGACGTGCCCAGCAGAGGCTGCNNNCCCCGCCTTGTTTGTCACAGGTAATGGCTGCTACGTGAAATAACCATGACACCGAGTTGTATAACACCCCTGGCGCTGCCGCCTGCTCCTGGCGCTCGCTTTTCCATCCCCTTACCTGGGTTCACCCTAGAAACAGCGGCATGGGGGCGAGGAGCCGTCCCACCCCCTCTCCACAGGGCGCCTCTCCGAATGCCAGGTTTTCCCCCTGTTTTTGGGGCTGGCGTTGCAAAGGGTCTCCAGCGGGAAGAGGGCTGTGGCGGCTGGGTTGCAGCAGCTCAAGGAAGGGATGCTGGCAGCCTCGGGATGCGCCGTCAACGAGCCAGGGAGCCGTGACGCCCCGTCTCCTGCACCCCACGGGGTGCAAACCACCCCCAGGAAGGCTCCACCATGACGTCCCCAACCCAATGTTCACTGTCCGCCCGCTTGGGAGTGAGCAGAGCGAATCCTCTGGTATTTGGGGGTAAAAAAGAAGAACTCACGCTGAAAACCGTGACTGCCGAGGAAGCACACGCCGGATCTGGGGATCAAGAGGAGTTTGGTGAGGAGCACGAGCGGCTGGTCGGAGGGGGAGGCAGCAGCGCCACGGTGGCACACCCCATCCCGGACTTGGCCCCGTCGGACACTCATCTGCCAAACGCGGTGTCAGGCGCCTTTATCGTGTGGAAAAGCTGTCATTAGCGCTGGCGAAAGAGGGGCAACCGGTGGCCATCAGGGTGGTGCAACCGGTTTGTGGTCACCCTGCTGGGCAGTGGGGTTGCTGCCTGTCAGAGCTGGCCGCACCGCCTGCTCCTTATCTGCCACCCGGCATGGGGACATCGCCACCCTGCAGCCTCACTGGGCTGAGGTGCCACCGGTGCCCGGGAGCGTGTGTCCAGCAACCCTGGGCGGGTGGGAAGCCCCATTTGGGGTCTCCTGCCCCATGGTGGAAGCCCAGCTTTGGGTGCAGCCCCAGGAGCTCCCCAGTCGTCCAGTGCCTTTCTTTTCCAAGAGCTGAACTCAAGGAAGGGGAAAAAAAAAAGGGGGAAAAAAAAAGGCAAAAAAAAAAAAAAAAAAAAAAAAAAAGGCAAAAAACCTCCCAACTGCCCAAAGGAAAAAAAAAAAAAAAAGGGGAAAAAAAAGGGGGGGGGGGGGGGGGGAAAAAAAAAAAGGGGAAAAAAAGAGAAAAAAAGGGGAAGAAAAAGGAAAAAAAAAAAAAAAAACAAAAGAAAAAGAATAAAAAAGAAAAGGAGAAAAAGAGGAAAAAAGAGTAAAAAATAAAAAAGAAAATTAAAAAGAAAAAATAAAAAGAGAAAGAAAAAAAAGAAAAAAAAGACAAAAAAAGGAAAAAAAAGAAAAAGCGAGATAGGCCGTTAACCATTTCCCTGTCTGTGCCATTGCCCGCTCACTGCTGGGGGGTCCCGACCTGCCCAGGCTGGCGGCGCCTACACGAGTTCACGGGTCACAGCTGTGTCCCCACAGGGTCCCATGAGGTGGCACAGCCTTCACCTGGGCTGGGCTGGGAAAGAGGGTGTCCTCCAAAAATCCCACAGGATGACGCAGCCTTCAGCACAGCCACGGAGAGGGTGTCCCCATAAAAGCCCCATGAGATACCACAGCCTTCACCACAGCTGGGAAAAAGGTGTCCCCATAAAAGCCCCATGAGATACAACAGCCTTCACCACAGCCGGGGACAAGGTGTCCCCATAAAAAGCCCCATAAGATGGCTCAACCGTCACTACGGCCACAGACAAGCCATCCCCTTAGAAATCCCACAAGATGACAGAGCCTTCCCTACAGCTGAGGAGAAGTGTGTTCCCAGAAAAGGCCCCTGAAACAACATGGCCTTCACCATGGTGACAAGATGTCCCCATAAAAGGCCCCATGAGGTGATACAGCCTTCACCAGAGCTGGGAACAAGGTGTCCCCATAAAAGCCCCATGAGATACCACAGCGTTCACCAGAGCTGGGAACAAGGTGTCCCCAAACAAACCCCACGAGATATCACAGCCTTCACCACGGCCTGGGACAATGGTGTCCCCATAAGCCTCGTGAGATGATACAACCTTCACGCCCCCAACGAGGCCACGTTCACCAAAACCCCACAAAAACCCCCCAGCGAGCCATCCCACCCTGCGACACCCCTTCCCAACCGCCAGAAAATGAACCAGAAAAAGGCAAAAAAAGCCCCGTAAATATTGCACGAAACCAAGCATTACCCTCCTTCTCTTCCTAGGAGGATGGCCATAAACAGGCCTGAAGGCCGCATGTAGGCCCTGGTGAGGAAACATGTGCGGGGGTGGCTGTTGAAGGGGAAAAATATGGGATTTAGGGAAAAGGTGGGGGGAATAATGCTGCCGATGCCAGGACCACCGATCCTCCAGATGCACAGAGCACATCTGCGGGGTCGGTGGCACCGGCATCAGCCAGGGCAGCCCTAGTTTCTCCATGCATTGCTTTATCTCAGCCAAGAGCCCCACAATAACCGCTCCTTCACCCCCCAAAAATTGCCCCCCAGTCTCTTGCTGGAGGATGGTGGGAGACGGACAGCAAGGACCAAAAATCTTTGCCTCGTGCCTTTGCAGGCAACCCAACAGCGTCCCAGGGGGGCTCGAGGTATCTCTGAAAGTCCCCTGGTTCAACCTCCCTGGTCACGATATCCGCACGGATGGCGACCCCACTGCCTCTCTGGGCAACCTTGTGCCAACGCTTGGTCACCTTGACGGGGAAGAAGCGTTTCTTGGTGTTCAGAACCTCCTGGGTTTCAGTTTGTGGCCGTTGCTTTGTGTCCCGGTGCTGGGCACCACTGAGTAGAACGTGGCTCCACCCTCCCTTCAGGTATTTATACCCCTTGATAAGATTCCCCCCGAACCTTGTCTTCTTCAGTCCCACCTCTCACCGCCTCTCCTCCTAGGTGACACGCTCCAGTCCCTGCATCATCTTGGTGGCCCTTCACTGGACTTGCACCAATATGTCCATGTCCCTCTTGCACTGGGGAAGCCCATTGCTGGACACAGCACTCCATGAGCGGCCTCACCAGCGCCCAGGGGCAGGATCACTTCTTCCAGCACTCTTCATGCAGCACCATTAGCCCTTCTTGCCCCAAGGGCACATTGGTGGCCAACAGAACCTCCAAGTCCTTTCCTACAGAGCTGCTTTTTCCAGCCCGGTGGCCCCCAGCACGTCCTGGTGCCGCTCCTCTCCAGGTTGAACAAAACGGACTCAAGAGTTGGCTCTCAGCACCCAGGTGGGATGGAGCACACCCCACCCAAACCTGCCACTGGGAACGAGGACTGGCGAAGGGTGACGAGGAGCAAGGTGACAGCCACAGCGCTCATGAGTCATGGCACCTGCAGCATTCCTCCTCCTCCTCCTCACCTGTTCCACCTCCCAGCAGATGTACCTACACCCCGTGCAGGATGAGGAGCCATCTCCAGCCCCACAGGTGTCTCGGAGGAACCGATCCACACCTCCTCCACTGTGCCGAGCACCGAGCCCCACCACGGCCGTAAGGGACAGAAAACACACGCCACACAGGAAGCATCACCTTTTTAATTAAAAAAAAACCCAACCAAACAAGAGAAGTAGGGCCTGCCACGCGGATGCTGGCGGGCAGCTCCAGGCTGGGCAGAAGACAGGCTCCCCTCGACCACAGGCTCCTTTCCACCAAGGCGGGGGGAAAAGCCCCGCTTTGTGCCAAGCCTCCAAAACATGCTGCAATGTCCCACCGAGGCAGGCAGCCCCCGGAGGAGCTCCTGCTCCGCCACGAGGGCTTGGTTCCTCCGCCCAGGGCTGTGCAAATTCAAAAGGAACAAATCCCCGAGGGACCCACAAGAGCGCAGAGCTCTCCTCGGCCTCCTCTTCCTCGCTTGCCACCCCTGCAGCTCAGGAAGCAGGGGTGGCACCAGCATGAAGAGGACAGTCCTCCCAACACCGATCCTGTGGCCCGGACCAGGACGGGCTGCAGCACTGGGGGAGGAGAGCCAAGGGATCCCTGGGAAAGGCACAGCGGGAAATGTATCTACAGATGGGAAATGTTCTAATTCAGCATTTCTGTCCCAAGAGCAAAGCTGAGGGTTTTTCAGCCAAATGTGATGGTGGATGATGTGTCCACAGGGCACAGCCAGCCGGCCCGCCCCCACGGGGAGTCCCCAGGCCCTGTCACGCTTGTCGCGCCTTCTTGCTTTTCTTTTTCTCCTCCTTCACGGCAGTGTCGTGGGCTTTCCTCTTCGCAGCGAGTTTGTTTGCCTGCGGAGAAATCCCCGAGACCCAGAGTCAGGCTGTCTGCAGACACCAGGGGCTGCTCCACCCTCGGTCCCACCAAACCCTCCAGCTGCAGGCGGGGGAATGGACCCATCTGCTGCTGCCTGCACCAGGGCCACAGAGCTGTTGGGGGCAAGTTTGCTTGCTGAGGACAAGCCATGGCCCCCAGGGAGCAGGAGGAGCTCTGCCCTGCCAGGGTGGAGACTGCAGCCTGGTGATGCCAGGGAAGAAGCTTGTAAAGCTTCACCCTTGCCCACCTTCGCTCGGTGCCCGCACTAGGTACAGAGAGGAGCAGAAGGAGCAGCCCAGATCTGGCACAGCATCGGAAGGAGGGGCTGCTCCCTCTCCCCTGAGCTGGGGACAGACCTGCCTTTAGCGATCCATAGCTGCAAGCCAATTTGGGACGAGCTAGCACCAGGATCCAGGCAAGGGTCCGTAGCCCACAGTAAGCCCTACGCTCGTACCTCTCGGACTTTGCGCTTCTTGCCAAACATGATCTTCTTGTAGAGATATTTCTCCCTTTTCTTCATCATCATGATGGCCAGACGCTTCTCCTCGCTTTGCTGCTCCTGCTCCAGGCGCTGCTTGTCCTCCAGCCGCAGCTTGCCAGCGGTCACCTTCACGGGAAGCGCCTGCCGGGAACCAGAGAGCTCAGGACCCCGGATGCCCACTACCCTTCCCCAGGGTTAGATGTCCCCATACCATTCACTGGGGGCCACGGAAGAGCCGCAGCACCCTCTGGACCAGGAGACAGGTCCTGAGCGTGTATGGGAGCTGCAGCTCGTGAATATGGGTCCAGGACCCAGAAGTGTGGTGGCCACAGCAGGGACTGAGCCGGGCCACCCCACAGAGAGCAGAGGCCCAGCAGGGATAGAGCTCACCAGAGCTGCCTCCTCCTGGGGCTCCCACTCCGCTGCTGGGAACTGTACCTTGTTGCTCTGAGACTTCTGCTCTTCCATCTTCTTTAATTTCATCTCCTCTTCCTTCTCAGACTCATCTTCTTCCTCCTCCTCCTCCTCACTCTCTTCATCTGCAGAGAGACCACCGTTACCAACAGGAGAGCAGTCGCTGGCCCTGGAGCGGGTACGGCCCTGCCGAGGCAGGAGCGCTGCCCGGCTCCTCAACAACTCCAACCTCGGAGCCTCGCATCACCTGGGTTCTCGCCCCTCTGCATGGCCAGCAGCTTCAGCTTCTCCGGAGGGATGTAGTCTCCTTCCTGCTCCGTCACGAAGGGCGAGAGATGCGGGGGCAGCAGCACGCCAGGGAAATAGTCGGCCACGGGGAGGCACAGCTTGGCATTCACGGAGTCGAAGACCCACTGAGGTTGCAGGTAATACCTGTGGGGCACAGGGACGAGGGCTCAGACTCTTTCCTCCCACCCCAGGCTCTGGAGCCCTTGGGGGTTCAAGGCAGCAGCAGAGCAAGATGGGACAGGCTGCCCCACTGCTTGCCAGGGACACCCCCTAGCCCAGGTGGCCATTCTGGGGACAGGCCACCTGCCTCACCCACCTGCCAACAACCTGCTTCCCCACCCGGGGCCGGTCAACAATCTGGTGGGTGATGGAGGGGTCACTCACGTCATAGGTGGCACCGATGCACAGGGACTTGTCCCAGGAGACCTGGCCACCAAAGCACCTGCCAGTAAAACCCACCGAGGAGTCAGGCAGGGAAGAGGGGCCCTCAGGGCCATCTCGCCCATGGGAAATCAGGCAGATCGGCCTCGACAGTCTCATCACGTACCGGATGATGAAGGCCAGTGGCTCTCGAGGCACCTCTCTGTTGAGGAAGAAGCGCAACCCTTCAAAGAGCTTTTTGTGCTTCTCCAGGGCCTCCTGCTCCTTCTTCCTCGCATCCATCTGCTCTGCGGTCTCCTGCTCAGAGCAAAGCATTCAGCTTCCTCCCCATGAACAGCCCCTGCCAAGCCCCTCTCTGCGAGGAAGGCTCTCGGAGGGTCCTCATCCTCCTGCCAGTCCCTCCCGGCACCGCACCAGGCCCTGCCAGCCTGCGACCGGCCATAAGGCATACTGCAGACAGCATCACCCCCAGCCAGGGCTAAGCGCCCGCACCAGGCTCTTACCCCCTCCACAGGGAACTCATCCATCTCCACCTCGTCCTCGTGGGTCGGTGCCACCACACGGGCCAGGCTGGCGCTCAGAGCCGACAGTTTCTGCAGTGGGAGGAGACCAAGAAGGCATCACGCCAAACCAGTGCTTTGGGGGTTGGGAAAAGGGGCAGCCTCACAGAGGAGGGAGGAGGCCATTTCTCAGAGCAAGAGGTCAAAAGACTTTCTCCCAGGACCAGACACACATTCAGCCTCCTCCATGTACTGTCCCACCCTGCAGTCCCCAGCACGGGGCTTTGGAGGGTCCCCGTCATGCAGGAGGGAGGCCAGTGGCCCCTGAGGCCAAGCACAGCTCCTCCCTTGGCCAGCCTGAAGGTGCGAGGAGTTTGGGACCAGCCCCCTCCACCAGGCAGGGATCAGGCTCTGCTCCTCAGCCCCCACACAAGTGCCCCATGCCAGGACAGGGTCTATGGTCAGACCACCACGGCCACACAGGGTCCTCCCATGGGCCACGGTGGTGGCAGCGTCCTTCACCTCCAGGGAGCTCTCGGAATCCATGGCGTAGTCCTTGCCCTCTGCAGGCTTCAGCTCAACATCAGCCTGGCCATCGATCTGCAGAGAAACAGAAAGGTGGGGAGGCAGCTCCTAAACCCAGAGCTCCCAAACATCCCCTGCTCCCCCCAACTCCAACACGTCCTCGCTTCCCACCACCCGCACCGGGTGGTGCCACCAGGCTGGGGCCAGCATGGCATGGCCCCGCGGGCAGGCAGTGGCCTCACCTTGGGGGGATAGTGCAGGTTGAGGGACTGGTAGAGGCGGAAGTTGACAAAGCCCAGGAGAGTGGTGTAAAACTCTGTGAAGGTGGCCATCACACGGTAATCCACGTCTGTGGGGTGCTGCAGGCACACGGGAACGGTGAGGACACAAGGACAAAAAGACCAGAGTTCCTTGCAGGGACAGGGTCCCATCCCACCCGCACAGGGAGGAGGATCCTGCCCCCTTCACAGCAAGGGCTGGAGATCCATGGCCACCGCCAGACCCTGGGCAGGGAGAGCTCTCCAGGCTGCTACACGGGGCCTCGCTGCCACCCCTCTGTGAAGGCACCTGCTTGGACAGATGGAGCAGCCCATCCCAGCATGGAAGGGGACCTTGGTGGCCTTGTCCAGGGACTCTGCTCCTCCAGGTGAGCTGCACAGGCCACGGCAAAGCCAGACAAGAGCAGGGCGAGGAGCCAAAACCTGGCAGGGACCCAGCCAGCCCCACAACAGCCAGAACTGAAGGGAGTGAGGAGCAATGCTGGCTGGGAAGAACGTGGGCTGGCCGAGGAGATGCTGCAGGGGGGAGCTGGGGACGTACCAAAGGCCACAAAAGCTGGAAAGCCTCACAACCCAACTATGCCAGGCCCTGGAAAGCCCAGGAGTGAAAGGAGGACACTGCTGTGATGGTGAACTCCTGTGTGCCAAGGATTTTGGCAAGGCGTGGTGCAGCACAGCCATGTGGCTGTCTAGGCACGGTGGCACCCACAGCTGTCCCCTCGCCCTGTCACCTGCCCTGACCGTGCAGGGGACACGGCAGAACCACCCTGGCAGAGGGTGCAGGGTCTGACTTGGCTCTTCCTTAAGTGCCAGAAGCCCCATTCCTGCAGGTTAATCTTTAATTGCTGATTAAGGCCCATTTTAATAATTGACAAGAGGAAATAAGGAAGCGGGGAGACTGGTACAGCCAGGCACAGGGGACAAGGGTACAGCCATCCCGGGGGTTTAGAAGAGGGTCGTGTCCCCGCACACCTTCCCAGCCAGGCCAGGTACTCACATCGTGGGCGAAGGTGTAAGGGGTGATCCAGGTGACGGGCTGCCCCAGCACCTCGGCCTGGTAGTAGATGCCCTTGATGGAGAGGAAAACCTGGCAGGGAACAGCAAAAGGACTCAGGGGGAGGAAGGCCACAGGTGCTTCTTCGTGCCTGTCCTCGTTAACCCTTCCCCTGTCACCAGTTTCATCATGGGAGCGTCACAGACGGCCTGGCAGGACTCGTTCCCCACCTGAAGCCGCCCTGTGCCTTCCTGGCACACGAGTCCTCCACCTCCCGCCCCGGGGCAGGGAAGGTCTCGGCTCCGTCCCTCCCTCAGCACCCACCTTGCGCAGGGAGCGGGAGGCGATGACATAGTTGAGGAACTCCACGGCCAGGCGCCGGCAGAGCTGGATGGTCTGGACGTGGCACTTGCCCGTCCTCGGGAAGGTAGAGAAGAGGAAGCACATGGAGAGGGCATCGTCCAGGTCCCGCAGCGCATCTATGAAGGTTGGGTACCTGTGCCCAGGCGGGAGGAGAAGGGGGAATCACACCCAGCACCAGCGCCCACCGAAACCTGCTGGGGCTGGTAGAGAACTCGCGTGAGGGCACTGTGGGCTGCATGTCCCCCAAAGGTGGTGACCCACAGGGACGGCGTGTCCCTCCTGGGCACTCGGGAGCCTGTGGGCACAGAGGGACCTCTAAGCAGTTGCCCAGGCCTCTCCGGGGAGCCAGGCAGGTCCCTGTGTGAGGGGATGGCAGCACCCCTGATTGCAGGCTGGGTGTAAACAGCTTCTAGGGCACCTGCAAGGACTGAGTGCTGGGAAATCCCAGCCTGGACCCACCGAGGACAAGTGTGGCCCGTGGCCTGCGGTGCAGCACATGGCACTTGTCGGCCGGCCGGCCGAGTCCCCCAGCCAAAAGCTGTAGGACTCGAACGCTGCGGTCGGAGGGAGACCACACGGCCTCACAGCTCGACCAGCGGTGCAGCCGCCATCTCCCCGCCCGAGCACAGAGCTCGTCGGGGCAGCGCCTGTCTCTCGGTCCTGCTGCTCTCTCCCCTCCCTGCACCAGCACAGCGAGGTCCCAGGCACCGCCGGGACAACGAAGAGACCTGCCAGAGCACGGTCCCTCCCTCCCGGGTCCTCTCCTCTGTCATTGCCACCAAATTCACCAACTCTGTTGGCACAGTTCACCCCCCACCAGCCCTCCCTCCAAGGAAAACACGGCTCAGGGAGAGGAGGAGAGCTCTCAGCATCTCCCTCGAGATCCTGGAGCCATCTAGGATGGCCAGGCACTCCCTGCTCGCTCCTGCTTTGCTACAGCCAGTGTGCAGCATGCTACGGCCTCCTCCTCCAGCCCAGAAACACCGATGTCCATCAACCCCCATACAGAATAGACACATGAATTCATAAAGAGGGATGGACACGGCCAAGGATCCACAGGTCCGGGTAACTCCTGGGAAAGCTCCTCCCAGAAGAGGCCAGCTCCAGGGCCTTACCTCTCCTTCACGATGTGGTCGAGCTTGTAGGTGGGCTTGTTGTCCTTCAGTCGGTCTACGGTGCTCCACTCGCTCTTCCCGTACGCCTTCCGGAGCTTCCGGACAAACACCTGCGGAGAGAAAGGGAGGCCGGGGGCTCTGTGGGGGAGGACGAGCCCGGAGCAGCCCCTCGGGCACCGCCCGGGGGGGTCTCGTGCAGGATAATTACTTTATACTCCCGGAACTTGTTGACAATGGGCTCATGAAGGAGGAATTTGATATCCTTGAGGAGGTAGAAGGTCCTGGGTGCGGTAGAGCCTTTGTTCACCTTCTTCTTGTGCTTGGGCTCGTGGGGGTAAATCCCCTTCAGGATGCAGAGGCGCCTGGTAACAGCGAGGAGGGTGAGATGGGGGGGCCGCAGCACCCGCGTACCCCAAAGCGGGACGCCCTGGGGCCCCGTTCCCTCCGGTGCTGCCACCCCTTGGCGGGGGGAAGCCCCATAACGTGGCAGCCTGGAACAGGCAGGTCACACCGCTGTGGGCCCTAAGGAAAAGGAGTCCC
>VXBH01002830.1:17183-29165 GCA_013400035.1 Rynchops niger
TTTCCGTCGTCCCCCAGCTGGAGGCAACGCCCGCAGCTCCGGGCCCTGTCCTCGGGGGTGTCCGCCCTGCGGGGTTAGTTGTCGCCTCCTCGCCCAGTGTCGCTGGGGGGGGACCCCCACGGGCGCGCCCCGGCCGAGCTGAGGGTCCCCGCCGTGCCCAGAGGGGTGGAGGAGGCCGGGTCCTCCCCAGCCTCCCCCGGCTGCAGGGGTCGGAGGAGGCGGGGACTGTGCCGGGTTGGAAGGGACCCCTGAGGGCCATGGGGTCCCGCTCCCTGCCCCTCGCAGGGCGCCCTACACCTGAGCCACAAGCCTGAGAGAGGGGTCCGGGCGCTCTCTGAGCTCCGCCAGCCGTTTCCTGAGGTGGGTGCGAGAGAGGAGGTTCCCCCTGTCCTCTCTTTGAGCCTCGTCCCTAGAACTTACTGCAGCTCCGTTTTCTCCTGTTGAAGAGGAAAGGGCTGCAACGGTTCCGCTCCCCTCAAAACGAGGGTCTGAACTCGGGGACAGCCTTATTGACGAGCGCAGCTCCTGTGAGATGTAAACAAAGGTTAAGACGTGATCGTGTCATACATGTCGTAAGACCAGAAATAAACAGAAACGGCGTCGTTCCCTGTTGGAAAAGGCTGAAGATCTCTCTACAGAACCGGAAACAAACACTCAAACAACAGCTAGGAAATGGGGACGCTTTTCACTGTTTCAGGGTGGAACGTGGAGCAAAAACGATGTTGTTTTTTTTTTTTTTTTTTGTACAAACAGAGCATTAGTTTTTTTGCCAAGTTTCGTATACCCTGTACAACTCCGTAAGGTGATAAAAAAGCGATACGCCACAATACCGTGAAAGAAGTAGTGCAACCCCTCGCCTCCTGTTACAAACGCTTTACTGGGCTGGAAGTGGAATTTTTAGCAAAGGAGGAATTAGAAATGGAATCGTAGAATGCTTTTGGGGGGAAGGAGCCGTTAAATGCCACCCAGTAGTACCCCCTGCCATGGGGAGGGACACCTTCAGCGAGACCCGGCTGTGCAGAGTCCCCTCCAGCCTGACCTGCGATGGAGGGACCCCCACGGCCCGTCGCCCCCTTCCCAGCCTGGGCGTCCCCTGGCAGACGGCGACCTGGGACCCCCCCTCCCTTCAGCTGCGGGGATTTTGCTTCTGGGGCTCAGCACCCCTGTTCCCACCCTCCTCTGCTTACCTGGGCTTGATTAATCCCTTATTTTTTTATTTTTTTTTTCAAAAAACCCACCCAGTTCCAGGTGAGCAGTGGAGTTATCACTTTCAAAGGCGGCGGAGGATTCGGGGGCGGGGGGGTTTCATCCCCTTTTTCTTTTTTTGGCCAGGCTTTGGCAGGTGACTGTGACCCGATCGCCGGCAGTTTGGGTCTGGCTGCCCCGGCCACGGTGCGGAGGGCAGCGAGACCTCGGGGGTTGCGCCAGGTCGGGGAGCCGGGAGGGAAGAGCGGCCGGGAGCACTTTATCTCTGCCCCGGCGTGGGGTGGCCCCACTCCCTTCTGCTTCCCCTCCAGCCAAAGTCCTTTCCCGTTTCTGCTGACTTGGCCCCGGTGCGCGGAAACGGCCTCTTGCGACGCCTTCCCGTCCCCGGTAGAGTTTAGAGTTTCCCTGCCTCTGCCGTGCTGTGCCGTGTCGTGCCGCGGCACCCACCGCCCCGCTCCGGCATGTGGCTGCTCCTCGTCCTGCTGCAGGCTGCCGTCCTGCCTGCCCAGCTCTGCGGTGAGTACGGTCCCGCCGGGGGTCTCCCCCATGCAGGACGGTGCCTGCAGCGGGTCCCCAAGCCGGCTGTGGCAGTGGAGAGGTCCCTGGGGAGCAGGGCTGGGGGGGGACGTGCACCATCCCGTACTCCAGGCTCTGGGGGGGACACTCTGGCATCGTGAAACCCCTCCGGTGATGAGTGTTCTAGGGCTGAGCTCTCCCCAGCGTGCTGGGGTTAAGCCTTATTCCTGCGCCCCCTTTCCCTGCCCAAAGCCCAGAGCCAGCCCCACTCCTGTACCCACAGTGCCCCCCCCTGGCCCCGACACCNTGGGCTCGGCCCTCTCCTGCCCCCCCTCACCCTCCACTCCCTCCCCGGGGCCGTGACGGGCAGAAGCCCCAGGGGAGGCGGCGGCGGTGCGGGAGCTCAGCGCCCGGCTGCTGGGGCTGGCGGGGGACCCGGCACGGGACCCCGACCCCAGCGTCTACCTGGCCCTTCGCCTGGCGGGCGACCACGACCTGCGTGAGGAGGAGCGGTACCTGGCGCGGCTGCAGGACGCCTTCCAGCGCCGCTACGGCCGGTAGGTCCCCAGGGGGGACAACAGGTCCCCCTCAGGTGCCTCTGGGGTTGTCCCCTGTCACCCAAGCCACCCCGGCCACCCACTGACACCGTGTCCCCGCAGGAGCCTGCAGGCAGCCGGTCAGCTCCATGGCCACCCCCAGTGGGACACTACAAGCACCGAGCACAACACGTACGTGTGTGTGTCCCATGGGGACGGTCCCCTCCACCTGTGGGGTGGCAGCCCCCTGGTGTGGTGTGGGGGCTCCAGCTGCTGGCGAGAGCTGACACGGTGGCTTGCAGGAACGCCGAGGCGGAGTGGCCGGAGACGGGGCGGCTGGCGCTGTACCTGCTGGGTCTGCGGGCCACGTGTCCCCTGCCCGAGCCCGGTCCCCAGCGCTTACTGGTGACATGGCTGAAGTACTACCTGGAGGAGGACTGGGCGGGTGAGAGCAGGCCCATGGGGCCACCACGGCGAGAACCCACCTGTGCACCAGCATGTCCAGCTGCGAGGCCACTGGCTTGCCCCAGTGACACAACACCTTGTCCCCAGGCTCCCGACGGCACGGCCAGCCCCTCACCAGTTACTACCAGTACAGCCTGGGCGTGCTGGCGCTGTGCGTCCACCGCAAACGGGTGCGGGAGGAGGTGATCCACCGGCTGCTGGCGGCTGAGCACCACGGCAGGTTCAGGCACACCGGCGGCAGCACCGTGGGTAAGGGACCGCGGGGACAGACGGGGCGGTGGCACCCCAGGGCGGGCGGGCGGTAGCTGGGGCGACACCGTGTCCCCACAGACACAGAGGCGGTGGCGGCGCTGGCCTTCACCTGCCTGGAGCGAGAGCGACTGGTGGGGTCCCGGCTGGCGGCGGAACTGCAGGCAGCCAGGCGCAGGGTGAGGAGGAGGATGGTGGAGGTGCAGGACCTGGATGGCTTCTTCGGCAACGTCTACAGCACCCCATGGGCCATGCAGGTGGGGGTCACGGGCCGGGGACCTGCACGGTGGGGCATGGGTGCAGGTGTGGGTTCAGATATGGGTGCCTGGGCAGAGGCAGCTGCCGCGGGGAAGGGGCTGGGCAGGCAAGCGATGGTCACCGCCACCACCACCAGCGTGGTGGCCACGGCCCGGGGTCCCAACCCGCCCCCCATCTCTGGCACTGCCCCGCCGCCTTCCTCCTTCCTGCTCCCAGGTTTTCATCGCCACCAACACGTGCCGGACGCAGCCAGCGTACAGCCGGGCCATGGCCGCGCTGCTGGAGAACCTGGATGCCTTCACCACCGCCGCCACCATGGCCCAGGTGCTGCCGGTGCTGCATGGCCGCTCTTACCTGGACATTGCCTCCATGCGCTGCCAGGAGGAGCCAGGTAGGAGCTGTGGGGGGAGCTAGGGTGGCGTTGGCACCCACCACGGTGGTGGCTTGGTCCCCGTCAGTGCCATGGTGGCTTCCTTCTCGCAGACACGCTGATGCCCATCAGCGCGGAGCCACCGGCTGAGATGCTGGGGAACATGACGGTGCGGCTGGTGGTGGAGTGCCCCAAGCCGCGGTGTCCCCAGCACCGGCTCTACGACCGGACGGTGTCCGCGCCCGCTGGCGCCTCCCTCCTGGACGTGCTCAGGGCGGCCGCCATGCAGGGACCCCCCAACTTCACGTAGGTGGTCCCGCGTGCCAGCGTGGCGTCCCCGCGTGTCACACCCAGGGTAGCCGCGTGCCCGGCATCCGTGCCACGGGTTCGGCCTGGTCCCCACCGCCTGGCTCCCTTGGCAGCAGAGGTGCCCCATCGCCGGCTGCGGGGCCGGACCCTCACCCCCCTCTCCCGCCCGCCAGGTTTGTCACCCAGGACACATCCCAGGGCCCCTTCCTGAGCAGGGTGCTGGGGATGGAGGCCCGGCAGCAGCAGCGGAGCTACTGGCAGCTCCTCACCGCCCCCGGCACCAGCCTGCAGATGGGTGAGTGATGGGTGGGGGTGCCGGGGGAGGCGGCGGGGTCCCGGGCAACCCCCACGGTCGCTCTCCCACCTTCTCTCCGCAGGTGTCGCCGACTACAGACCTCATGATGGGGAGACCCTCATCCTGCGCCTCAGCGAGTGGTAGAGGGTGGGGGAGATGGGTGATGGCAATGAACCGCCTGCCGCGGCACAGGACCTGCCGGCTCCCTGCCTCCTCCTTTCCCTGCGCCCCGTGTGCCAGCACCCCAAATTGGCCCGGGGAGGAGCCGGAGGGGACACACACGATGCCCTGTGTCCTACGGCCACGGTGGGATGGGAGCGCCCAGACCGGCAGCTCCTCCGGTCCTGGCCCTGCTCGGGGATGGGGCAGCCGGTTTTGGGGTGCCCAAAGCAGACGGTTTTGCGGAGCCTGAGCCAGCGCTGCTTGTCCCCAGCAAGCCACCAGCCGGGGCCGTTCTCCTCCATAAACCCTCGGGGGGACACCCCCGGCCCCCTTCATTGAGCCCCACCCCGAGGGCTCGGGGACCGCGGTGGCCCTGGTGCCCCGCACACCCCTTGCTGTGTCCCAAACCTGTGGGATTTCCCCCCTCCCCCGGATTTAATCCAAGCCCCCAAAACCACCCAGGGGCAGCGGCAGCGAAGGCAGCCGGGGCAGGCGGTGTCTGGGGCGGGGGGTGCCGCTGCGGTCTGGGGCGCGGGTGCCATGGCGGGTGATGCTCCCGGGCCGGCGGTGGGGAGCGATGGCGCCCGCCCAGCGTGAGTCAGACGGGGGCTCTGACGCAGTCCCACCGCCGCCGTCACCATGGAGGCCGCCCGTGCTCCGGCTACCGCCAGCCGAGCCGCCCGGGTGGCCATGCGCGGCCTCCGCTTCCCGGCAGGCCCCGCAGTACCGGGCGGCATCCCCGGCTGTGCNNNCCCTGTCTGCCCACCCGCACCCCGGAGCCCCCCGTCCCCGCACGGCGGCCGTGACGCGGCGGCGGCCCCGCGGGGAGGAGCCTCCCTCCCTCCGCTCCCCGCCATCGCCAAACTTTCCGCTCGCTCCTGGCCACCGCCGGCGCTGCCTCCCTCACACATGGCACCAGCACCCCGGGGCTGAGCCCTGCCACCCCCCCGGGGCGGGTGACGCCACAGCCGCTACTGCCGGCAGGAGTCGGGGACCCGCTGCCACCGCCGCCACCACCGCCATCACCGCCGGCGGCTCCCGGGAGGACGGGGCAGAGCGGAGGGTGGCAGTGGAGGGGAGCGGAGCCGGTGCCCATGTGCCTGCGGTCCCGGCGGGGCGATGAAGCAGCGATGACAATGGCAGCCGGTGAGGGGACCCTCCGGCCCTGGAAACCGGACCCGGGGCAGGCAGAAGGAGGTCGGCCACCCCCGGGGCCATCGCTGCCCTTGACCCTCACCGTCCTGGCCTGGCTGGGCACCGGCACCACCATGGCCGGCCTCAACAAATGGATCTTCGCCACCCACGGCTTCCGCTACCCGCTGCTGCTGTCGTCCCTCCACATGCTGTCGGGGGTGGCCGTGGGCTACCCGCTGGGCTGGGCGCGGGGACCGTCACCCCCGGCCCCCCGGCCCCGCGCCAGGATCTACCTGCTCAGCCTCACCTTCTGCACCAGCGTGGCCTTGGGCAACCTGGGCTTGAGCTACGTGCAGCTGGACGTGGCGCAGGCGGTGGCCACCACCACCCCGCTGGTCACCCTGCTGCTGTCGGGGCTGCTGGGGGGCCGGCGGCACCACCCGCTGCAGTACGCCGCCATGGGGCCCGTCTGCGCCGGGGCCGCCTGCAGCATCGCCGGCGGGCTCCGCTTCTACCAGCCCGGCTGCGGCTTCCTCCTGGCCGCCACCGTCCTCCGCGCCCTCAAGTCCATCCAGCAGAGTAAGTGCCACCTGCCTGTCCCCATCCTGCGCGCCCGCCCTCCCTCCCCTGGCACGGCCCCCGGGGCGCAGGGGTGCTGCTGTCATCCCGGTGCCACCCCAGGGCTGGTGACGCTCCCTGCTCACCCCGGCACCGGTGCCACCTGCTGCCCACCCCAACCCCAGTGCCACTGCATTGCCACCCCAGCCCTGGTGGCACTCTGGTCCCCAGTGCCAACCCCACACTATCCTCGTCCCAGTGCCACCCACTGTCACCCTTGGCCCTGGTGCCACCCCAGCGCCCCGTTATCCCCAGTGCCACCCCAGTTCTAAGGCCACTCCATTGTCACCCCAACCCTGGTGGCACTCACTCCCCACTCCTGATGTCACCCCAGTGTCACCCCACTGCCACCCCCTCCCCACCCTGTCCCTGGTGCCACCTCACTGCCACCCCTTGCCCACCCTGTCCCTGGTGCCACCCTAGTGTCATCCCAGCCCCAGTGTCACCCCATCCTCACCCTGTCCCTGGTGCCACCCCAGTGCCACTTTGCCCACCCAGATGCCCCCCCATGGGGCTGTGCCATGGTCCTGGCCTCGAGGTGACCCTGGTTTGTCAGTGATGAGCAAACACCTTGGCGGCCCTGTGGTGGCCCACGGGCACCGCTGGCACCCAGTGACAATGTCCCATGTCCTGGGGCCGTGGGGGGGTGGCAGTGCTTTAGCCTGCCACAGGGACACCCAGGCCATGGGCTGCTGGGTCCCCTGTGAGTCCCTGTGCCGAGTGGCATCGTCCCCATGCCTGGGGACTCCAGCAGCCGCGGTGCTGCCTGGGCTGTGGTGGCCTTGGCCGGTGGCGGAGAGGAGCCGGCCGGGGTGTTTTTTGGCCGGGAAGGGAGAGTTTCCTCTGGGGCCGGTGACTCAGGCGGGCACCATGGGGGACAGACTGTGGCATGGGGCCGAGTGTCGGGCACACGCCCCATGCTGTCCCCAAGGTCCCCAGGGCACCGCTGCCGGCTGTACCAGGGGTGCTGTGGCCACCTGAGGGATGCCACCACCCCTCGTCACCCGTGGGACACGGAGAGTGGCCCCGGGGAGGCTGGGGGCAGCTCCGTCCCCCTGGGACACGGCACGTGTCCCCCCGTGCACGCCTGTGCATGGCAGCTGGCGCGGCTGTGCCCGCTGTCCCCAGATGACTTGGGGACGGGATGGGACATGGGGACACATAGGGGACAGACCACACGCCCAGAAATGTTGCTGCCGGCTGCGAAATCTGCTGAAAAAAGAGGATGCAGGGGGGTGTGGGGGTGGAAGCCATGTTTGCTCCAAAACAGGGTGGGGAAACTGCTCCATCCAACCCTGCGGCACCCTCGACCCCAAACTGGGGCACCCTCGAACTGGGACACCCCCAAACCAGGGCACCCCTGAATCAGGGCACCCCCAGCCCCACGGAAGGGGCTGCCCCCCCTGCCCCTTTCCCGGTGACATTTGGGATTTCTTACCTGCCCGGGCAGCGAACGGGGGCTCGTGGCAGTGGGCGCGGCGGCGGGTGACCCCGTTGGGATGGTCCGGGCGTCCCGCTGACTGTCCCCACCCGCCCCCCCAGGTCTGCTGCTGCAGGAGGACCGGCTGGACGCCCTCTCCCTGCTCTGCCTGACCTCCCTGCCCAGCTTCTGCCTGCTCTTCGGGGCGGCCGTGGCGCTGGAGCTGGGTCCCTCCTGGGAGGGCGTCCTGCGCTACGACGGCACCCTCTGGGCCTGCGTCCTGCTCAGCTGCCTGGGCTCCGTCCTCTACAACCTGGCCACCTTCTGCGTCCTCTCCCTCACCTCCGCTCTCACCGTCCACGTCCTGGGCAACGTCACCGTGGTGGGCAACCTGCTGCTCTCCCGCCTGCTTTTCGGCAGCCACCTGAGCGGGCTCAGCTACCTGGGCATCGGGCTGACGCTGGCCGGGATGTTCATGTACCACCAGCCGGACCTCATCGCCGCGCGCTGGGCGGCGCGGCCGCGGCGGGGACCCCCCAGGAGGGAGTAGTGGCTACGGGGGCCGGGGGCGGACGGAAAGCCGGGGCTCGGCGCCTGCACACGTGCGCTGGTGTGCGTGGCACTGCGCAGGCGGGTGTGCTGGGTGCACACGGGGGTTGATGTGCACAGGTGCGTGCGCGCCCGTGTGCATGGCGGGCACGGCTGCGTGTGTGTACGTGTGCTGGTGTACCTGGCTGTGCGCGCACCCGTGTGCATGGCGGGCACGGCACGGCGCGCACGGGTGTGCTGGGGTCCCTGGTCCTGCGTGCACGCGTGTGCATGTCGGGCATGGCTCTGTGTGTGTACGTGTGCTGGGGTCCATGGCTGTGCGCGCACCCGTGTGCATGGCGGGCACGGCACGGCGCGCACGGGTGCGCTGGGGTCCATGGTCCTGCGTGCACGCGTGTGCTGGTGTGCACGGCTGGGGGGGTACGTGTGCTGGTGTGCACGGCACTGCGCACACGGGTGCGCCTGGCTGTGTGTGCACACGTGTGTGCCGCTGTGCGCAGCCCTGCGTGGGCACGGGGGTGCTGCTGTGCGAAGCTCTGTGCGCACCCAGGCACGCCGCGGTGCTGCGCACACGTGTGCTAGTGCGCACGTGTCTTTGCTGGTTTGCACGGCTGTGCGTGCACCCGTGTGCTGGTGTGCGGACACCGTACACGCGGGCGTGCTGGTGCGCCCGGGCTCTCCGCGCACACGCGTGTCGTGTGTGCAGCTCCGTGCACACGCGTGCCGGCACGCGGAGCTCTGTGTGCACGTGTCTGCTGACGTGCATGGCACCGGGTGCGTGCGTGCCGGCGCGCACAGCTCTGTGCAGGCGTGTGTTGATGCGCGCGGGCTCGGTGCGCGCCAGCGTGTCTGTGCACCGCTCTGCGGGCACGTGGGCCCCTCTGGGTGTGCTCAGGCTCTGCCAGCGGGAGGGGGTCTCTGCGTGCGGCTCTGTGTGTGTGCGTGCGAAGGCTCCGTGCGTGCACGCAGGTCTCACGCGCGGGGTGGGGGGGCACGCGTCCATTGGTGTAGACCCCGTATATATGAGCATGCCCGTGGGCACGGCTCTGTGCGTGCAAGCGTGTCGCTGTGTGTGCGCAGCGCCTTCCGCGCAGGTGGGCGCACGCGTGTTGGTGGGCACAGCCCCGGTGTGCGCGGATGCTGCGCGTGCAAACGTGCGTAGGTGCGGGTGCCTGCGGGTGTGCAGGCTGACGGGTGTGCTGTAGGTACCTCCGTGTGTGTGTGGGGGGGTGTGTGCAGCTGCGTGCACCGGCTCGGCACGCGTGTCCCGTGCGCGCACACAGGCTCAGGGAGGTGCCTGCGGACACACGACTGCGCGTCCGACCGCTGTCCCCCCTGGGGAACGCCGAGCAGCGCGTGTGTGCGCATGTGCGTACCCATGTGTAGCGTGTGCGTGTGTGTACACGCGTGTGCGTCACTACTGAGCTCTGCTGGCTGGAGTCAACCTGGGGCTGTGCGTACGCACGGGGCTCGTGGCTGGACAAGACGCCCGGGGTCGGGGTGGGTGAGCGTCCCCTCTCCTGTCCCCAAGCCCTCTGTGTCATGCTGATCCCCCGGTGCTGCCAGCCCATGCCGTCCGGGCCACCGTGGCACCCGTCCTATCCCTCTCACCCTGCCATGGCCGGAGCAGGCAGGCGCGGGCAGGGCTGCCCGCCCGTCCCCGGGGCTCCCTCGCAGAGATGGCGAGAGCCCGGCAAAGGGGACTGGGATGGCTCAGACCCGCCATGGCTCCGGGACGGTGCCGGGCTGTGGCACGGTACACGCTCACCACGGCACAGGGACATTCCGGCGTGTGTGTGCCTGGCACCGACGTCGGCACACACGTGTGCGCACGCCCCGACGGGCGCACCGGCACCACCGCATGCAGCGGCCGTGGTGGCTGCCACCGCACTCGCCGTCCCTGCGCCGGGGCCGAAGGACCCAGCTCTGATTGCACTTGTCCCAAAATAAAGCTCTATTTTTGTCGTACTCCACCCTCGGCTCCTGGGACCATTTCCACCCCCCACCCCCACAAAGCGCACACCGGCGTCATGGCCTGAAGGGAGGAACCACCCGCTGTGGGGATGGGAAACTGAGGCACAGAAATGCCTCGGGAAGCCCCGAGGGGAAGCTGGGATTGCTGTCCCCACCGTGGCCGGCATCTCCATGCAGGGACAGCCACGCTTCAGCAGCCCCAGGGCTGGCACTGGGACCCTCGCACAGGACACTGGAGGGACGCGGTGACGGGGAGAGGAGTCACCGGCCACACGTGTCCAGGGAAGGGCCAGTCCTGCTGGGACCTGGGTCCGGCCACCCGCAGCGTGGCTTCGCCCTGCCCCCGGGGCAGCGTGACACCAGGCAGCATCCTGTCCCCTGGCGTCACCCATCCGGTCCCTCTCCAGCCCCGGTGACTCATGTCACCCTGCGAGCACAACCCTCTCCCCCCTGGAAACGCCCCGCTCGCTCCCGCCCTCTCCCAAACAGTGATTTTCTTCCACTCATCAGGGTGGCGAGTTTTGAGGACGCTTCCAAAAGCGTCCCGGGAACGGCTCCTTCCCCAGCACACGCCAAGGCAGGGTGGCTGCCGGGCTGCCGCGGTGTCCCCGTGTGCCCACCGCCGCTGTCACCTTCACGGGTGCCCCAGGGCTGGAGCGCTGCCCGTCCTGAGAAGGACTCGAAGGGCCCCGAATAAATCAGCGAAGGGCCCCTGCTCTGGCCGCGAGCGTGGCAGCCGCACGCCTGTTTGCTCACGGGGCTCGCGTTTCAGAGGCTTTTCCATAACGGGGAGGCTTGAAAGTCATTTCGGTTTTCCGGTTCCTCGCAAAACCGAGTCCCGCTGCGGTTCCAGGGACCGGGCTGGGGGAAAATCCCCTCCTGGGTGTTCTCTGGACCACCCCCCACCCCCACCCCCCTGCCAGGGAACGGGTGGTGCGGGACCTGCGAACCAGCCCGTCCATGGCAACGCTGGGATAAGGAACCCTTCGCCGGGAAGCGCCCGCCCGTCCCGGCCCCCTGACTCATTTGCTGGCACTGGGATCTCCCCGGATCCCGCCTGTATCTGTGGCTTTGCCTGGTTTCAGCGCTTCGTGCTGCTGGCCCCGTGCCCTGCTGCTCCGGGGAGGGCGGCCACCACCGCCGGTGTCCCTGTGCAGGCTGGTGGCTGGAGCCGGGCTGGCTCCGGGGTCCCGCGGGCAGCCGTCGTGCTGGGGCTGGGGGCTTCGATGCCCATGAAGGGCCTGGCTGCGGCGGACGGGCTGGTCTGGCGTGGTGGCCCTCTCTCCGGGTATTTCAGGTCATGATCTCAGCCCGATGACATCCCTCTGCTCCGGCCATCCCTCCGAAGGATTGGGTTTCCCATGGGTGAGGGCCAGGCATCCCAGCCCCGGCTGCATGGCAGGGGGGGAGCAGGCTGGGACACCTCTGCTCCATGGCAGAGACCTTTCTGGAGAGCACAGCACGGGACAGGACATGCTCCAGCAGGAGCGCTGGAGGATGGGGACAGCCCTCGCGTGGGGACGTGTGTCCTCATGCCACGGCCTGCTGGCAGGTGGTGGCTTCCTGGTGCCTGGCGGGATCTGGATCCCCCCACCAGTCCCGGCTCCCCGGGCCTGGTTTCGGCATGGTGATGGTACTGAGGTGGACTACCCCCCTGGACTAAGGGCCACAAATCCCAGAATCCCAGAACAGTCGGGGTTGGAAGGGCCCCCTGGAGATCACCCAGTCCCACCCCCTGCCAGAGCAGGGTCACCCACAGCAGGGGGCACAGGAACGCGTCCAGGCGGGGTTGGGATGTCTCCAGAGACGGAGACTCCCCCACCTCTCTGGGCAGCCTGTGCCAGGGCTCTGCCACCCTCACACCAAAGAAGTTCCTCCTCGTGTTGAGATGGAGCTTCCCATGGTCAAGTTTGTGCCCGTT
>VXBH01002830.1:29208-49126 GCA_013400035.1 Rynchops niger
TTGCTGGCTCATGGTCATCCTGTTGTCCACCAGGTCTCCCAGGTCTCTTTCCACAGAGCTGCTCTCCAGCAGGTCACCCCCAGCCTGTCCTGGTGCGGGGGGTTATTCCTCCCCAGGGGCAGCACCCTGCACTCGCCCCTGAAGCCCCTGCAGCTCTTGTGTCCCCTAACGTGGGGACTTTTCCTCGCCCATGCCTCTGTGCACAGCCCCTGCCAAGCACCCGCTGGGTTTTCGTCTCCTTTTAAGTGACACCCAAGCGCAGGCACTTTGGGAGGGTCTCGTAACCCCCTGTTACGGTTTGTGGAGCCCACAACAATTTATTGTCGTTTAGACAATTATTTTCTCACCCAAGAGCCCCTCCCCACCCAGGAAGGGGAATCGGGATAAAACCAAGGAAAACTGAGGAGTGAAATACAAACAGATTCAACAGAATAAGACGAGATAATTAACATTAAGAACGCTAAAGACCCACTCTCGATCCCCAAACCAATATAAACCAGACAAGGATGATACTCAGCCCGTTCCACCAGCAGAAGCCGTGCACTCCCCGCAGGGACAGCCAATGTGGGACCCTGCGAGCGCTGCGGCTTCGGGAGGAAGGGAAGGGCTCGGGGCTCCGGCACCGGGGCAAGGAGTTCTCGGGATGGCAGCCAGCAAGGGAGGGGGAGAGAGAGAGAGAGAGAGAACTCCTCAGCAAACTTTCTAATTGATATTGAATGTGCCGTTCCTGGTATGGAATAACCCTGTTGGCAGCTTGGGTCAAGTGCCAGGGTCTCGCTCCTCCTCGTCCCTGCACCTGGCGAGCTGGAAAACACCGAGACCTTGAAACCCGCGCCCCAGAGCTGGCTGTAAAGCAAATATTTTCACCGATTCAGCCACGAGAGTCTTCTAGCAGTGCATTTTTCCCAAGCCTTAGAAGAGACATTAGTCCCCTGTCACCCAAACCAGGACAACTGCACACCCCCCTGCCGGGGCTCATTAACCCCTGAGACGCCGCTGCTTGGCATTACCCGCGCAGCCGGCACCAGCACACGCTCCTGATGTGCCCACGTGGGCGCTGCTGTGGGGTTTCTGCTCTCCCCAGTGCACGGAGGGGACAGGAGATGCAAGAAGGGGTGACAGCCCTGAAGCCAGTGAGCGGCGTTGTCAAGGTCGGGTGGCACCTCCACGTGCTTGGTGGCACCTCCACGTGCTTGGTGCCACCACGCTGGGGGCGCTGGCTGGCAAGGAGCTCCAGCTGAAGCGTGAAAGTCCGTTTCTTCTGGATCCGCTGTTAAACCGCTGCTGAAATCTTCCTCTGCGGTGGCGATGGAGCGTGCTGGGGACCGAGCCGTGAGCCGCTGCCCTTGGCGCAGGAGCAGCGCGTCTCCGTGCAGGGGAGAGGAGATCCTGGGCGGCTTTGCTGCCTGCCTGGGAGCTCAGGGTGGAAATTTTCTGTGTTTCAGGCGGGGGATTAGCTGCCGCCTTCAGGGATGTCAGAGGCTTCCTGCATCAGCACAGGGGGACGCGGGATCTGCAGCTGGGAGGCAGCAAGGACAAGCGCTGGCTAAGCCGGGAGCCGAAGCCAGCAGACGGCATCCTTCCCTCGTCGCAGTCCTCAAAGGGTGTCAGGGACCGTGCTGGCTTTGGAGCTGAAACCATGGCAAAGCCTTTTTTAGGGTAGACGTTAAGTAAAATGCATTCTCCTTGGCAGGACAGCCCAGCCTGAGGACAGACGACAAGACGACAGACTTAAAGGCTGGGTGTCAGGAGGATGGGGCCAGGCTCTTCTCAGTGGTGCCCGGGGACAGGACAAGGGGTAACGGGCACAGACTTGACCATGGGAAGTTCCATCTCAACATGAGGAGGAACTTCTTTGCTGTGAGGGTGGCAGAGCCCTGGCACAGGCTGCCCAGAGAGGTGGGGGAGTCTCCGTCTCTGGAGACATCCCAACCCCGCCTGGACGCGTTCCTGTGCCACCTGCTGTGGGTGACCCTGCTCTGGCAGGGGGTGGGACTGGGTGATCTCCAGAGGTCCCTTCCAACCCTATGGTTCTATGATTCTATGACATGAGGAGTGCAATGTCCAGCAGCGGAGAGGAACATCTGAGGATGCTTGGAGCAGCCCAAGCCCAGTTGGAGGCCAGGAGATGGACAGCGTGACTCTACAGACTTCCTTCTGGCCCCATGTCTTCTGCTTCAGCACCCAAAAAAACCCCTCCAGAATTTGCTCGTAACCGTTTTGGGGCAGGCTGGCTTACCGGGGGACTTTATTGCTCTCTCTCTACGGCGCGGGCTCACTGCTCTGCTCTGAGAAGGCTGTTTGACTTCCTGTAGCTGAGTTTCTAAAAGATGAAATCACATGAGCTTAAAGACATTTTTAAAGTCACACACTTTGTTTTTGTAAGGTAGCTTGACATCATAAAGTAGGGATCTAAGATACAAATGTTTAAGGTGGTTTTAATAGCGTGCTAATTACTGTATGCATAACTAAGACGACGATATCAGAACTCAAGTGCTCCACGGGCTGTTGTGACACACCGGTGGTGGCTCAGTGGCACCCTAAGCCAGACGGGAGTTTGGTTCAGCGGGTTTGGGGGTCAGGGGCAGGTGTCTCACCTGGGTTCTGATGGCTGTGAAGAAAGAGGTCTTCAAGAAAGAGCTGGCAGCAGCACCCCCCCACCCTTTCCTCCCACTTCTCTTGAGAGTTGCGTTCAAACTGAGATGCTCACTCTTGATGGTGAGCTGCAGCCATGCCCGTGCTGGATCTGGACTCCCACCCAACTTCCCAGCTTGGCGTTGGACATGTCTCATCGCCAGGCACTTGCCAGGCAAGGTAGGACTTCAACGAACCTCCACCCCCTCCAGATACGTCTCCCCTCCCTTGGACAGCAGGTGCCTGTGCCTGGGACCCAGCCAGTGGTGCCCTCCGTGGCCGGCACACAAGTGCCAGGCATCTGTGGGACCTGCTAGGGCTTGTGGCACTGTTCTTCTCCGTAGGGAAAGCCTGGTGTTCAACTGCAAAGCTGGAGTGGAGAGGGGTGGGGATGACTACAGTCACCAACTGTACCCTTGGCTGGTCAGAGACCCAGTCCGAGAAGCACCAAGGCCCCAGGTGGTCACACAGCACACGGGGCTCTTCCATGAGGTCTGCCATGTCTCCGATGCTCTCTGTGATATCCATGCACCCAACCACCTTGTTCTCGTGCTTTCATTTAACGTCTCTGTTTTCCGAGAAGGACTTCTGACATGTCCATGAGGAGTTGGGTCTTTGCTCTGCTTCTAGAAGGTGCCTTGGGAGAAAAGCAACGCACTCAATGCAAGGGAAGGCTCTTTGTCACCCACCACAGCTATCACCTGAGCTGCTTTGAGACCTGCAGGGACCTAGTTTGCTCTTTGCGGGTGTGGAGGAGCACTCCCAAGTGCCATTGGGAGCACATTGAACCGTAGAATCATTGAGGTTGGAAAAGACCCTTAAGATCATTGAGTCCAACCATTAAACCAGCACTGCCCAAGCCACCACTACCCCATGTCACTCAGCGCCATGTCTGCCCGGCTTTTAAATACCCCCAGGGATGGTGACTCCACCACTGCCCTGGGCAGCCTGTTCCAGTGCTCGATAAACCTTTTGGTGAAGAGATTATTCCTAACATCCATCCTAAACCTCCCCTGGCACAACTTGAGGCCGTTTCTTCTTGTCCTATGGCTTGTTCCTTGGGAGCAGAGACCGACCCCCACCCCTCACACCTACTGGGGCTGTGGGACCCCCTCATGCTGACCCAGGGGCTGTGGGATCCCTCACACACACGTGCCGGCCCGGGCCCCCCCTGCTCCCAACCCGGAATGGGTCTGTTATTGCCACTCGAGACAGAGCTGAAAACTTCATGCTGTGCCAAACCAGAATTCATACGTGGTTTGCTGCTGAGCCACGCCAAAGGGGGCCCAGGTCAGGCTTCTAGTCTATAACACCACGACGACCTCGCCGCAATGGTTCAAACCGCCAGCGGGCCTCCTTTTACTGCTCCTTCTTGACTTCCCGGCCCACCAGGAGTAAATGGGGTTCTTTCCGAGCAGCTCACGGCTCACCCAAATAACCACGGATTTTCCAAGGGAGACCAAGGCATCTTCTGATAAAGGGTTGGGGGAATCAGCTGTGGGAAGGGAGAGGGTCAGACAGTGGAAAGCAGGACATTCTTGTGTCTCTCCCAACTGGGGATCCTGGAGTCCGTGCTGTTCCTGCCCGCTCCGGGATGCAGCAGATGACTGGACTTAGGGTTGCTGTCTCAAACCCCAAAGTCATATCCCAGTTAGGAAAAACAAACGTTGATAACACTCCAAATATCCTGACTCACAGCTAGTTTCTGTCCTGTATTAGAAGCACAGTTTGTGCTGGAATAAAACAACACCCTCTAAACACGTGATGGTTTCCGAGTTACTGTCAGGACCCCGATACAAATGATGTGTGAAAACTAACTGCGTGGTTTAAACTGTGCTGATTTTATTTATAGTAAACGCCACGACTCGCTGGTTGTGTCACAAATCCCCTGTACTTTCTTTCAGCAGCAGAAACTTCATGCTCCAGCCTCCTTAGACGAGTTTCTTTTCGACGCTCTGGCGTGGACCTGGGTTTCTCGCCAAGAGATCACAACAGCTCGTTTGTACTCAGAGCAGCAGCATCGCTCTTACTTCATTTTGGGGCTCATCCCTGACGGAGCGCCGATCGTCCGGAGCCTGTTGACGCCGCAGACCTTGTGTTCGTAGTGGATGGGCTGCTGCCAGAAGCCGTTGTTGGGTGGTACGATGGGACGGCAGGACTCGACCCAGGCATGGGCGCCTGCCAGGGACATGGAGCGGTGCTTCAGGATAGGGGACAAGTAGAGGGTGGGGACCTGCTCACCCTGGCACGCAGTGGAGCGGTGTCTGGCCCCTTTCTGTCCCCACGCTGGGGGTCTTAGCTACTATGGAGTCAAGGCAGCTGGAGATGCGGGCGGCGGTGGCATCCATCACAAGGATGTGCAGGTATTCGATGTCGGGACAGGGGGTTCACCACCTCCAGGAAGATGTTGATGATGGTGCTCATGTGGTGGGTGAGGAGCAGGAGATGGCTGTTGGTGGCCACTACGTCACAGAGGTAGAGGTTGGATCCAGGGTGCTGGGGCAGGGCACGCTGAGCTTTCAGAGCCGCCGCCATTGACGTGCGCTGGTTGTGCCTAGAAACACATGTACAAATACACCTGGTTCTGTCCCCCCCTGGGCCCCACCGCCTGGCAGCCCCGGGGGGTCGGGGTTTGTTGGGCAGGGGCCCCCATGGCAACTGCTGCCACACACACAACGGCGGGTGACGGGGGCCATGGAGGAGCAGAGCGGCGCGCGGCCTCGCCTCACCTTCTTCCCGCCGCCCCAGAGCCGGCAGCTCGGCGGGCCCTGGTGTGGGGCTGGGGGGCCCTCACACCATCCTGGAGCTGTGGGACCCTCACACCGGCTGGGGCTGGGGGACCTTTTCACCATCTTGGAGCTGGGGGACCTTCTTACCATCCTGGGGCTGTGGGACCCTCACAATGGCTTGGGCTGGGGGACCCTCACACCGTCCTGGGACTGGGGGACCTTCTCAGCATCCTGGGGCTGTGGGACCCTCACACTGTCCTGGGGCTGGGGGACCTTCTCAGCATCCTAGGGCTGGGGGACCCTCACACCACCTTGGGGCTGGGGGACCTTCTCACCATCCTGGGGCTGGGGGACCCTCACACCACCTTGGGGCTGGGGGACCTTCTCACCATCCTGGGGCTGGGGGACCCTCACACCACCTTGGGGCTGGGGGACCTTCTCACCATCCTGGGGCTGGGGGACCCTCACACCACCTTGGGGCTGGGGGACCTTCTCACCATCCTGGGGCTGGGGGACCCTCACACCACCTTGGGGCTGGGGGACCTTCTCACCATCCTGGGGCTGGGGGACCCTCACACCACCTTGGGGCTGGGGGACCTTCTCACCATCCTGGGGCTGGGGGACCCTCACACCACCTTGGGGCTGGGGGACCTTCTCACCATCCTGGGGCTGGGGGACCCTCACACCACCTTGGGGCTGGGGGACCTTCTCACCATCCTGGGGCTGGGGGACCCTCACACCACCTTGGGGCTGGGGGACCTTCTCACCATCCTGGGGCTGGGGGACCCTCACACCACCTTGGGGCTGGGGGACCTTCTCACCATCCTGGGGCTGGGGGACCCTCACACCACCTTGGGGCTGGGGGACCTTCTCACCATCCTGGGGCTGGGGGACCCTCACACCACCTTGGGGCTGGGGGACCTTCTCACCATCCTGGGGCTGGGGGACCTTCTCAGCATCTTGGGACTGGGGGACCCCCACACCATCCTGGGGCTGGGGGACCTTCTCACCATCCTGGGGCTGTGGGACGCTCACAATGGCTTGGGCTGGGGGGACCCTCACACCAGCTGGGGCTGGGGGACCTCTTACATGGGCTGGGGATGTGGAAACAAGTCCATGGGGTATGGCTCAGCACCCCCCTGCACCCCGCTCTGTGTGACACTAAGCCCCTCTCACCCGGAGCAGCTCTGCAGACATGGACCTTGACGTGAACAGCCATTTGTTCAACAGCCGCTCAGCCAAGTCCGGCAGCCGCACCAGCCGCCATGCCCTGCTGCTCCTGGAGAAGAAGGTGACGGCCTCCATTCTCCCTCGCCCCTCCAGGCCCTCCAGGCACTGCCCCCTGGGACAGGGTTCACGGCCCCCTCTGGCACAAGGGGAGAGTTTGTTCTGTGTTTGGCTGCCAGTAGACGTGTCTTGGAGAAGCGGAGGGAGATCCCCCTCCTCTGAAGAGGTTGGCAGCGAGAGCCGCAGGTGACACGAGGCTGGAGGAACCTCTTGGGCTTGGAGTCCTCACCCCACCGCTTCAGTCCTCAGCCCTTGGCTCTTCAGCCTGCTGGGTCAGGGGGTGGGCGCCAAGGCTCTCCCCAAGGGAGTGGGAAGAAAATGGCTGGGGGGAGGCAGCTCTCGGTTCCTGGGCCACCTTCATTGTGAACGGTCGCACCTCCATCCTCACCTCGGGACACAGTTGCCATATCCTATCTGCAAGTCAGCTTTGGTTTGGACCGATAAGCTACAGGGATCGTCAGCCACAGACTTAACCTCGCCTTAGACGTCATTCCTACGATAGGTAGGGAGACCAAGGGTAAATCATTAGAAATGGGTGAAGCGCTGACGCGTGACCTCCCAGCAGTGGGGACTAGGCAAAGGTTTTGCAACATTTAGCAGCCCGAACCCCCTTCAGTGCTTCTCACTTTGAGTCCAGCGCTAACGGCTTCATTAGTTCATCTCCCGCAGGTGAGGTAGCCTCTCCTGTGGGAATGCACGGGATGCCGGGTTGAGTCTATAAACTCAGAATTGGGATTTAGGGTGGCATTAGACATACCTGGACCTTCACACACTGAATAGCTCCCTTCAGCTCGTCTCCCTGCTCTGGGGCAGCCAGGCTTTTTGTCCTCAGTACCCAGCCAGCGCCATCTGAACGCTCTCCCCTCTCCGTAATGCATATATCCCAAGGAACTCTGTCATCTCACTTTGGGCAGAAACCCCAAGCGTCCTGATTTCAGCATTTTTTCAGTTTGAATCCAAGTTTTACAACACGGGTCTGCGAAGTCCACCCTCTCGACTGCTCCTGGCAGAGCTGCAGGGTCCTCCCGGCGTCTGGCTCTGCGTATTTAGGCAACGGAGCAGTCATTAGTGAGAACGGGGGGAAAAGCTTACCCAGCTTCACCTCTCGGGTGAGGTTTGCTCAAATAAGAAAGTGTAATACAGAAATTAACGTCTGATGGTTTCAACTCCCAGCGTGCCTTGCTAAAATCTGTACTTGAGACATGAGTGAGTGACACTAACAGGTCCCGACGGACGGTTTCTTTCTGCTGTCACGGGGACGACAGCCTTGCGAGGCAGAGCTCAGGCGTCTTTTCCTCGGTTTGGTAATCCCTTAGCTCCGCGGACTGACGGTAACCTCTAGGCAGGTGTACGCCGAGGAGACCCTCTTGGCCCGCAAACTTCTACAATGGGCGAGTTTCAAGTCCTCGGGGCAGCGCGGGCGCTGTGAGCGAATTAGCCCTAGGCTACAACCAAGCCCCAGGCTGCGTTGCGATGCCCGGTTTGGTCCCGCACCGTGCGTTTGTGTCACACACACGGACAGGTTTTTGTCAACAGTCCCAGGGGGTGCAAACACTTCATGGCTGGAGAGACCGCATGCCTGCAAGCATGGAAGCCCGTGCTACACCCGTGGTGCATGGGTGACTCCAAGCTCCTTAGCTTGCCCAGTGAATTCTGGTTGAGAGCCCGCTCAAACCGGGCGACCACGTTGTCGTTGCCTGGTTCTAGAATGTGTCCCTTTTGTCATCAGTGTGATGGATTGGGTCTCACATGCAAGAGAGTGTGACTACTGTCCTCCAGACCTGCTTCTTACAGTAGTATAAAATGAATTACAGTCAAGGAAGCTGGATGAGTAATCTTTTTCAGACCAATGTTTAGAGTCATACTTAGGAATTTCGGAGGTTTTTTGCTTGGAGGTCACCTTGACCTCCAAGGGTGAGGGATGTGGCAGGATGCTTCTCTTCCCAAAGACAGGCATCACTTTGGAATTCTTTATTTCATGGTTAGGATAGTGGCTATAAGGATAGTGGCTATAAGGTCTTACATTTGCTTTCATAAAGGTAAAACACTTTGAAGAAGCCAAAAAGAAGACCGAATATTTCCACAAACAATTACAGCAGCAGTTTTTGAAAGAAGAGGAGAGAAAGATGCTGCGGAGGAAGAAGGCTTCTGAAAGGTTTGAAAAATCCCTGGAAGTGTTCAGCCGCAGAAGTGGGAAGTCGGCCGTCCCTTCCGCCCGCGGTTTGTCTGCCAGTGAAGCAACACCCTTGGAAGACGCAGTTGCTGCTGCCCCAGAAGGGACGAAGAGACACGTCTAGAGAGCTCCTCCTGCAGGCTCTCCCAGGGCTCCAGCCCAGCTCTTGCCAACCTACTCAGATTTCCAGTTTCTCCTTTTAGGAAGCTGAGGCTGGGTCCCATTACAGCAATAAACCATCACGGTCCCTCGCTCTCTCTCGTATTGCTGCCCGTTTACCCTTTTACATCGATGGGGTTGCTGTGGTTAGGGCCGTGGGCTGGGGACAACTCAGGGGACAGTGTGGCACCCACAGGGGTAAAAAGCCTCTTCAAACGACGGTTTTCCTTTGAGGAAATAGAAAAGCGATGTGAAAAGGATAGGGTTTTTTCTTGGCTTATGCCTTTAGACAGGATTCAAACACGTTTCAGGGCTAGTTGGATTTACAGAAATGTTATCAGAGGATCAGGGAGGGTAAATGAATCCATTGTCGTGGAAAAAGAAGAAGGATCAGTGACTTAAAGAAGCTTAGGAGAGACAAAATAAGGACTGGGTTATTGAAGGAGAGCGCCTCGAGGCACTGAAGAAGTGGGTAAGTATCAGCAGCAGATGGAGAAGGTGGTTGTAGGCAAGTGGAACTGATCAGCTTTCCTCTTCCCTTTCCTCTTCCCTTTCCCAAAAGCAGAGACATTCAGAGTAACAGCTGAGTCCCAGTTATGTTTCCCAGTGGCCTTGAGGGAACAACTGGATGCTGGAAGACCGCTGTCACATCCTCACTCGTTTTTTCCTTCACTGGATTAAAAAAATGCTCAGTACCTCCAAGCTGTCCCCTTCAGTCGGGATTTCTAAAGAGAATTTTCATGATTCTCGTGAAAGATGTACCTCAGACATCAGGACAGAACACAGGACGCCTGGCAGGTTACGCTCCTGTGCTCAAAAACCTGGAGGCATCAGGCCTTGATGACAAAACGCTGCTTCTCAGTTTGTGGTAAGACTATTTTTTTTTAAAGAAACAACAAACATCTCCCAAAACCTCTCTCTCTTGAAAACAGTGAAATCTTTTTGTTTCTTCTTCCCTAGAGCTTTTCTAATAATTCAGCCAGGCTCGGACACCTGTCAACGTTACACATGATGAGGACAACTAAAAATCTTAGATTGGAAGGTTGTGTGAGCCGATGCAGGCAGGACGCAGGAACAACCACAAACCACGGATGGAAAGCAAAGAACAAATTTAATCTCAATACCTCACAGACCGGAGAATCTCCGAAGCAACACCCGGGCAGAGGCACCGCGGCGCGCGCGAGAGTTCTTGTTAGCAAGAGCGCGCGCAGACTCCCTGTTCTCGCTCGTATTTAAAGGGTTCAAACGGGCATAGTTTTCCCCACTGTGTTTTGATCTTCTTCACCAACAGGCCAGGATTCTCAAGCTGCTAGATAAGGTGTCCCTGAGTCCATCACAGACTTCTGTTATCTGAGCGCAAGTGTTTTACTTGCAGGCACCCAAGATTGAATAACAATTAGTGTGACCTATGTGTTTCCCAGCACCCCAGGCGCAAGTCACTCGAGTGTATTTACAATCCTCCTCGCTGACCTTCCGTTGCTTTCCCACAAAGGTGCCTGGCAGGCCTGGCTTTAGGGACAGTGTTTTCCATCTTTGGGACATCTTGGCAATAGTAGGCCACTGCTATAGCCCTGCCCTACGAGGGCTTGCAGGTAGCTGAAGGCACCCTCTCAACCTGTCTCCAGAGGGTGCTTCATAGACACGATCCAGGTGTAGAAAGTCTCTACAGACACTGAATAGAAAATCAGTGTTTGGCACCTGAATTGGCTTCAAACCACAGATCTATGAAGGTTTTCATAGAGTATTTAAGGCATCTTCTTGTATTTCCTTCTTATACCTGTATACATATGCCCTGCGTCCTGTCCTCTCCATGTGCGGATCCTTCCTTCTTGACCTCGCTCGTGGACAGCCTGTCTCCACCATGCTGCTGCCCAGATCCCGCACCAGACGTTAGTGATGACATCCAGCTGGAAACAGGAATCACCAGCAGAGTTAACTGCCTAGCAGCCCCACGGCTTTTGCCTGCTGTGTTTGTCTGGGAAAACATGGGTCTGTTGTTCACCGCGACAGATGCTGAATAGGACTGAGAGTAACTGCCCTTGGTCATGCTGGCAGCAGTGACAGGCTGGTGTCTACCTGCATCAGTTGGCTTGAGCAGCACTGAAAGCCAAGACGAGACGCGTTGAGGTGAAAAGCAGGGAAACGCCAACAAATAAATAATGCGGTACGTTTTTAGAGAGGAGCCTGGAGGTTGTTACCCAGGGGTGACCTGTGCTGGCCACCCCCGGGGTTTTCCTTGTGGACAGACGCTGTGAGAAAAGGACTGGTTTAAAACCAACCGAGAGCTTCTGGATTTGGCCCAGACATTCATGTGTTACCACACAACGCTTCAGCTATTGTTTGAATCCTGCCTGGAGCTCTTGGCTCTGTCAGCTGTGAAATGGGCCATCCAGCCAAAAGTGCACCCAGGCTCCTGCAGCCCACCTGTTCCAGCTCTCAGCAGTTGGGGCTGCGGCAGACCTGCCCTCCATGGCCTTTAGACGCTCCTGTACCCGTCTGGGCTCCGCAGCACCCCAGGGCAGCAAGTCGCAGTGTTTAATAATGCCTGGAGAAGGCTCTGGGGAGACCTTGTAGCAGCCTTCCAATACCTGAATGTGGCCTACAAGGAAGTTGGGGAGTGACTTTTTACAAAGGCATGTAGTGATAGGACGAGGGGTGATGGCTTCAAACTGAAAAAGGTCAGATATAGATGAGATGTGAGGAAGAAATTCTTTGCTGTGAGGGCGGTGAGCCGCTGGCCCAGGTTGCCCAGAGAAGCTGTGGCTGCCCCATCCCTGGAGGGGTTCAAGGCCAGGTTGGACGGGGCTTGGAGCAACCTGGGCTGGTGGGAGGTGTCCCTGCCCAGGGCAGGGGGTGGCACTGGGTGGGCTTTGAGGTCCCTTCCAACCCAAACCATTCTGTGAGTCTATGAATGTGAAAAAACAGACCCTGTAGTTTGTTGTAAACCTACTCTCCGGGCAAATTCACTGGGTGCCCCCGGTTCCTGTGTTACGAGCAGCAGTGAATGATGGCTCATTCCCTGCCTCCCCATTTTCTGGTTTCAGAGCCCTCGGCTTTGTCCCCCTCCATCAGCCTCCCCTCTGCCATGGGGCGGTTTCAGCTCGGCTCTGCTCTGCAGCCAGCCCAGGAGCACTTCATCCCCGTTGCTACGGTAATATCTGCATCCATCCATCTCCCAAACAGCACCCACCCTGTGCCCAAGAGCTGTCTGGCACCCCGCGGGGAGCGGAGGATGTCCCCCCTCTCTTGCCGTGGAAGCAGAGGGGCCGTGGGGCTCTATCTGACAGTGCTCCTCTGTGCAGAGGTTACGGTGCCAGAGCTCAGCCCTTCTGAGCACCTCCCCGTGCTGGGAGAAGGCATTCACCAGTTTCTCCAGTCCACCGGCTCTGTGCTGTCCTTCATCCCAGCGTCCCCACGGCAGGTGTCAGCCCTTGCGCGCAGCAGCGATCCCCGGTATGAAGAGGAGCAGGCGAGGGGCGATGTCTGGCTGCGTTTGCCCTTGCTTCCCTCCTCAGTCCCGTGTCCTTCAAACCAGTGGAGCTGTTGGAGCCGCACCATTTGCCATGGTGGGCTGTGGGCGTTCCTGGACCTGGCTCTGCAGGGCCTGGGTGCCCCTGTGATCGAGCCCCGGGCGGGCCAGGCCCACGCAGGCTGACATGTGCCTGGGAGAAAGCAGGTTGTGGCTTGCTGCTGACTCAGCAGGCAGATAGAATCATAGAATCATTGAGGTTGGAAAAGACCTTTAAGAACATTGAGTCCAACCATCAACCCAACACTGCCAAGTCTACCATTGCACCATGTCCCTCAGCACCACGTCTGCCCGTCTTTTAAATACCTCCAGGAATGGTGACTCCACCACATCCCTCGGCAGCCTGTTCCAATGCTTGACAACCCTTTCAAGCAAAGAATTTTTTCATAATATCTAATCTAAACCTCCCCTGGTGCAACTTGAGGCCGTTTCCTCTTGTCCTATCTCTTGTTCCTTGGGAGAAGAGACCACCGCCCCCGGCTACCCCCTCCTTTCAGGGAGCTGCAGAGAGCGAGAAGGTCTCCCCTCAGCCTCCTCTTCTCCAGGCTGAACAAGCCCGGTTCCCTCAGCCGCTCCTCATAAGACGCTGATCAAAATCACACACTGATCCCCCCAACACCCCCAGGGACATTTTTCTCTCAGAGCTGGTCTTATCGCTGCCCACGGCCGACTGCAGAGGGTGCTGCTGGCTGAGCCACTGTCCCTCCTCACCCACGCCTCTGCCACCCAGCTCCCAGCCTGCTGCTCTCAGGCTCCCTGCCTCGCACAGCTCCGCTCGGCGCCTCCAGCCCTCCCTCCCCTGCCTTCCTCCTTTTAAAAGTCAGTTTGCTCAGAGCTTACAACAACCCCGCTGCACTTGTCTCGTCAGCAAACCCCTTACCGGTGGGACTCACTCGTTCCTCTGTTCGGGTAGAGCGGAGGTGAAGGCAATGGTGGTCTGATCAGGAAAGGCTCCCCAGCTCCAGCCTGGGGACCCCCGAGGGCCACCTCTTGCCTTCCAGTGGTTGCCAGACACCTTCAAGAGGGCGAGGACTGGCACAGACTGGTGAGGTCTATGTTTTCAGCCAAACCTGGAGCTGTGTCAGCACAACGCTCATCATCCCGCACAGGCAATGCTTGGAGCAGAGCGGGTATTACCGGCTGCCCGCACCTTCCCCAGGGCAGCAGCTGAAGCCAGCACCGTAGGGCAGGTGCCATCCAGGACTGGATGAGTTATCCAAGCAGCCCAGGGCACCAGCACTGACATATAACCCATGTTTCCCCTCTCCGCAGCTCTGACCTCGGGGTGTAGAAGGAAGGAGACGGGATCTGGGCAGAGACCTGGGCCCTTTCCTCACCCCAGAGGCTCCAGGGAGAGAGCTGACACATCCCAGGCTTGGCAGACTGTACAGAGTGCTCACAGGTGTTGGAACTGGCAGGTCACTTGTCCATAGCCCCACGCAGGCAAAACCCCGTACAGACAGTGTGACGGGTGGGTGGGAGCGATTTGGCTCAGCCTCATCCCAGGGCAGCACTGCCGGCGTTTGGCCTAGCAGGCAGCTCCCTCGCCTGTCCACATGCTCAAGCTTGGACCACAAATAGAATGTTAACGGTGCACGTTCACTGAAGGCTAAATCACAGGAGCCGGCACGGACCTGGAACAGCTTTGTAAACTGCCGAGATGAATGTGCAGTTGAAAAGAAACAGCAGCTCCTGCGCGTCTCTCCTGAGACCAGCAGCAGAGCTTCACTGGGCTGGTTTTATGGATGTGTTATTATCCTCCACAGCTGGTAGGAGACAGCTCGAGAAGCAAAATGTTAGCTGCTGCCTGCCGTCTGCATGGGTTCTCAGCAGCAGCAGATACTGCTGCTCCTTTCAGATGCCTTCTGCACCAGAGTTGTCCTCCTGCCTGAAGCCGTGGAGAAGGAAAAAGGGTCAGAGCTTCTTGTTCTGCGGGTAGCAGCACATGGCCCGTTCCCCAGCATCTCCCCTGGGTGTCCTGTTTTCTCCTGAAGGAGGCAGAGAGGCAGAGTCAGTGGGACTGTGGCCTGCAGCAGATGCTGGCGGTGCGGGAGCGGGCAGCACCGGAGCTGTGCAGGCAGACGAGCACCCCTCCAGAAGGAGAACCCTGTGACAGGTAGGGTGGAACAGCTGGAAAGCCCTAGGATCCCTTGTGGAACCAGCCCTCTCGGGTAGGGTGGGAAGGTGCAGGACAGTCAGCAAACCCCAGGATACACATCCATGGTCTTTGCCGACCGCGGGCTGGCGGGATCGGCTCCATCCAGCCTAGCTCTGGAGAGCAGTGGGCAAAGCATGCAGCCGCAGGGCCAGCGATACCTCCCTGTCCTCTCCTGCTGTCCCCAGTGCCCTCCAGCCGTCCCCTCTGACCGATGGCTGTGAAAGTGCCACTCTTCACAATTTGCTTTTTGTTTAAATTCCCTCTGGGGGCTGGACAGGGCCCTCTTCCAGCTCAGCCGATTTTGCTGTGCAGCTGTGCCTGGTCGAGCAGCTCCACCACTTCATCCCAGCCGTGCCCCTCAGCGTGACGAGTTTCATGTCCTGTGCCCACCCAAGGACCACTTCAGGCCTGTCTGTTCCACAGAAACAGGAACTATTCTCCCCAAAACGGTGCTTGGGAAGCCCTGTCATGTTTTAGCTAACTTACGTTCAACCCTAAATTAGCTGGTGAGGGCACCAGGGGACGCAGGTCATAGCTGATCCTTGCACATGATATTCTCCTTTTGCCAGGAAATAAGCACTGAGAAAAGGACCCGACGTTGTTATTTTTAATGATGTTCCAGAGCCCCACTTGAGCCTTTCTGACAGGCTCTGGGGGCCAGGGGAAATGCCGACTCCTTCCCACCTGCCCACGATATGGACGAGGAACACGTCATCCCACCGCTGGCAAGGCATGGGAATGAGTGGACACAAGCCAGAGCTGCAGCTGGGCCACAGTCAGGGATCAGTCAGCCCCGCAGGTTGCCCGGGGGCTTGGTGTGGTGCCAGACCTCCACGTTCCCAGCAGAGTGCGATGCAGGGCTTGGCACGGCACAGCAACCAGCACGACTGGCTCCCGCGAGGGTCTCCGGAGGACGCAGCTTCTCACGCTGAGCTCTGTGCCAGCCTGGTGGCAGCCTGCGAGGTCTTCGTGTGCCTCCAGACGCTGCCAGAGCCCAGTGCTGAGGGCACCACAGGAATTCGTAGTTCCTGGTGTGCAGAAGAGCAGGAGAAGATGCTTTCCATCGCATCAGCGAACCAGTTTCTGCCCACCCTGTGGCTGCGCTTTGGCTGCAGCCAGAGCAAGGACGGTGGCAGGAGGGACTGTCCCTACCAAGTTGGGGTACTGTAGCCTGCAGCAAGGAATTGTTGTGTGCTTCTGCTCTTTCATCTTCATTTCACAATCAGTTTTAACTGGCATAATCCATCCCCCTCCCTGCTGTCCCTTCCCTTGTCCCCTGCATGGGTAGGTGGCAGCAGGAATGGAGAAATGATTTGGACAAACACAAGTTGGGGTGGATCATGGCCTTCCAAGCTGATTGTCCCAGCCTGCCGGCTCCCACACGCTCCCCCATCCCTTCTCTTGGCCACAGCAGTGAGCGGTTCAGCATCTGGAGAGTGGTTCTCACAGGGGGTGAAAGCCCCTGGGGCCAGGAAGGTCTTTGACATTCGGCTGTTTAGTCAAAAGGCCTTGGTGTCTCAACACAGCTGGACCCGAACAGCAGGGGACAGTGCGCCTGGGCTGTACCCGCACACCGGGTCTCGTCTCTCCCTTCGCTGCTCGGACCTACCCCACTGTTATGATTAGAAAAATGTTGTTTAGACAAGTATTCTCTCACCTGATGACCTCTCCCCACCCGGGAAGGGGAATCAGAATAACAAAGAACCTCGAGGGTTGAAATATAGACAGATTTAACAGAATAAGACGAGATAATTAACATTAATAACGCTAAAGAACCACTATTGATCCCGGTACAAATATAAAATAGGCAAGGGCTGTGCCCAGCCTGTTCCATCAGCAGAAGCCGTGCACCCCCTGCAGGGACAGCCAATGTGGGACCCTGCGAGCGCTGCGGCTTCGGGAGGAAGGGAAGGGCTCAGGGCTCCGGCACCGGGGCAAGGAGTTCTTGGGATGGCAGCCAGCAAGGGAGGGAGAGAGCACTACGCAGCAAACTTTCTAATTGATATTGAATGTGCCGTTCCTGGTATGGAATAACCCTGTTGGCAGCTTGGGTCAAGTGCCAGGGTCTCGCTCCTCCTTGTCCCTGCACCTGGCGAGCTGGAAAACACCGAGACCTCGAAACCTGCACCCCAGAGCTGGCTGTAAAGCAAATATTTTCACCAATTCAGCCACGAGAGTCTTCTAACAGTGCATTTTTCCCAAGCCTTAGAAGAGACATTAGTCCCGTGTCGCCCAAACCAGGACACCCGCCCTGCTCCCCTGCCCACATAGTTTGGATACTTGGGCACCTCTGCCTCAGGGCAATGGTGCAGGCTGGTGGGTTTGGATGCAGTGAATTGTTTCAGGATGGATCTGAGGTTTTTCTACATCCTGGATGAGGTGGGATTGACGCAGGTTCAGTGATGTTTCATCCGGCTCCCAAATTGACCTGGTTTCCCTGCTGGCAGAAGAGCTGCCGCTGGCCCGGAGCAGTGCGTGAAGCTGCAGGACGAGTCAAGCTGCTCTGGGGACGTGTCACCACCTCACCCCGGCCTGTGAGTCTGGGATGTCTCTAACCACCCAACATCCAGGAGGGAGCTGCAGCGCTCCATGGGTCTTCCCTACCGGAGAGGACGTTTTGGATGCAATCCACCACTCTATCCTTTCCATCCTTTCTCCCTGTACGTCCCAAGGACCCTTCTGTCTCTTCCCGTGCACACAGGGGAATCTGGTGACACTCACTGGGCAGTCGATCCCATCTCCAGGTCACAGCCATAAGGAAGCCCAAGTCTGCATTTCTTGGAGCGCGGTGGCCCATTTCAAATGAAGGAATGAAGGCAATCCTCAGCTTTGGGAAAGAAAAGGACATTCTTTTCAGGACAGGTTAAATTGCCAAAACATGTGCAGGGCAAGTGGCAGCCTTTCCCGGGGGTGAGGGTTCACCCCTGAAGTCCCCGTAAGGAAAAGCAGCAGCTCCCCACACCTCAAGGGCTGCCTCTCTGTGCTGCGCTGGCTGCCATCTGGGAAACATCCCACTGAGGGCACATCGCCTTTGGAATCTCATGGCCCCGTTCGGCTTAAATCCCATGTCTCCTCATCACCCTGCAGCCAGGAAATCATGTATCTGCTGGATCCAGATCCAGTGTGATCACAAGATCCCATCTGCCAAATTAGAGCATGAGAAGTTGTTTCTGGACAGCTCTGAGCTTTCGCTGGAGGCTGAGGGACAGCCCGTCCCAGACCTGCAGACAGAGCAAGCAGGCTCTAACCCACAGCAGGCTGGATATCTACCAGCTTAGGGCTTGTGCCAGTGGCTGCAGCATTTTTGACCCAAACCCAGACTTATCTTCACACTGAATCCTGAATTGGTCCATTGGATGGATTGCTGAGGGTGGGAAGTGGCCCATGTGTAAGGCACTGCTTCCCCAGACAAGTAATCATGGAATCACAGAATGGTTTGGGTTGGAAGGGACCTCAAAGCCCATCCAGTGCCACCACCTGCCCTGGGCAGGGACACCTCCCACCAGCCCAGGTTGCTCCAAGCCCCGTCCAACCTGCCCTTGAACCCCTCCAGGGATGGGGCAGCCACAGCTTCTCTGGCCAACCTCCGCCAGGGGCTCACCGCCCTCACAGCAAACAATTTCTTCCTCACATCTCATCCAAATCTCCCCTCTTCCAGTGTAAAACCATTCCCCATCATCCTATGGCTCCCCTCCCTGCTTCAGAGTCCCTCCCCAGCTTTCCTGGTGCCCCTTGAGGGACTGAAAGAGGCTGGAAGGTCTCCCCGGAGCCATATCTTCTCCACGCTGAACCCCCCCAGCTCCCTCCGCCTGTCCTCCCAGCAGAGGGGCTCCAGCCCTCTGACCATCTTCATGGCCTCCTCTGACACCCCAGAACTGACATAAGCCTGGTCCAGCCTTGCTCTCCACAGCTCTGTCCTCCTCCTGCATCTCTGCCAGACCCGCAGCCCCACTCTGTACGGGGTGGCAGCAGACCTGGGCAAGTCTGGCCTCTCCATGGGTGTCCTCTCATTCACCCTCTCCGGTGCCAGGCCTTAAATGATGCACACTGCATCTCCCATCACCAGATCCTAGTTTGCTTTGTGTATAATTAATAACCAGTGACGTGCTGGACCAGTGGGCACAGACCCCAGTGCTGGAGATTTATTCATGGGCTCGGATATGCTACGCAGAGAAATAAAGGAGATTGCTCATGCAGGGAAAGACTGCACAGTTCTGGGCTGGCTGAGACCCGGGACAAGGCTGCGTGGGGGTGCCACAGCCCCATGCCCCTGCTTCATGCTTGCTCCTGCCCCCGAGGACAGAGCTGGCACCACTGGGAGCCCAGGCTGGCGCTCCGCATTTTGCCAAGGTTCCTCCTGGAAACCAAAGCCCTCCCTTCCCCGAATGCTGACCGCGCAGCAGGGCGAGGGCAGGGCTTGTGCTCAGCCTTCAAGGGCCAGCATGTTCTTTTCACACGTTGCTAAATCACGAGCCACCAATTGGGCATGTGTGGCATCAGCATTTTAATCGGCTGGAGTTTATTAGTACCTTTATGGCCCTGAGGGCAGAGCCCTACAAATCAGTCTTCTTTAATAGTCCAGTTGGGGCAATTTCTTTGGTTGCTGGTGTTCCCATGTTTCAACCCCCCCTCAGACTCTACGTTCTGTCTGATTTAATATTGCAACATGGTCTCGATCTACGTACCCCCAGCCTGCCGGAGGCGTGTGAACATGCCTCATCCTTGGCGGGTTATTTCACCGCGGCATGCCCAATCTCTCCTCAGCCGGGCCCCGCGGCAAAGGCTCCGTGTCACAGCCGGTGGGTGCCGTGGATGGCTCGGCCACCAGGTCCCTCGTCCTCCCGGCACCTCCGTCTGTCTGTCCATGGGCCACGGGCAGGCCTTTCCCCGTGCTCAGAGCCACCGCCAGCCCCCTCAGTGCTCCTGGGCACTGACTCATTGACGCACTGCCCCTATTTCATTTTTGCTCTTTTACAACTGACCCGGGCCTGCGAGACTTGATCTCGGGGGATATAAAGTTTATTTTCCATCTTATTTTTAGGACTCTCAGGAACGCAGTGCCAGCGGGTCCGGAGAGAACGCTGCTGCGAGCAAACACCGCTCGGGATGCCTCTTCTCTGCTACACTATTAGAAAAGCAGGGCAGAAGCCTTCCCCCTCAGGCGCAGGCCCCTTCCTCCCGGGTCTCCGCTCCCCGCCGCCCTCCACTCCGAGCCCGCAGCCCCTGCCGCCAAGATGGCGACTCACACC
>VXBH01002830.1:58908-92992 GCA_013400035.1 Rynchops niger
GGCGAGGAGCCGCGCGGGGTGGGGGGGGGTGTCCGGTGCGGGGACCCGCCACCCCCTTGGTCTCCGTCGCTCGCCTCCTGCGGCATCTGCGGCGCCACAGCCCTGCTGAAGGGAAACCCACCCGTGCTCGCCTCGCGTGGGTCTCTTTGGGTAACCTGCTCCTGCTGCCGTTTTCCAGGGGCTGGGAATGTCTCGGATAGCCGTGCCTGGAGGCAGGAGCGCGGCCGTGTCCCTGGGCCGCGGTGCTCGGGGAGGCTGCCCTGGCCGCGGGCTGCTTCACTGGGGGCAGGCAGGAGAAGTTACCGGGGGCATTAGAGGGGGACTCGGAAGCCCCCCCCGGCTTTCTCTGCTCGCTGACACCGTGGTTTCATACGGATGGGCCGCAGGCTTAGCGAGGAGGGTATCGGAGACGGGGACCGCGAGCTTTGGTCCAAAGTGGCGTCGGCTCAGTAGGTTCTCTTGTGTTTCTTGTTGAGTGGTAAAAATATCGACGTGTGGGTGTTGTAGGATTTTGGTGTTTTTAGCCTTTCGGAAGGATGGTGTTTATTCTCGTCAGTTGGAAGACGAGTGCCCCCTCACCTTTGGTATTGTGGATTATATGTTGGCTGTATCTCAGAACATAGAAATGATCCCGGGTGTTAAAGATGGTTAGAGCTTTATAAAAGAATACATCCGTAAAGTACCAAACCCTGTGAGCGAGGACTTCTCTGCAAAGGCTGTGCAAAAGCTGTTTTTCCTTCTGAGAAAAAATTCATCTTCTGAAGCAGATCCCTGAGCTTCAGCTCGCTGTCAGGTGTTAGTACAAACTCTGAAGAGTGCTCTAATATATAAAGTTATATAGCGAGTTAAAATAAGCTCCAAAGAGAGATCTGGAACCTGTGTCCTGGGGTCCGACCGTGGCAGGTAACAGGTCAGACGTTCAGTCCTGTGTTTATCTACTTGGAGTTCTTTAACACCCCCCCCCAAATTCAAGCCAAACAAAAATGCTCCCTAACGAACACCCCCACCAAGAATGTAGTTACCTCTTAGTAATTCAGCTAATTTACTTTTAATGCTTTTTGGTATGCTAATTCTCTTTAACTCTAGTCCAGATCTGGACCAGCAGAGCTGTACGGCTTGAAAAGGTTGTTGGAAGTTTAAGGCTCCACTTCTACCCATGTCAGATTATTTTTTTTTTTTATTTTATTGCTGCCAAGTCTGTCATGAGCGAACAAGTGGTTTTCTTCAACAATTATTTTAGATCGGAACAACTGGGTTTATTTTGAGACAGTTTGATCTGTTTTAGGCTGAAACAACAAACAAAAACACCCCAAGGAAATTATTCTGAGCAGCATGAGAAGGAGTTGAAGCTTGGTTACTTCGGAGCTTTCAGACAGTGCAGATATGCAGAAGCTGCCTGGGAAAAGTGACGCCGAAGGTTTTTGTGCAGCCTTTTCATGGTTGGGCTCGATGAGGACTGAGTTAATTTGGTTGTGAGTCAGGAGTACGAAAATGCAGTACAGAACCACGTGGTGAAGTTTTTCCTCAAATGGAGAAACGCCTCCATGATGCTCTTCGAAACCAACGCTTTGACAGAGCGGCCACGCCGCCCCATCGAGAGTCCGCTCAAACTGCTGATTGCAGAGCGCTGCTCTGAGACAATCCGGGGTCAGCTGGCATTTTGATTTTAATACGACGGCTGGCTGACGGACAGGAGCAAGGGAAGCCCCAGGTGTCAGGCTGTGCATTTTCCTTGACCTCTTCTGTGTGAGCAGGCTGCTGGGCAGCACCCGGGCTGCTGCTCGTTTGGCGTCTGTGCGGAGAATTTAAGAAATAGCTTCTGTAAAGGTCTCTCGCTATTCTGTGAGCCCCGTGTCTTTTGTTCTGCTGGGTCTTTGTGCTCATCCCAGCTCTGAAGGCGCCTGCCAGATTTTTCTTCTTCTGCTAAAGGCTCTGTAGGTTACATGATGCCCTTGCAGGTGAAGTGCTGCGCTCTCCTTGTCTCCGTGACTTTTGTTACCTGTGTAACTTGAGTTTGGAAGGCGAGTTGTCCATCAGGGTGTGATTCAGGACTAGCTTGATAGAAGCGTGATTTTGCTTGTGCGTTCAAAGTCATTTTACTTGGACAAACTGCCCCGTGACGCCCAGGTGGCCTCCTTGTGTGTATCGATTGAGTTCCAGATTGAAGCTTTTAGTTTCATTTGAATTTCCTGCTGCTCGCTGTTTAGCTTAGTTTAAAAAAAAAAAAATAATAAAAATTCTGTCACGTTGCTGGGTGGTGATTCCCGGTCGGTTTCTTCTTTGCGGAGTAGAGCTGTTAAAACCTTGGCGGTGCCCTGGAAGCTCTCCTGCCCTGGTGGGTGGGTGGGCTTGTGAGCTGCTCGGTACAGCCGGGTGCAAGGCCTGTTTTCTGACCAGTTGGTTTCACAGGGACAGTTTGCTGAATTAAAGCTTCCAATCCGAGTATTCTTTCCAAAGGGAGTATTTAAAGCCTCCCGTATCTTTGCTAAATCTATGAAGACACCAAGCCTTGCCGCCAGCGAAGCTTCCCTGCAGGACGTGTGCTTTTGGTTCACCTTCCCTGCTCTGAACCGGTGGAAAATGATAACAGCTGAGCAATTCTTGAAGGCTTCCTCTGCGGTACCCTCCTCTGGAGTGAGGCGTGTGGATTTAGCAGCTTTCAGGAGTCGCACAGCAAGAGATAGCTGGACTATTTTAATTACTCTTGGTTGTCCCTCTTAGGTTGGTTTTTGGCTAAGTTTTATGGCTGACTTGGATATCTCCAGCACAAAGGTGATGCCTGCGTTGGGAGGCAGTTCAAGTGTGGCACAACTAGTCTGTTTGACTCGCTAATGATCAAAAGTCTCTGGCAAGCTGCCACTTACGGGCTTATCCTTATCTCTAATTAGCATGCCTGCACAGGAGAATCTAATCACCTCGAACAGGTAAGTGCTTTCAAGGAGCTTAGAGAGGATCTTCAGGTAAGTATTAATTCATCAAAGACTGGCTTGTGCTCGGTGCTGCGGCTGAGCATTGTCTTCTCTGAGCAGCTTCCTCATGTTTCAAAGAGCTTGAGTTTCACATTGTCTCCTCTGGGGGTTTGGTCCGTAGCCCGTCACTCGTGGGTTAGGTGTCTGAAGAGCCTTCAGCAGTACTTTCTGTGGAAAGCAAAGCCAGATGGAGAAGGAAAAACCATTTCATGCTGGGTGTGGTTTGGCCATTGCTGTGCAGTGACAGGCTTCTCGCCAGAAAGCAGCCTTAGCTCCCCGTGCCCCGGCTGCTCTTAGAGGCGTGATGGGTGCCCGGGGCGGTTTAGCTGCCTTGTCGTTGTTCTCCTGCCGAGGTGGAGGGCATGGCCAGCTCGGTTCCCTGGAAAAGCTGTGTTTCCCAGAGCAGTTCACTAGCTTTGTTTATCCAGCCGTTAACCCTTGGTTGGCGTTGTACGGTCTTGAGTACCACCCAGAGGGGTTTTTTCCCCCCTGCTTCTTGTACTGAGACTCCAGCTGAAAGCTGAGGCGGTGAGTGCAGGCGGGAGCTTCTCGGGTCGTGGAGGAGTTAAGGGCTTCCAGGAGAGCCCCCTGGGAGCCTCTGGTCCAACCCCTGCTCAACATGGGGCCACCCCATGAAGTTGCTCAGGGCCTTGAGCCACTGAGGTTTGAATGTCTCCGAGGTGTGAGATTACATGGCCCCATCTCCAGTGTTGGACCACCCCTGGGGGAAGAATACTTCCTTACATTTAGTTTGTATCTGAGGAGAGAGATTAATAACAGCTTGTCCCTCTGCAGACCTGGAAGCAGGTGAATGTCCTTGACTGTCATCCTCGCTGTGCTGGAGCACGCAGGTTTCAAGGACAGCCTTGTAGCTGCATGGAGGCTTGGAGCTGCTTGTTTTTAAACAGCATTTTAATAACTCGTGTTCCCAGTCATCTTGTTTTCACACGGTACTCGCTTTATCCATATGGTGCTTTGCTGTTGATGATTGTTTGCCCGTTTTTGAGGAAACTTATCTTCCTGTGCTTCCTAACTGGGGATGCGGTGCTCGCCTGGCTCCGTTGGGATGCAGCGAGTCCGAGCAGGGCTGGAGTGCTGCCGTGGAGCTGTGGTGAGCGGTGCTCTTTGCTGGGCTGCTTCTGTCAGGCGTCGACTGCTCCGCTCCCGGGTTAGTGCTGCGGTGGGAGAGCTGGGCTCGCTTGACTCCAGACAGCGACTGATGCTGCGGGAGAGCGTGAGACACGGATCTTATTCCTAACGGGTGCTTTCCTCACAGCCTGATTATTAGTGCCGTATCGGGATATTTATAGCTGTTCCTTCAGTTGTAGTATTCTTCTTGCTGGTTGCAAACCGCCAACAAGAGGCTGTGAGCTATCTTCCTACTTTTATTTCTGCCCATATAATCTTAAATCGAATATGCTGGCCCAAGTGCTTCATTCGATGAAATCGTAGCAGGGGGAGCTCGGTTGCCTTGTGCGGAGCCGCATTTTGAGAAGGGCAACGCATTCTGGTTTTGTGCGGTCCGCCTGCAGCCTGCGTTGCTGTCTCAAGGTCGACGGTGAACTTCAGGTGGTGTCGCTCACACCACAGTTTTAATTCCTGGAGCTGTTTGCAGCTACGGAGCATATTAATGGGCTCAGCTGCTCCCATACTTTGGGAGAGTAGGATGCCTGTCGCCCATTTCTGCTCTTAATTGTTCCAGCTCTTGTTAATGGAGAGCACGTAGGTGTCGTGACGCCTTTGCTGTAGCTTCCTGCGTTGTCCCCTGTGAGAGCAGGGCAAGGGCCCTGCTCCGGCCCAGCATTTCTCCCCCACGTTGCTGGGGGCTGCTGCTCAGCTCTGCCTTTTGCAGCTGAAGGCTTGCGTGGGCTGGCTGCTGCTTTGTGACAGCAGCGGCTTTCTTCACCCCTGAGGAGCTGCTGGCAGCCTTCAGGTTGGTCCTCCATCGCTGCGTGCCGCTGGAGGAGCGATACGGCTGTCTGAGGTGACTGGCGTCACCTGCCTTTCGGTTGTAACTCCCATGCCTGTCTTTTTCCAGGGTAATATGCATTCAGTTCTGACTTATTTTGCTCCAGTTACAGGTTTAAATTCGTGCTTGCGCAGTCTGTCATCCTCTGTACCCACGGTGAGCCAGTGGCAAAGGAGCTGATCTTCCTTGTTGTAATGTGAGAAGCCTGCTGTGGTTTGCCTTGCAGTATCCCTTTTTGTTTACCCGATTTCCTCCCGAAGAGGAGTTTTCAGTCAGCGCAATGTGCAGTGTTCAGAGCACTGTCACTCGCTTCATCATCTGTAGGGTGACTTTTATGTTGCAGCAGGTCAGACCGTTGAATGTATTTTCTGTGTTGTTTCATGCTTACGTATAAACTGTGTTGTAGCTAGGTAACTTACGCGGGTAATTTTAGGTAACCTAAGTATGCAGTAATATCAGAGCCCTCTTGTCTTGTGGGTCTCTCCAGCTGTAGCGCTGATGGCCGACAGCTCAGGTTGCCACCCTGCAATGTGAGTTGCCCCAGCCTGCTGTCTGGAGGCAGGCAGCTCCCCGAGCTGTAGCATCCTCCAGATCTGTCCCCTAAAAAGGATAGCGCTTCAAAACTCGAGCTGGCTGCGGGTGTTAAATTTCCCTTCCGATCTTCGTTATGCCATTCAATTATTTTAATCGTTCCTATGGCACTTCGGAAGGGATCTTTCTACATTTTATGTCAGCCTGTGTTTGGTTTCAATCAAAAAGCTTGTTGAATAATTAATTACCGAATCTTTCTCTGTCTGACAACTGCAGGCTGGGCAGACGGAGTTAAAGCTGAGGATAACAAAGCTGGATGTGCCTATTACTGTTGGGTCAGCGATTGCTGACTCACACAGGCATGTGTGCGAGGATGCCAGCGCCGAGCCTTCAGGCTACCTACGGATCAACCTCAGAATTAAAGATGCAAATTGAAAGCATGGTACTGTGGGCCAGTGGCATGATGCGATTGGCAGCGGCAGCCCTGGGATAGCAGCAGAACAGATCTCCTCCTTGGTCCCATTACAGGCACTTACACGACTTGCTTCGTCTTCGCAAGCACGGGCTCCTGGGGGGTACCGGGGCTCCTGGCAGTACTGGGTTGAAATGTGGCTTGTTGACCTCGGTCATGCCGGCCTCCTGCTGTCCCCAGGTGATGTTGCCCGTAACCGTACGACATCTCTGCAGCAGGGGGGTTTGTCGCTGCTCCCAGGTTATGCCGCGCAGTTCACAGTGCTTACGTGGGCAGCGGTGGGATTTTTGCGGCGTCAGCGGTATCGACTGGCTTGTGCCTGTGTTAGAAGTGAGCTGTCGCCTGTCGCTGCCTGGCATCCACCAGTCCTTCCTTTCACACTCATTTGGGCCAAGCTGTATTTCTGTCAGCTTTCCTGTTTGGTTTGGTTTTTTTTTTTTCCCCCCCTTAACCTTTTATCTAACTCTCCAAGGGTATTTCTGCATTGAAATCACTACCGGATAGATGTATGTCCCTACAGTGACTCAGGGGGGGGTCCTTCATTCCCTAAAAATAGTCTTAATTCTCCAAATGAAGAGTGCTGTGCAGCAGTTCAAAGCAGCCTCTGCAATGCACGTGAAGAGAAATACGGTGCGGTGGGAGCCTGTCTCTTTTCTGTCTTTAAAACAAAGCGGTGATTCTTAATCTCCTGTTAATAGCTAGAGCTGGGTTCTGCTAAGCACTTTCTAAGGAACAGAGCAGGGAAATTTTGGCCCTTACACCTACTGCTTGCGTATTACTGCTGTGTGCATAAGACCTTCTTTAGGCTTGTTGATTGGTACCGACGCCGTAGCTGCCTGGTCTTTTAAAGCGCAGCAAACGGCTTCTTTCCATGGCATAGCTGTCGGGTGTGAGAACGGGCTGGCAGTGGTAACCCTGGCCGGGCAGCAGTGCTCCTCTGGGAGGACACTGGGCCTCCTGCTGCCGGGAGGTGCGTTCAGGTGACTCGCTTTGTTTCTCCAGGGACGCTCCCTGCGGCGTTTGGTGACTTACGGCTGCACAGCCGTGGTTTCAGGAGTTGTGCGCTTCCCGGCTGACTTGGCGCTTTGAGCCTGTCACTCAGCCGAGCACAGAATTAGAGTATTTGTCACAGCAGAAAGTATCCATGGCAACTAATTCGCCACTTCTGTAACTCTTCACGATTTTTGAAGTTTCTCTTCTTCTGTGAAATGCACAGGGGTGGTTCCACAAACTTTTTTTTTTCAGGTCTTCTGCAACTGTCAGGAGTGATGGCTCTTCTTGGAAACGGGTGAAAAATGCACCGGTCCCAGTTCAGAAGACAGGGTGAGTTTGGGTGTATTTGGCACCAGCATGGACATGGGTGACTGAGATGTGCTCGTGCCAGTAGGACAGAGACATGCCCCTTATCTCCAGAGGGACTGCACATGAGTGGGCGTTAACACGATTCACGAAGCAGCTTTTTGTCTTAAAAATGTGGAGATGATGTGCAGCAGGTGGGGGTGCCACCTATGCCTGCAGCCTCCTAGGAGTTAATGAAGATAAGTTCCAGCCTTTAGTTTGAAGTCCTTTTCGGAGGCATTCTGTGTGCTTCAGAAGCCCCATCCTTTATTTTTAAAAGACCAAGACCTTCAAGCTCTGCTGTTTCCAAGTGTGTGTTACTGTGACTGATGCTGGGTGCTGTTTAGCTGCTGTTTATTATTGCCGAGTTACCACTGGGCAGTTCCCCAGCAGAGCTCGTGGAGCAAAAACTGCAGGTTTATAGTGTGTGGTCAGGTGAAACTGATACATGGCTTTATTTTATCCCAGCAGTTTTTCCTTTCCTATCAGCTGTGTCTCTCCACAGTCTGTGTTGGTGAGATTGCTGCAGGCTCCCCATCTTCGAATCCCTGCTGGGGTGTATTTTTTGTAAGCAGGAAGGGAGAGAGTGCTCAAACCAAGAGTCATTTTGCAATGGTACAAAAGGTGATGATCATCTTAATCCTGTATGATTTGCCTTGAGCATGCACAGTATGCCCTCAGCTCACGCTGCTGAATTGTATCGTACTTCCACCGTCTTGTGACCATGTGTAGGACCCTGTTCTGCAGCTGGTGTAGTGTCGATGCTCACAGCAGCCATATATCCCATCAAGGATCGATGAGCAGTACCATGTTGTTTGATGTTTGTTAGTGTGTAGTGTTTGAAAGTATAATTTGATTCTTTTTTTTCTGTGGACATGATAGGATTAGACCGCATTAGTCCCAGTATTTGCTTTATAATGTCTTTATTAATGGGTGAGCGCACTTGCAGCCAGTCTGCGGCTGATCCCCGGTGGCGCAGAGAGGTTGCTATGTCAGAAGGCCGGTCTGGATTTCAGAGGGACTGTGGCAGGCTGGAGAAACGGGATGATGGGGACCTCGTGGCGTTCAGCAGAGGCGAATGCGAGCCCTGCCCCGGGGGTGGCTGGCTGGAAGGCAGCTTTGAGAAGAGCCCCTGGGGGGTCTGGGTGGACAACACGGTGAGGAGGAGCCATCAGAGGTTGGCTGATAGCAGAAGTGCATCCAGTGCGTGGAGGGAAGGGACTGTCCCCTCTGCTCAGCACTGTTGGGGGGGCTGTGCAGGCTCTGGGTCCAGTTTGGGGCTCCCCAGGAGGAGGCTGGAGCACTGGAGGGATGGGGGTGCGCTCAGGCTGGAGTGGAGGAGGAACAAGGGAGACCTTACTACTTACTGCCCACAGCTACGTGATGGTGGGACCTGGCTCTGCTTGTGACAGGAGGGGGCAGTGGGCTGGTACCAGAGCATGGGAAATCCTACATGGACGCAAGGAGACACATTTTAATTAGGAGTGGGAGCCAAATACTGGGATAGGGGCCTGGAGAGGTGGAAGAAGCTCTTGTCTGTATTCAGGCTGTGGCCAGACAAGGTCCTGGGCTGCCTGACCTGGTTGCTTCTGCTCAGAGCAGATTGGACCTGAGGCCTCCCGAGGTGCCTTCCCAACTCGGTTAATGTACCTTTCTCTCATTATTTGGTTTTTGACACTTAAAACTTGGTAAGTTTGTCTTCAGCTCTCTGGATACTGATGGAGGATGAAGAAAAGCCACGTGAGGTCTACGGCTTGCTCTGGCAGTGCTGGGGGAGCACCAGTGATTCCTCTGTCTGGACACTTCAGGCTGTTTCAGACTCTCCCGCTTCCACGGGACCCTGAATTGTTCCTGCTACAGGGGTGTTGCAGCGTGAGACCCTCATTTACTCATTTTTACCCCTAATTCGTGTGCCAGTGGCAGTATTTGGGGATGGGCAGCCATCGCTGGGGGCTGGTTTTGGGGAGTGCAGAGCGCCCGAAGGAAAGAGCTGTGTGGGGAGGTCTCCAAATGGGAAGTGAGGAGACCCGACGGAGGCTTGCAAAGCGTTGGGGCCATACAGATAACCGGTGGCTTACTCTGTCCTTCTCCTCGCGTTGTACCTGCTCCACTCGCCCCATGGGTGAGAGTCTCACCACAACCGGGGGAGGTGGGAAGGGCTGCAGGGTATGTCCCCCTGTCGACTGGGGCTCTTCTGTGCCTTGCCTTTGGAAACGAGCAGGATCCACTTATCATAGAATAGTTTGGGTTGGAAAGGAAATTGAAGACCATCCAGTGCCACCCCCTGCCCTGGGCAGGGACACCTCCCACCAGCCCAGGTTGCTCCAAGCCCCGTCCAACCTGCCCTTGAACCCCTCCAGGGATGGGGCAGCCACAGCTTCTCGGGGCAACCTGGGCCAGGGGCTCACCCCCCTCACAGCCAAGAATTTCTTCCTGATACCTCATCTAAATCTCATCTCTTTCAGTTTGGAGCCATCACGCCTCGCCCTATCACTCCATGTCCTTGTAAAAAGTCCCTCCCCAGCTTTCTTGTAGGCCCCTTATAAATCTGAAAAGCTGCTTTGGCGAGGAATCAGGACGCTGGTGCTTTCAGCACGGCTCGAACAATGCAGTCTCCCCGTGCACTCTGTGCTGGTTCTGAAGCTGATTTTTCTAATAGCACCAAGATTTTGGCTTTGAAGAAGCTGGCGGTACTCATCCAGCCCTTCCAGTTCTCCGTTCTGGCACTGCTTGTGGCTGTACTACCTTTTTTAAGAAAAATCGGTACAGTATTATTCTCTAAGGTTACAATTTGGCTCCTAAATTGTGGGAAGGACTTCTGCCTGACACTGGGACAGCCCGAGGATTGGCAAGACTATACAAATGAACATGATTTGATGTGATTAAACTGTGTTTTACTGGTATATCGTGGTTTTATTAGTTAAAGCTTGTAATAAATATAGTGTTTAGCTGGGACGCTTGGGGAGGTAAAAACCTGGTTGGGTTTCTCATCTCCTTAGGAGTGGCATTTGCTTAGGAGCTGAAATACAGAAATTTTAATATTTTCTTACCTCTTTGCTTTTGCCTGTGTTGTCTCTGGGATGTCCCAGCCGTGATGCTGCCCTTGAACTGTTTTCTGAGGAGCCTGGATTTTTGTGTAGGTAAACTTTGAGTATGCCCTGGGTGAGGCATCTGCCTCTGCCTCTCCATCCCTTTCTTTTACACTGCAAGAAAATCCGTAAAGACTTCTGCTTTCAAGTGGAGAACCTATGGATGCAACCTCCTTGGAAGTTTAGTTTTAAATTTGGAAGTTGACTTGGCAGAGGTCTAGCAAGTCGTCCTTTGTTGCCCTGCAATAAGCCGATTTTTTTTTCCTCCTTACAGCCCGTAGGCATCAAGCCCTGAATTGTTGCTTCTAAGTACCTTTAGATGATGCAGCACTGTATCGCAGCACAGATAAGGTCCGTAATTACTGGCTTGGATTGAATTCTATTTCACATCTGCAGCCCTAAGCTGCCCATTACTGCCTTTACAGCACAGTAATGAAATGTCTCTCTGGCTGCCCATATCCGATATTCTCCATTTTGGGGACATTACAGGTTAATGTAGTACCTGTCATCCCTTGCTTTAGAGACAGCATAAAGCACGTGCCGTGGGAACGAGACTGATTTCATCAGGATTTTAACATTTGATTTCCAAGTGCGCGATACCTGTAACAGGCTTAATGATGCTGAGATTTAAAATTCTGCTGTCAGCGTAGGGCTTTAGGGAAGAATCTCTACGGATGCTGCAGGGAGGCAGTGACGCATTTGTAGTGCAGCACCGCGAGCATGGCAGCAGAGCTTTCCTCTGTGACCTGACTGTTGGAGTAGGGGCCAGAGGAGGGCTATGAAGATGGTCCAAGGGCTGGAGCCCCTCTCCTATGAGGACAGGCTGAGAGAGCTGGGGGGGTTCAGCCTGGAGAAGAGAAGGCTCCGGGGAGACCTTGAAGCCCCTTCCAGTCCCTGAAGGGGGCCTACAAGAAAGCTGGGGAGGGGCTGTTGGCAAGAACATGTAGCGACAGGATGAGGGGCAATGGTTTAAACTAGAGCAGGGCGGGTTTAGATGAGACATTAGGAAGAAGTTCTTTACACTGAGGGTGGTGAGACACTGGCCCAGGTTGCCCAGAGAGGTGGTGGAGGCCCCATCCCTGGAGACATTCAAGGCCAGGCTGGATGAGGCTCTGAGCGACCTGCTCTAGTTGGAGATGTCCCTGCTCACTGCAGGGGTTGGACTAGATGGCCTTTAGAGGTCCCTTCCGACCCAACACAGTCTGTGATTCTGTGACTGCTGTGCCCCGGGTCTCGCCGGGTAAGGCTGGGTGGTTGTAAGGGGAGTAGGAGCCACATAATCTTCAACGTCATGTGGTTTTAATGGTGGTGTGAACTTTGTCCAGGGAGTTTCCGTAATTTACAATTCCTGTAGTTTTAGGAAGGAAGAATTTGTAAAGTAACTAGCTTAACTGCCGATAGTAAGCTGGCTTCTAATCACAGCTGGCGTTACCCTGAAGCGGGGCATCGTCACAGGTATGGAGGGAATTAGATTTTTGTCTCACATTCAACGCACCGTTCTTTAAATATTTTCGCTGGTTTTTTTTTGTTTGCCTTGTAAAGGAAATCAGTTAAATCTAGCAAGCCCTTTGTCCCATGTGTCACTTAAACTCCACTGTTACCATTAAGTGTATTTTTTTTCTTTACAAGTTGGGGTTTATTTATGGAACTGCTGTTGATTTTTACATACAACGAACGAGGTGTTAATAACCCACGGGGTGTGTGTGTGTGACAGTATGCCCACGTATTGCCAGCAGGAATGCCTTTAAACGTATTCCCTGCCCAGACGTGACTATCGGATAAGGTTTTGTTGATCAGACTTTTGTGCTGCCCAAACGTGGGATCGATACCTTGCATTGCAGTGGGGTCTACGTGGCTTCAGGTCCCACATCGTCTTGCTGGGGTTGGAGCCCAAGATGTGCAGGGCTCGGAGAAAGCGGTGTTAGGTGAGCTTGTGCTTCCCTCCTGCTGCTGCATCAGCAGAGGTTCCCTGGTAGAAAACAAGAAAAACTTAATAAGAAAAAATCAGAAATTTCAGAAAATAAGCCACAGCACATAGAATCACAGAACCATAGGGTTGGAAGGGCCCTCTGGAGATCATCTAGTCCAACCCCCTGCCAGAGCAGGGTCACCCACAGCAGGTGGCACAGGAACGCGTCCAGGCGGGGTTGGGACGTCTCCAGAGACGGAGACTCCCCCACCTCTCTGGGCAGCCTGTGCCAGGGCTCTGCCGCCCTCACAGCAAAGAAGTTCCTCCTCATGTTTAGGTGGAGCTTCCCATGGTCAAGTTTGTGCCCGTTACCCCTTGTCCTGTCCCCGGGCACCACTGAGCAGAGCCTGGCCCCATCCTCCTGACACCCCCCCTTGAAGTATTTATAAGTGTTGATAAGGTCCCCCCCTCAATCGTCTTTTTTCCAGACTGAAGAGACCCAAATCCCTCAGCCTTTCTTCACAAGAGAGATGTTCCAGTCCCCTCAGCATCTTGGTGGCCCTTTGCTGTCCCCTCTCCAGCAGTTCCCTGTCCCTCTTGACCCGGGGAGCCCAGAGCTGGACCCAGCACTCCAGGTGCGGCCTCCCCAGGGCAGAGCAGAGGGGGAGGATGACCTCCCTCCACTTGCTTGATGCAAGACTGGATGTCTTGCATCAGAAAACCCTCTTGGCTTTCCACAGTGAAACTTGAGGAGCTATTAGAGGATATGCCAGAGTTGCATGTGAATTATCGATATTTAGCTTGCGGTGTGTTTCTGGGACCGCTGCCTTTTTTCCCCTCTCCTCTGAGTGTACCTTCATCAGCGGGGAAGAGAAAGGTACGAGATGGAAGAGCTCAGCCTGGTGTGGGACCTGCCACTTGAGACGTGATGGGGTTTTAGGGCGTGGGTTTTGCTTGGTGTTGCAAAGCTGCCGTTTGCCCTAAATGTTTTTGCTCTAATTGCTAACGGGGAGGTTTGTTGGCTGTGTACAGGACGAAAACAAAGACGATACCAGGGTGGAAATGTATGGTGTGTCGAGGGCGAGTTTATAGCCTAGGGATGTAAACCTCGCAGCAGGGCCTGACATGGGCGCCCGGGTTCAGTGCGCTTCTGTGACCGAGACGGGTGAAGGCACGTGGTACCGCTTGGTGCAAAGCGCACTTTTTCCCTCGTCAGTGTGACCTCAAGGGTGGCGTTGCTGCTGCGGCAGAGCTCTATAAAAAGAATTGGCTCCTGTGTGCAGGTGTTGTCGTCTGAACAGCTTAGTTTAGTATTATAACCAAGCAGGGATGTGATGCGATGTACCTCGCTTACTTGGGAAAAGAGCGTTTTGCTGCTTTTTCGCTGTTGTGTCCTCCTTAATCGTTGATGGGAGATCATGGAAATATTTCCTGCGGCAGCCTGCCTTCTGTTCCCTGTTACAGGATTTCTTTTTACCTCTGGTAGAACAGTAAAAAAAAATAAAAAATAAAAAATTGAAGGTTTAAACCTGCTTTTCTTCCTGCACCTCCTTACAAGAATAAAAAAATAAGAATGGGCAGAGAAGGTAAGAAAAACAAATAGTGAATTTTCATGCGTAAAAGCACTTGGGGGTATCCTGGGAAGGAGGGAGGAGGGTGAGCGCAGCGTTATTTTTCACCTGCATGAAGTTACACTCCGCAAACCAGCTAAGCGGTGGGCTGCCTTCCTCTGCCGGGGTCTTCCTCCTCCCGGGGGCTGCTCGCCATCCACCCCGCAGTGCTTTGGGCTCCTCTGGGGGAAGCCGTCTATCAGTTGAACCCCACCGGGGCTCAGCGTCCTTCCTTGTGGCCGGTGGAACGACATGGGACGCGAGTCCCTGTCCTGCCAGTGAATTCGCTGAAACGGAGGGAGGCGCCCAGGTAGACAGACTTCTAGACCAAGTTTGGCCTTTCTTGTATAGGACCTGCCTTAACCCTTCGGTATACCTGTTTGGTCTTCAATATATTATACTTTAAAGCTATGCAACAGAATTCCTCTCTCTCCTGTTGGCTGGAGAAAATGTAAAGCCGTGAAAAAGCTTCAGAGAACTTGTTTCCTTCTGGTGCTGGGCTGTCCGTGTCGATATTTGTTTTTTCAAAGGTGTAACTATCCCGATCTCGTACCATACTGGGGCAATGTGCATCAATGCACTGATGGCCGTTCAGGCATACAGCAAATGTCTTTCTGCTTTTCCTGTTTTCACTTTTGTTTTTTTCTGCACTGGCAGAGTAATGGGCTATTGCCCCCGTGTATGTTAGCTCTTTGCTTGCTTTATTTAAATTGTCCCAATTAGCTAACAGAAATCGCTTTATTCTGTGTCAAGCAGTCTAATTTGGAAGTTGTTAGAGAGGCAGAGGAGGCAGGCGCTTGGAGAAAGTAAGAGTTTGGTGCGTCTCCTACGGAAATGAACATTGCTGAGGCTGAGGTCTAAAAATAAGCTGTTCCCAGCCCTGTCCCTTTGACGGGAACTGCTGGACACGATCTCTCGGGCACTCGAGGACGGTGGTTTTTCAATGCCCTTTATGAAGCGCCAGGGCCTGGACCTGCAGTGGGGCTTTGGCACCTACCGGCAAAACCCTTCTGCTTCCCCAGCGCCTGAGCTGGGTGGGCTGGAGCGGGTTGCCTGCCCGAGCAAGGCCCCCCGCTTGTGCGAAGTGGGGTTTTGCTCATTCGTTCTTGCTTGCCTTCGTGGTACGTGTACAACAGGCTCCTTTGGAAGTGCCTCGGCTTCCCAAAGTGGCTGATGAAATGAAAAGTAGTGACTGGACAAAGTGCTGATGCTGCTTTTGTGGATGTGATCCTTTGCTGGGTGGAGGCGAGGGATGGGATGGCCGCGGGTTCTTCTCGGGAAGGTGAGCAGGCTGCTGTGAAGCGCTGGCTGGGACACCGGTACCCGGGGTGCAACCAGAGGGGCACGAAGCCGGTGAGAGCGGAGGGCAGGTCTCGGGCTGTGCCGAAGCAGCTCGAATATTTCTACATTGGGAAAAACTCCAAGCATCTTATTGCGCCACCCGAGTATTCTTGCAACACAGTACACTAAAATAACACTGAAAGTCTGGTTTGAGCAATTGGGAAATTTGCTTAAAGCTGTAACTTGTCCTTGTCTACGCGCGAGAGCAGTCCCTTGTGAAGGTCACTGACTTTGCCTTCCCTCTTGGCCATCCATACGTTTAACTCTTCTGCTCCTGGTGACCCACAGTCCATACCCATAGGATTTTTGCAGGAAGCATAGAGCCCCTGAACACTGATCCCAGTGCGGAGTGTTGGCGTGACTCGGATCCCCAGGATAAATGTCTGAAAGCACCCGTAGGTGCTTTGAACGGCTGTATGTTCCTGCCTGCAGGCTGGAGGGAGTGCAGTGTCCCTAGCGCCAAGAGCAGTCCCGCTGTCTGTCTGCCATTTAATTTGTGAAGGTAAATGCGGTAACACAGTCTCAGCCTGTACTTGTTGTTTTGGAGTTTTCTCCCAAATGATACGATACAATATAAATTACATCTAATAATACAATATATTACTGATAATACAATATATATGATATAAATTAATTGTATCATATTTATATACGTAAAGTCTATATCTACATAAACCCTAAGTTCAATACCTTGCTCTAGCCATTGTATCTTTTTTTCTATGCTTCATCCTTGATTGGCTTGGTTGACCCTGACGAGCGGTGTTCGTCTGCGCAGGCTGATGGTAACGAAGATGTAAGCGTTCAGGAGGGGGTCTGGAGGCGCCGGTGCCGAGACACCCGCCTGGGCCGTTCCGTCTGGCAGGTGAAGGAGCTGCGATGTGTCAGGTCTGTCCAGAAGTGGTTGGCCAAGGTCGCTTGGGCATCTGCAGGATTTGATCCAAGAGATCTGCCAGTCCGAATGGCAGGCCAGTAAGCAGTTAACTCTCCAGTTCTATTTTAAAAAAACTCTTGGCATCTCCAGCGGCTGAAAAGCCAGCTGCCAAAATTTTATTTTTTGGGTAGTGTCATAAGGAATGGGAAAGATCTTGCGTTGTGTCACGCTGCCCCGTGCACTGACATTTCAGGCATGTTTTGAGTTCCTGGTCGCATTTTCTTCTCTCTGTTTCATCAGTTCTTTTGGAAAAAATCGCTGTTCAGTGGACTGCTGACCTCCGCACTCCTCGGGTGTGCTTCCTGGAGGGACAGTCTGATCATTTCGTAGATAATGGAGGCTCTGGAGGTACTTTTTATACTGAAATGTCTCTTTCAGTTTTCAAGTTCATGCTCCCTTCCCCTGCTCAGACTCAGGTAGCAATTTTATGCCCGCTACCAAGTGACTGGAATTGTCTGAAGGGCGTCTGAAGGCTCATCGCGGCGGAGAACAGGTGATTGCTACCAAAAGTGGGATATACTGGTTGTAGAGCTGAATATGTTTTTAGTCACGGAATAAAGTTGCAGGAGGCCTTGGAAGTTGCTGCTGTCTGCTGATGTCGAGCGTTTCCCTTGGCAGAAGCAGCTGCTCGTCGTGTTTGGTGAGGAAAACTCAACTCCGTGAACTGTTCTCCAGCCCTGTGCTGGGCGCGCCTCTGGAAACCAGCCTGCACGCCATGCGTGGACCTGTCGCAAGGCAGCCGCCGAGCTGAGCAGCACTCAGGCGAGGGCCGACAGTTGGATGAGGTTTTGTGCAGCTGCATTTTAAACGTGAAGTTTTGGCTTTGCCGCCTTGTGCCCGGGCCTTAAAATAGGGAAAGAAATACATCCATGCAGCCGTGCGGGTTTTGCATCTAGATATCTATCGGTAAGAAAGATTTCATACGGAAAGAAATTCTGCACTGTAATTCTGGCGTTGTTTGAAGCACGGTGACTTTAAAGCGACGTTTCAGGTCCCAGGCCGTAATTCATGCAGTGTCTTTGAAGAAGATTTCGTTTGGTACTGAAAACATTAACGTTGACGGTAACTTGCATAAGAGCGCTGCTTACAGCCATGGAGGATTCCTGGAAGCGAGCTCTTCTCTCCACACGTCATCTCAGAAAGACTGGGCAAGGCTTGTGCTCCAAACAAATGCCCCCAACAACTCGATAGCCTGAGGAAACAGGCCGTTTTGACCGACGTGAATGTTGTAAGTATGAAAGCACATCGCTAGGATAGGAATAAAAATTGGGTCTTACTGTTGGCTTTCCTGGGCCCCTGTGTCTTTTATGTTCTTCAACGTGGTGGTGAGAAATTATAAACATGAGCTGACTGGGGCTGATTTTTATTCTGATCATTTAACTTCATTCCCAAGGGCTGAAGGACCAGCAAAAACTTAAAAGCCGAGGCTGTAATAAGAAAACTTACTGCTCGAGGCTCTCATCTGCTGTATTTTGCATTTATTTCGGCGTTCTTGTGCAGTGAGAGCATTTGTCAAATTAACCTTGCGTTTGTTGTTCGTTCTTGCTTAAAAAAGAGCCACCAAGCACGTAAGTCGTGCATTGCCCGGGCCTTAGTTTATACTAACCTCTGTGGAGATGATGGGATCTGGACCAGACCTCCCATCAACTTGAAATTGGTGTGATAAACTTGGCAGCGATACTGCCCACAAATCTTGGGGGGGGGGGGGGGGGGTAGGGGCACGTTTCCCCCTTGGATCTTTAGTGTTTTTCCTCGGAAAGCAACGAAATCAGTAATCTGGGATTTTTAGAAGAGGTGAACAGGGTTTTCTAACAGGGTTCTTTCTGCTGAGCCTGCCTCCCGGGAAGCTGCCAGCGTCCCTGCGGGGCTGGACGCTCCAGGATCTGTCTGCTGGTTGCGGTTTGGCACTTTTTCATATGTGTTTGTATGAATTTACCCCTGAACCTGGTTTTTATCTTCAGGAGCTATATCAAGGTGACTGGGCAGAGAAGAGCCTAAACGGGAGGGAGCCCAGTGCCCTGGGAACAGAGGCCAGGGAGCGCCGTGGGAGGTACCGCTGTGCCTGGGGCTCAAGACGACTCTCTCCTGTTTTCCCCAGGAGCTTTTGTCGTCGTGCCGAATGCTGTTACGGTCACCAGCGATGTCCTTGGAGGTGATGCAGTTCCATTCGCAAATGCTGGCTCGCTGCAGCCTTCTCCCTGCCCGGCCCTACGGCAGTGGCTTTGCTGAAGCTGCTGACCTCGTGTTTTGGATATTTTTGCACAGATTTGTGTGAGGTCTGCTGCGCCGGCTGCGGGCTGACAGCCGTAAATGGGACACGTAGAGCTCTGGTACGCTCTTACGGGGTTTCCTTGTGCCCAAGCAGTAGGATATTTGCCTAGCTAGATGTGCTTTGTTTGGCTTTCCTCATGCTGGGTTCCTGTACAGCCTTTAATTCTGCTCCTCTTGGAAGGGAAGGAGTAGAAGCCCTTTTTGGGAGGCTGGAGGAAAGTGGTGTGTTGAGCAAAGCCGGGGTTGTAGAGCGTCACACCAGTGTGGAGAGTGTCTCTCGCCGTACAGAGCACGGTGGCGGTTCAGCTGGGGGGCGGGTGAAGCCGCTCACCCGAACCAGCGGCTCCAGGAGCTCTTTCGGGGTGTCCGTGTTCACAGGGCTGATAGCCACCTTATCTGTTGGGGCCACCACCAGCCTCTCCAGAGCTGGAGAGGAGATAGCATGACACGGGGGGAGGAGTGGGGTTGCTTACTGGTTGCAACTGGGGTTGCTTTGGGGGTTTTTTTAAATTTTTTTTCATTAAAAAACCCCACCGTGAAGTCCCTTTGTGAGACCGTGTCTTGCTCTTGCTGATACCTGCATGATGGTTCAGTTTTCCTGCTGACCACCGCTGAGTTTTCTTGGCAGAAAACCTGCCCTGTGTACACGGGAGTCATAAATGTGTTGTAATAGCTAATCCCGAAGAATATGCATCCAAATAGATTGCTTTTAGAGTATCCTTGTATTTGGGGTAGAAGGCTTGGTGGGAGCCCTGCAGAAGCGGAACAGCTCTTTGGGGAACGAGGGGAAGGGAACTGGGGCACGTCTGTGCATTTTGGTGCCGTTCTGATGTCAGCGGTAAAAGCATCTATAAATCTGTGTGCATTTATATATGCTTTGCACGCTGTTTTCTCCGGAAATGAGGCCTGATACTTGGGCACCCTGCTCGGATGCATTATATGTTTGGAGGAGATTGCCGGTTGACAAGCCAAGCGGGGCTAGCGGCAGAGTTCAGCCATCTAGCCAGCAGGTCGGCAGCTCCTTTATTTAAGAAAAGAAGCTGGGGGGGGGAGAGCCTGGCTGTTTTCAGAGACGTTTCAGCGTGGCGATGTTGCGGGTTTTCTTGACCTGACCATCTATTAAACCTGCACGCTTCACCAGCAGTGAGTGTTCCGAGGCTCGGTGTTATATTAAAGATGCCTCTGACCCGAAAGTGCTGACATACGCAAAGTGTACTCGTGAGATTTGGCATTAAACCTTTACGGCACACGGCGTCAGGGAGGAGCGCGGTGCCTTCTGCGCGGCTGAGAACGGCTGTCTGACAAATCACCTTCCCCGAGCTCCTTTGTAGGGTTTTTCTTTCCCTCTTTGTGAAGCGCGGGGAGACCAGGTCTGTTTGTAAATGATGCGCAGCCAGGTTTTTCCTGGCAGAGGCTTGCCCTGCACTGGGGAAGGCGTTGCAGCCAAACTGGAGGGGCAAAGCGCTGGAGAAAGGCTTGTGAAATCCGAATGGCTTCTCTCACTGCACCCACCTATTTATTGGGGGAGCTTTGCAGTAATGTCACCCCTAAATCCTTGCTCGGCGGTGATATGTCGTGCTGCCTGAGACTCACCGGCCTTGGGTCCCACGTGCAGGTAGTGGCTTGTCCCAGAAGCCGCCCAGAAGCTGCTGGGGGGGAATCGTCTCGTGATCTGCGGAGGTGGTGGGTGCCCGAGCTGCGGGCATCCCTCCGGCGGGCGAGGATTGCAGCCTGGATTGCAGGTTTTTCCCCTTCAATCTCATCGCTACTAACCTGTGCCTATCCCGACTGCAGCCAGCTGCAGATTAATCGTCCCTTAAATAGAATAAATAGAAGTAAATGGTATCTTTTTGCGGAAATCTCGGCATAACGCTTGCCGTATGCTTGTTTGGGTTTTGTTTGTGATTTGGTAGGTTGGGTGAAAGGAAAAAGAGGAAGGAAACAAAGAAATCGGAGCTGTTTGTCAGGCAGAGCTTGCGGTCTGGGAGAGCTGTGCTGAACCAGCGTGTGATGTGCTGAACGTGGATATTGCTTACTGCGCGGGCTGGGAAACCACCTCCTGAGCCACGCGCCTGCCTTCGCTGGGGCCTTCGTGTCCTGGAATCGAGTCGTCGTAAAAATCCTTTTTTCCTTGAACCAAGCGAGAGTAATAACCCTGAGAGGTTTGGTGTCCGTGCTTACCTCCGCTCACTTCAGGCGTGTGAGCTTTTGGCTTCCGAGTAAAACTAGTTTTAAAGTGCTTTTTTGGAATTTCTCCTGCATGAAAGCGAATGCAGAGATTTTGCTGGCTTTATACCCCCAATCGTTCTAAACAAAGGACGTGTAACATCTCCGTTTATGAGGCAGCGTGCCGTGACGGGTTTCTGTAACCCAGCTCTGGGGCTGCTCCGCATGAAATATTTCTAATGTTCCCATACCGAGGACGGGGTGGCGGTGACTGTGAAATTGAGCACTGAATTTCAGCGCGGATGAACTGCTTGGGCTCAGAGGAGCCCGAAGCGGGGCTGGAGGCTGGTGCCGAAGTGGGGAGGGAGCTGCTGGCCGGCGCGGGTGATGCCGGGGCGGTGGTGGTGGCACAACAGCCCTTTCTTGGCAGGGCCGGACCGGGAGCGGGGCTCCTGTCCCTGTGCCGGGGGCTGGCCGTGCCCGCAGCATCACCAAAGGATCGGCGAGCTCGACCTAATCCAGGTAAGTCTTGTTAGACTGTGAATTCTGCGTGGAATCCTCGTGCGTCGCCCAGAGTTGGTTTGCGCTTCGTGGGCAGAGTGAGCGTCGTTGCTCGGGGCACGGGTACGGATGGCCTTGCCTGCGCCACGCAGGCTCCGGGCTGTTGTCCTTTCTGCTACCCCCCACTCCCGGTAAGGAAACAAAATCCCCCGAGAGAAATTTCCATCCTCAATTAATTAAGAAAAGGATCGGCCTGATTACCCTTGCGGACCGCAGTGATTCTTCTGCGTCATCTTCACAAAAACAATGGTGCTGAAAGTATTCCAATGCATTGCTCTTACTGTGGGCCAGGCGGAGCGTAAATCCGGTCGGTGTCTCCTCTTTTCTGTCCCCATCTATTGCCCAATTCTACTTGTTTTGTTTCCCTGTCCTTGATTTCTTGTTTTTGCCTCTGCCTGCAGCAGTCTCTGCAGCTTACTCTAAAGGGCATTTCCCAGTTATGCAGCTGGTATAAATATTTCTCTACAGCTGCAGAGCCTTTGACTTAGTTAACGATATGATATTTTCCAGTCTGATGGGAAAGTGAAATGAATAAACTGGTTTCAACTTAGCCCGTGAAAGATACGGTAGGAAAAATAGGTCTTAATCTCCGGATCAGGAGACGTCAATGGCGCTAGAAGCAGCGAGGCTGCTGTCTGCGAGGCGTTCCGGTTTCTCCCTCTTGCTGGGGCGGACAGGAGGTTAAAAAAAAGTGGTTTTTGTCTGCGCTCCTGAATGTTTCCAGGTCGCTGGGAAAGCAAAGGCAGAGACGAGACCGGTCCTGGTGTTATCAGGTACAGAGTGATAAGAGGGGTCAAACGCCTACGCTTTGGCCACCAGAGGATGGTGTTCGTGCTGTGCGCAAGGTTAACGGCAATGAAAGAATCTTGTTACACAAACACGAGCGTGCGAGGTCTGCCTGATTTCTGTGTTAAATGCCTGTGTTGTTTCGAAATACTAGTAGAAATAGCAGCAATTAGCAGACTCAGCCAGGGGAGTGCTTTGCAGCCGTTTATAGTTGGGTTTCCTACCTGTTTCTGGTGATGTACGCCCACATTTAAATGAGTTTCAGTGAGCATTTGTTTGTGGTTTTTTTTTTTTTTTCCCTGGTAGTTATAACAATACCTGCCCCGTTTCACCCGTAGATCCATGGCCATGCGATGCAAGGTAGGAGCGCAGCGGTTTCTGCCTGTGCCTTGGCCTGCTGTCCTTTGTGGGGGGTGATGCTCTTCCAGAGCCCCCCGCAGAGAGACCCTCCCGTCCCCCGGGGACCGGGATGTCCTCAACCACCGCTCCCGAGTTGCTAATGCTGGGAATTCACCTTCCCCCAGCGGAGGAAATAGGGGAGCCCTGAGCAGATGCAGGAACAGAGTTCCCTGTCGCTAATCGGGGAAGTGCCTCCTGGATGTGTTCTTTGCAGTCCATCTGCTACGCTACGGGCTTCTCTTGCCTTGCTCTCTTCTTGATGGATCAGGATGGAAATTTTTATATTCGTCGCCTTGCTGAGAAAGCTGGGGGACGGATACAAACAGGGTGGTGGTCTCCCGGCGGTGTGGGAGTGGTGAGCTGTAAGGTGGTGCTGGGCTGGCTGGATTGGGTAGGGTGGCCAGGGCTGCCGGGAGGGAGGTGGTCGGGGATGGTTGGCAACAGTCATCTTTCTACAGGGCCCCTCAGTTCTTGGGCTGTGAGTTGTGGTTTGGGTCCTTGAGCTGCTTTGACACCAGAGCTGTACTGGCATCTCCAGACCAACAGGTGTGTCGGTCCCATCCCTTCTAGATCACAGCATGGGTTGGGTGGGAGGGGACCTCAAAGCCCACCCAGTGCCACCCCCTGCCCTGGGCAGGGACACCTCCCACCAGCCCAGGTTGCTCCAAGCCCCGTCCAACCTGCCCTTGAACCCCTCCAGGGATGGGGCAGCCACAGCTTCTCTGGCCAACCTGCGCCAGTGATTGTTTCCTTCTCAAACTCTTTATATGTTTTGTGCTTTCTCCCTGAATCCTTTATAACGGAGGACAAGCCGGCAGCGTCCCCGACAGCAGTGAGCCGCTGGGCTCTGTCCCTGCGCTGTGTTGATCATCCCAGCCGAAGCGCCTGAGCTGCGGGAGCTGGCGGTCACGGCGATGCTGGGGAGGCCGTTTCTGGCCCTACACTCAAAACTCAAACGTGGGCAAGTAAAACTTCCTTGCAGAACTCCAGCTGCCCGTCGCGACCTGTTACAGCTCCAGTAATCATTGAGGGGGAGGGAACAAGAACCCCCAAAGATTGCACAGTAACAGCAGCAGATTTTCCTGTAAATGCTATTTAAATTAGAAAATATTTCCCGGTTGGAAAATGGTGACCAAGCAGCTGCGTGATAACCTGGCAAATGGTCTGGTGTGTCTGCTGATGCCTTCTGCCTGTTGCCAGGGCTGTAGCTTGTGGCAGATTCCTGTTTAAACTCTCGGTGCTGCTTTCCCAAGGGAGGGATGACTCAGACGGCTGCCGGAGAACTGTGCCGGCTTTAGCATCCTGCCCGCGTTGGGGCTGGGTTCTCCGAAGTGCGCGCTCCAAGGTTTGGAGGCTCAGGTGCAGCCTCTAATGTAATGCCCAAATTATACTTGCTGTGGCGTAATTGCGGTGAGTGAACCCCCGAGGTGAAGGGTACGCTGGAACAGGAAAGGCAAGAACGCGTGAGTCTTTCACTGCCGCTCGCCCTGTGCTTCTCGGGGGCTGTCACGGGGAGGTGGCTGCGGCCGTGAGCCTGGGGACGAGTCTCAGCCCTGCAGTGACCTACATTTACACGGGAAAGCAGAACGGCCGGAAGAGGGATGAGATGTGAATTTAGCATTTACGATGTAGAATCAGCTGTGCTGATTGCCAAGGCTTCCAGCGGGCGAAGGGATTTTGAGATTATAGGAGAAGGAGCGAGCGAGCGCATTTCGGGAGGTCATTTTCCTGGGTGTAACTTCAAGGGTGTTTGGATTTTTCTGTTAAGGTGCCTAGTGCTACGGAGCGACGCTGGGAGCCCATGAGCGGGCAGCGTTGGCTCCCAGCTTTGGAGAGAAGCCTCAGGTCAGCGTTTGCGTAGTGTCCTGCTGAGCTTTTGGGGATAGGCTGGTGTGGAGAGCTGGATGCTCACTAGCCTGAGCCTTTCTAGCACCTTCGGGAAGCTGGACGCTCTGAGCCAGGACATAACGTAAAAAGGTGAGACCCCACCTGGGGTACTGTGTCCAGCGCTGGAGTCCTCAGCACAAGAAGGACACGGAGGTGTTGGAGCGGGGCCGGAGGAGGCCCCGGAGATGCTGGGAGGGCTGGAGCCCCTCTGCTGGGAGGACAGGCTGGGAGAGCTGGGGGGTTCAGCCTGGAGAAGAGAAGGCTCCGGGGAGACCTTCCAGCCCCTTCCAGTCCCTGAAGGGGCTCCAGGAAAGCTGGGGAGGGACTCTGGAGCAGGGAGGGGAGCCACGGGACGAGGGGGGATGGTTTTACACTGAGAAAGGTCAGATTTAGACTAGATCTGAGGAAGAAATTCTTCATTTTGAGAGTGGTGAGCCCCTGGCCCAGGTTGCCCAGAGGAGCTGTGGCTGCCCCATCCCTGGAGGGGTTCAAGGGCAGGTTGGACGGGGCTTGGAGCCACCTGGGCTGGTGGGAGGTGTCCCTGCCCAGGGCAGGGGGTGGCACTGGGTGGGCTTTAAGTTCCCTTCTGACTCTAACCATCCTGTGATTCTGTGAAGGCCGTATCCGTCTGCTCGGTTGAGCCGAAGTAGCTCTTGAGCTGCCAGGGCCGCCGACGCGTGCTCTGGTCTCAGCGCCAGGGCGCTGTGCTCCTCGCTGGCGCTGGAGCTATAAGGCACGCCGAGGTCGCGCTGGCGGCTGGGAAGGCGGGTGCCATGCAGAGCGGTCTCCGTTCCCTGCTTGGGGCTGTTCGCCTCATCCTGTCTGTGCTGTGGGAGAAGTGGAGTTTTAGGGGAGATGAGGTTACCCAGGAACGGCGTTGAGCCTTGCTGACGGAAAGGAGCTCTTAGCAGAGCAATTCCACGAGCATCCGCTGTACGTGCTTTAGGTGACCGGTGCTTGGGAGCAGAGCGTGAGCCAGGGCTGGGTATCGCTTGCTGTGTCCTATTAACTTCCAGCAGAGCCGCGCAGTTGCGGTTACACAATCCCTATGAGCAGCATCCCGAGCTAAATCTTTGGCCTTTGGGATATCACCCCAACCAAAGCCGTGCAGCTAGTAGACGGAAAGAGGTTTTAATTATCTGCTTGTTCACCGCCTTCTCGTTGCTCTGTTGATAAATCTGTCTTCTGAGCTCTTACAAAGGGATTTGATTGTTTTATATACAGTGAGATTTCTTACAGTTGTTGGAAAGCGGGCGCATCTTTCTCTCGCGTAGCGCTGGTGCGCTGGGCAGCCTCGCGTCGCTCAGGTATTCCTTCAGGCCTGGAAGGGCAGGCCTTTACACCGTGAATTGCTGTTCTTTTACTGCGCTACGGCATGTAGCTGATCTCTCGGGCTGCAGTACGGGAGCTGCTAAAATTTAGACTCCAGGAGTTTTATACTGAAGGCCTTTTTAAGTAAGCGGTGCCGATAAGTCGTCTTGCTGAGCTCTGTATGCTTAGAATCGTGGTAGCTGAAGCAGCTTTTCCAGTTGGGGTTTAAAAAAAAAAAAAAAAAAAAAAAAAGGAGAGAGAGAAATGCTGCAAATAATATTTTTAACAACAAGATCTTTGAGAAAGATCCGGCAAGATGTGGCATTCTGGAGATTGCTGTGGTAGAAGCTCTGCTGTGCTTGTGGGTAGGGTCCCTGAGTGCTGGTGCCAGTCTGAAACCCCTGTTGCTGTGTCCTGCGTGCTGTTGAAATCAAAAAAGTGAACATAGCTGCATTCAGAGCAGCATCTTCTGATAGCTGTGACAAAACCTGTGCAGGAATTGGGGCCCGTGCATCCAGAGCAGGATTGGCAACTGAAATCGAGACCTGCTGGCATCGTGGTAAAGTCTCTTCGTGCTTTTGGTGTAAGAACTCTCCTTTCTGATGATCCTAACGTAGCTATGAGCCGCACCGTTCTTGCCACAAGAGTGACTTTGGGAATAAGCCGTAATTTGGGAATAAACCATAAGCTGTCATTTTGTCTCTCTGAAGGCAAATCCCCTCAATTAGCTTCGAGGGAGCAGCAAAAATATCTCAGATAGGCAGCAGCGTCCACCTCCGTGCGGTCTATGTCCACGTTTAACCTCCCGTCAGCTTTTTTGCCGCCTGCCCACGTGCTCTCCCGTATGTGCAGCGCTCAGATTATTGCAGAAAGTGGAGAATCGGAAAATCTGCCGGGGTCAGGTTATGCAATAGTTGAGCTGCTAGCGGTGAACAGGCAGATCCGTCTGACCACGGGTGCTTCTGAAGGGCACCTCTTAGTTTTGTTTCTTTTTTTTTTTTTTTGCGGAGAGAGGAGATCGCTTGTTGGCTCCGCGCTGGGTCAGGCGCCTGCCTCGTGTGTGGGTGCTCGTTGATGGGAATTGATTTCCCACGCAGATCGCCACGGCAAGGTAGCTTAAAGAACAAAAAACCTGTACCAAAACAATTTTCTTGGGTGGGGGAGCAAGGCTGTTTAATATGACGTAAATTGATTTGGCGAAGGCACCTTGGAGACCTTTGTTTTGCGCAGAAGAGAAAACCATTTTCGCAGCTCTCTCAAGGTGGGAAGCAATCTCTCCTGGGAACGCGGCCGTACGGGCTGCGTCACGGGGAGGATGACTTTGGAAATGAAAAGCAGTGCTTGATTTCGTTTGGAGCCAAATTCGCCCCGCTGCAAGCGTCACCACGCAGTACCCCAGGTTTGAACTTAACCCGTGGTGCTGCGAGACCTGAACTACGAGTCCTCGGGAGGTACCCAGAGGCTTTCGCTTCTGCTCGGCTTCTGTGCCTGCCACCTCCAGCTGGGATGTGGTTCCGTGTTAAATCTCTTCTGCAAAAGACCGCCGGGGCTGAGCAGGTGAGAGAAGTCCCTGGAATACCACAGCTGGGGCCGTGGGATCTGGGGATTGGAGTTCACGCTCAGCCAGAATGGCTTCCCTCTGCCTGACGTGCAACCCCAGCAGTAAGGCTGGAAGTGAGTATCTCTCTGGATTGCTGCCCGTCCTCCCCTGGTAGGAACCATATCTCCATCCCATAATGAACTCTGTCTTTCTGAAAACAACTCTAGGCTATGAATATAAAACCTTCTTGAAGAGACCTAGAGGCCCCTGTCTGGCGATGCGTTCCTTGGGGAGCAAGATCCGAGGCCTTGCTCTCCTGCTGCATCCATGTGTGGAGCAGGGCCAGAAGGTTTAGGAAGCCCACTGCTGGCCCGTGGTGGCTTTTAGAGGTGCCACATGTGGACCATGTTGGTAATCAGAGATTCCCCGTATCCTGCCCGTGCGATGTGGTGGGGCTGTCACCGTGCTGAAGACCATGGAGAAGGAAACAATGTGCAAACTGCTGTGAACCTTTCAGGAATAACCCAGAAGTGTCCCAATGACAAGTGTTTTTACTGTAGTCCTGCTTTCTGGGGAGGGATAGGCGGTGTGGAGAGAGTGCTGGGCAGCGGGAAGGGTGTCAAGGTGGGTGAGGAATTGAGGATTTTCAGGAAGAAATTTTTCACTCCCAGGGTGGTGAGCCCCTGGCGCAGGTTGCCCAGAGAAGCTGTGGCTGCCCCATCCCTGGAGGGGTTCAAGGGCAGGTTGGACGGGGCTTGGAGCAACCTGGGCTGGTGGGAGGTGTCCCTGCCCAGGGCAGGGGGTGCCACTGGATGGGCTTTGAGGTCCCTTCCAACCCGAACCATTCCATGAGTCTAGGATTGAGGGGTGGGTGTGCAGCAGAGCTGAGTGGGATGGGAAACGGTATGGACAAAATAAAAGATGAGTGATAAAAGATGGAAAAATACAATGAGGATCAAGGAGAACGCTCCAGATTCATCCTGTCCAAAGGTCCTGGCTTCCAAGTGCTGCTCAGCCCCTCCTGGCCGGGGGGACATGGGGGTTACAGCCTCTGTGCCCCCCAGCTGGAGAACAGGCAGCCCCTGGGTGGGAGTGGGGCTTGGAGGCCGGTGGCTGCCGAGCTTGCCCCGGAGTTGGGGGGTTTGTACGGTCTCGGTGATGCCGCGGCCGTGCCTGCGCTGGCTGGGCTGAGCGTGTCAAAAAACCCGCCTGGACGCGTTCCTGTGCCACCTGCTGTGGGTGACCCTGCTCTGGCAGGGGGTTGGACTGGGTGATCTCCAGAGGCCCCTTCCAGCCCTTATCGTTCTGTGATTCTGTCTGCTGGGCTGGTGGGAAACCTTGAGGAGTCACTCGCTCAATGCTCGTCGAGCTATTTTAGACGTCTGCAATGCAGCAGCGGGCGTAGAGGCAGTTTTGGAACTACTTAGGCATTTATCTTTGTGCCCAAGTGCCTATAAAAACCTAGCCTTTGTGACTTTTCTTTTTTTTTTTTTTTTTTTTTGGTCCCGTGTGACTTTAGTTGCTTCTGAAAACACGGTGTTAAGTCGTGTTTTAAAAAGCGGCGGTTGGTTTCTGTGAGGCTCTTCCACAGCCTGGGTGCTCTGGAACGACAACGCGTCTCTCCCTCTGTGTGAAGGCAGCTCTCGGCCAGCATGATGCCCACGGCGAGCGGGCAGCGTGGGACCGGCCGCTCTCCTGGGCCGTGAGAGCCAGCGAGGGGAGAGGAAAACGAATAAAGAAAGAAATTAAGTGATCGTTTCGGCTTTGATAAAGCTAAAAGCCCATGGAGAGCTAAGAGCGTCTGAAGACATGGAAATGCTTTCACGATAGAGAGAGCAGCAGCTGTTGTGGATGCTGGAGGCGTCATCGCTGTGAACCAGCTGCTCTGCCTTGTCCCCGGCTGGGACCAGCTGGACGGCGGGGTGTGGGGCAGGGGGTGCTGTGCCCTCCCCTGGGCTGGGGGCGCTTTGGCCCTTGGACACGAAGCCCCAGGATGGGGCTGGCAGCGGTGGGATGCTCCTGGGGCAAGGTGCCCAGCTGGGGTGGAAGGAGGGCTGGCCCTTGGGGACGTCAGCCTCCTGCTCACGCGGGCGAGCCTGGAGACTTCCCTAAAAAGCAGTTTCGCCCGTAGTAAAGGTGTCTTAACAGCTGCAGAGGAATTGTCCTGCTTTCGTTTGCTTTACAAATGGAGATCACAGAATCACAGAAGGTTAGGGTTGGATCTTTGCATGCAGGATCTTCTCACGCCTGGACAAAAGACAGTGATTGAAGGGAGAGGATGCAAAAAGCCATAAAATACTAGCTGCTGGAGGTGGGATAGTGGGGAGAAGGCAGAAAAGCAGCAGCAGTGCAAATGAGACAAGCCAGTGGTTGTGCGCTTGGTAATTTTACTTCTAGGACAACCAGAAGCAATCGGTGCAGCGGGGTGCGAAACCAGCAGCCTAAATGCTGGGGGCGATGGTCGTACAAGGGAACAAGCTCCATCCAAATGCTGCAGCCCTGCCCTTTATTTTACTGTTTGAGGAGGTTTCGGTGGGCTTGCTGCGTGCTTGGGGTTTTTCCGTGGGTCTCTGCTGCGTGGGAGGGTGCGTGGGTGCTGGTTTGGGGGCAGGCTGGGGGCAGGGGGACTGACGCTTCCTTTTCCCTCCGTTCCCATGCAGGACGCAGGCGGAAATGGCCCACACGTGTCGCGGGACCATCAACCTGTCCACGGCTCATATCGATACGGAGGACTCTTGTAACATCGTGCTTTCCAACGGGGGAAGGACGTACCACTTAAAGGCCAACTCGGAAGTGGAGAGGCAGCGCTGGGTGACGGCCCTGGAGCTGGCCAAAGCGAAAGCCATCCGCATGAGGAACAACCAGTCAGGTAGAGAGCGCCTCGGTGTGCCAACGTGCAACTGGCTCCTTTTTAAAACCTCCTTGCAAAGCTGCTCTTCTGTCCTTGCTCAACTGTGCAGGAACCCTGGCAGATACTAGTTCATACGCAATTAAAAATAGCTGACGGTTTCACCGAGACACACAGAGGGTTTTAAACCCTACTGTGTGCACCAACCGTCATCGCAGCGGGTCGTGCGGCGTTGAGCAGGTCTTTAAGGCTCCTGGTAACGACTGTAAATTGCAGAGCGCCAGGAAAAGCGATCTTACGATGCTTCTTGTGGAAGGCGGGACGTATGTGCCTTTCTGCTGGAGGCTGGGGCTGGCGCGCGGGGACGGGGAATGCCGTAAGAGGCAGCGGTGAGTGACGCTGCAGGGAACGCTGGTTCACAGCGGAGCGCCAGAGCCGTGCCTTCCCTATTCACCTGGAGTTTAGGATAATTTGGTAGAAGAATGACACGCGTTCAGCTGAGCTGTCTCCCTCCGTGTCTATTTCCCCCTCTTCCCGCTACAAGCGCTGCGCTGTGGTATTTATTCGTGTAAGTTTAGGATAACTGGGATTATATAAAGCTATCGGAGCCCCCTGCCTTTTCTGCAGCTCCTCCCAGGAGGGTCATTTTTACGGCTCCGTTGTGTAATGGATCGGTTAGTTGCTTAACAAACAGAATATTTTAGAGATATTTCAAGGTTTATAACTCTTCTGGGATTAACATTTGGTTTGCTTCGACAAAAAAGCGTGGCTCCAAGTTGCGGAAAACAAAACCCGTGAATGTATTAAAAAGCTGTCCGTCTCCTCTGTCCTAAAATAAACCCGCTCGCGGATCTTACCTTGAACGCTGGACATCAGACCTTAGACAAGAGAAAAGAATTAACGATCGCTTGGTTTTGTAATGCTCTGCTTAAAACGAAAACCTAACTTCATAAAATGCCCCGGATGTATTTTCGGGAGTGGGTGCGTGAAGGGGAGACCAGGGAAGGCGCGTGGGGAGGTGTTTTTGTGCACAGCCTGGGGTTGCTTTGGCTCCGCGCTGCTGTAGCCTCTGGCCGACCCGGGCCAGGTTTGCCAGGCGGAGCCTGTGCTTCGTGTCGTGTCTCAGCTGCAGAATGCCACAACGTCGGTGGCTTGACTTAAGGAGAACAACCCCCCACTCCTGGACTAATGTGGTCTGAGTTCTGTGTAATTAGCTATCTCACAAGGTCATACAGAAGTTGATTAGCGTGTGAGCCACTTACTCATTTCCCATAATTGTTCAAGCGCGCTGTGTTCTGGCGCACTGGCATCTACGGATTTAATTACACAAAGTATTGTGAGCCCTCTGTCCCTTAATATTGCGGCTCTGGAGTGTATGTCAGTACTGATGGAGACCGCAGGAGACTGGGGAGAAGATGGAGGTTTCTAGGGACGTGTGTTTTGCCTGGCGGAGCGAGGCCTCGTGCCAGGTCACGGCTGTGGTGAGCTGGGTTGTGACGGCCGGTGGTCTCGCGAACATCACTCATCCTGTAGCGGGATGCGAGTCCTGTAGCTGGGTAGGTGTTTGGAAAAGGATTTCGCGTGTGGGAGAGGTTGCTGCCTTTACCTTCACCATGCCGCGGGCGATGCAGCCGCTGCTGAGCTCCCACCCAGCTGTGGGAGGATGCTGGCGACGCTGGAGTCACGCACGGTTACTTTGGTTTGTGTCTTTACACGAAAATAGCAAACGCAGAGACTTCCTGTCGTAAGGCTCTGGACGTGCTGACCTCCCAGCCCCAGCGAGCTCAGGCCGTGCTGCCCGGGTGAGGACGGTGCGGCGGCAGTGCTGGCGCTGGCGGCGGGTGCTGGTTCCATGCTGACTCAGCCCCTCGCCGAGCGGTGCCGTGATCCCGGCCAGGCAGCAGATGGGAGAGGAAAACCCAACTCTTGTTTTTCCAGGCTTTTCTGGGGCGGCCCAAGGGGATAAGACAGAGCGTAAGTGGGTGCTGAACCCTTGTGCTGGGGCGTTAGAGCTGAGGACGTTGGTGAATTACTTCACACTTCAGTTTCCACCTGGCTGACGGTATTTAGACCCGATTAGAGGCCTTTTAATTAAGGTAAAGAATGAATGTGCATTAGGTTTGACTGTTTTGCTTGAATCGAAATGAAATCCCTGGCGTTGTGTCCCTGTGGGTGCCGGGCGTTGCGCAGGGCCCCGGGGTGGGTGTTTACGAGTGGAGGGACGAGGCTGTGGGTTTGCCAAAGTAGTCCCTCGGTGCTCATGTGGGGGCTCTTCTGAGCTGATTCCTCTTACCCCACATCCCCGTGTGCTTCCCAGGGCTGCTCTGCAGAGCCCCCGTCGACGCTTTGAGGCCGGTTTGGCCGGTGGGTGCGAAGGTTGGTGAGCAGCCGTGTGGATTTGTGCCCACAAGGAGGGACCATCGATGGCTCCAGGAGGCCAGAAGACTGGGAGAGCGTCGCAGCGGGCGGATGAGGACAGAGAAGGAGGTTTGTGTCTAATGCGGCCTGCCCGTATGGGGAAGGACACGAGGAGCATCCTCATGGCGATCTCGGTTCACGGCTCGGCATTCCCCGCTGGCGCTGGGGAACGTGGGGGCTCTGGTGGAGGTGGCACATGTCGGGGGAGAGATGGCTGGGCTCCAGCTGCTCCCAAGGGTGTCTCCAGCTGATGAACAATGGGACAGTCTCACACGTGGAGCAGCTCTTCGGCTCCAGGCGAGGATCACCCAGGAGAGGAAAGGGGATGTCCTTGCTTCCTGGCGCTCTGAGTTCTTTGGAGTCCTTCTCCCCTTGCCTCCAAAAAGGAGCAGTGTGTTAGCGTGGAATTAATTAACTTAAGAAAAAAAAACAACCCAACAACCCTGACCTCTTTTTGGAAGTGTTTTAAAGATGAGCCACGCTTCGGTCGCAACTGAAAGTAACACATGCCCGAGTAAAAGCTGGGCTTCTCCGTTGGCTTGTGTTCCTGCGGCAGTCGGGGTCCCTCACGGCTTTCGTGCTGTTTGGGCGTTGAGGGGGCGTAGGGCGGGCAACTCGAGGTAACTCTGCAAATACCTTGACTACTGGGAGACTCTTTTGGGGTGGATGAAAAGAGTCTTTTCCCCCAGTAGTTCTCTTGAAATAAACAGATATGAAAGTGTTTTCAGAGGCTGGCTGGAGCTGTGCACTGGGAGATGCCATTTTCACAGGACTGATGTTCATTTCTTTTTTTAAGAAACAGCGTAACCTATACCCAAACCAAGTACGAGTTGGGAGACTTTGCTGTTCCCTCTTGTGCGTAACTGAAGGAGCTCTGGTTTCCCTCTGCCCTCTGACTATTTTGGTAACGAGCCGTGAGCTGGGACGTCAGTAATTACTGATAGGTGGCAGGTGAGAAAGCTCGCTGTCCTCATCCCGCTCTGCCGGTGAGAAACCTGCTGAGCGATACCCGGGTGGATTAGCGGCAGAAAGCGAGAGCAGAGCTCAGTCGCTGTCTTAGCGCTCTCCTCAATTACCACGTGGTGTTTAATTCCTCAAAAATAAATGTGTAGTGTGACGGTAGGACAGAAGGGTCCCAGACCCGGCTGGACGGCTCATCTCTAGCTGCTGCTCAGCCAGATCTGGCGTTGCTGTTTCTAGTTGGGGTTATAAAGTGTCGGTGAAGTCATGGTAAAGTTCATTTTCATACGCGGTACCCAGCTCCGTCACTCCGTGGAAAGAGCAGGCACCGGCTACGCTTGCATCGGCGCCGCCCCGTGCTGTTTATCTCTCCTGAAAATCAAAAGATTTCTGTAATCGCCCTCTGTTCACGTTACTGTAAGCTCTTGAATAATTCCAGCCTTCTCCGCTTACCGTATTGCACCCACATCACCCCTCGGATTTTTGTCAGCTCCTGCATCGGCCTCTTGACAACTCCAACTTTGCAGAGCGCCGGCGGCAAAGGAACGCTTTTATCTGCTCCTTGTGCTCGCTCTTCTCCCTGCCACCGTGGCTTGGAGCGTGCCAGCTTACAAGTATTCGATGATTGTGGTTAATGCATGTTTTTTTATGGCAGTAAAAATATCCTTTCTTTTTAGGGCACTGTCATGAGATACAGGAATTAATGATGTGAATGGTGGATATATGAGAATTATTTTCTGGGCTATGTGGTTGGGGGGGGGGGGTGTCTTGGAAAAAG
>VXBH01002830.1:98920-119517 GCA_013400035.1 Rynchops niger
TGATCTCCAGAGGCCCCTTCCCACCCCCATTGTTCTGTGATTCTGTGAAAATGCTCCAAGATGGTCTTATAATTTAACCACCCCCCCCCGGCAATGAGGTGTGGAGCGGTATGGGGGAAGCATTATGTTAGCGTTGCTACCACATGGTGTACCAGCGGGGTTCATAAGCAGGATGGAAAGCAATGTCCCAGCTCAGGGTGCTCCCCACCGCCTCTCCAGGGTGTTCTCTGGCGCCTCCCCGACAGCGTGGGTACGTCCCTGTCACCTTCGCTGGCGACTGCTCTGGACGGGGAGCGGGAGCAAGGGGGGAAACCCGGTGCTTCGCCCTCTGAGCAGTCACCCCGCGCTGCTCTGCTCTGGCAGACTTGCCGAAGACAAGTCTCGCGAAGCACAGACAAACTCATCAGGGACATTTCAGGGCTCCTACAACCCCTTTGCAGGAGGTGGCGCGGTGCGTGCGGTGAGCTGTGCCCCATGGCTGAGCCGGTGCCAGTCTCAGCGCAGCTGCTTCAGGGAGCTCTTTGGGCTGCTCTTGCTCAGTGTTAGAGGGGAGGCTGCATTCGTAACCCCCCTGAAAATAAATAATCCAACGTGACTGCGCAGAGGAGGGACGGGGGCGAGGGCTTTGTTAACAGCTGCTCAGCGGTGGGCAGGAGCCTCCGCTCCCACGCTGAAGATGCTGCTGCTGGAGGAGGGGGGAACGGGACGTGCAGCACGAAGGTAACTGTTGGCGACAAAGACCTGAAATGCCGGGTGTGAACACAGTGAACTTCGGGCCCACGCGATGTCAGTGCGCTGTGACTGACAGAATTTTTTGAGTGAAAAGTTGATTTCGTGGTAATCCTATAGGAAAGCTTTGATCCAGCCTGTCCGGCATTCCAGCTGGACAGGCTGGAGAGTTGGGTGGAGAGGAACCTTGTGAAACTCAACAAGGGCGAGTGCAGGGTGCTGCCCCTGGGGAGGAATAACCCCCCGCACCAGGACAGGCTGGGGGTGACCTGCTGGAGAGCAGCTCTGTGGAAAGAGACCTGGGAGTCCTGGGGGACAACAGGGTGACCACGAGCCAGCAATGGGCCCTCGTGGCCAAGAAGGCCAATGGCCTCCTGGGGGGCACCAAGAAGAGCGTGGCCAGCAGGTGGAGGGAGGTCATCCTCCCCCTCTGCTCTGCCCTGGGGAGGCCGCACCTGGAGTGCTGGGTCCAGTTCTGGGCTCCCCGGGTCAAGAGGGACAGGGAACTGCTGGAGAGGGGACAGCAAAGGGCTACCGAGATGCTGAGGGGACTGGAACACCCCTCTTGTGAAGAAAGGCTGAGGGATTTGGGTCTTTTTAGTCTGGAANCCTTCCAAGCCCTATCATTCTGTGATTTTTTTTTTTTTTTTATTTGTTGTTTTTAAAGTCTAGAACAAGCGTTGCTGTTAAATTATAACCCACTTGAATCCTTTTTAGGCTACAAATCTGCTATTGGTGCTGTGGCTCCTGTGCAGAATGCCCTCAGCCTGCAGCTGGCGTTGGGGTGAGGGATGCTGCCTTGCAAATACTTCCAAGCCATGGAATTCTGCTGGCGGAGCTGGGCTGCCAGGAGCCGCAACCGACCGTTCCGGCCCCTTCTTCCCCCTGCAAAACCAGTGGGATTGTGCCAGGGCGACGTGGGACGGGTGCGGTGAAGGGAAAGGCTCTTTTTGGGGCTGAGCTGATGCAGGAGGAGTTGAGTGCAAGTACACAAGGAGGAAAAATCCTTCTTGGTCCTTGCTTGGTCCTGGCTTGTGACTGTAGGGCAGAATTAGGGGGCTAAAGTAGCCCGTTGTGGCAAGAGGGATCAGCTGTCTTCTCCCCTTGGCGAACTGAAGAGCCGATGCTTCAGCATCGGGAACAAGAGAGGGAGGAATATCCATCGTGAGGATTGTGCTTCTCCTTGGACTGGTAAATACCACGTTAAAACAGTGACAGAACGCTTTCGATTTTGCCGTGTTTGTATTTCCTACAAATTTGGTCTGGTTTTTAAAGGTGCTGCGTATGTGGTTTTGGTTTATTTTTCTCCTGTGCCCATCTTCTCTGTTTCTTTAAAACCTGTCGTCTTTCCTCATTTCATCGTTGGCTGACCTCTCGCCCTGCTCTCTGACAAATGCCAGGGTTTGCTGTGTGTGAGTGCGCGGCTGCAGTGAGCGTTACTTCCATCATTTCATGGTTTTCAGCCGTTTGTAAGTAAATTTTTCCTTTGTCTAACACTTGGTGGATTTTTTTTTTTGTTGCTTCCATTTGATTTCGTCACACAATTTTTTTTTTTTTTTTTTTTTTTTAAGACAGAAGATTTTATCGAGGTCGCTTGTCAAGACTTCAAAGCCAGTCTCCGGGAAGAGCTTGGAGCCCCTTCCAGTCCCTCAAGGGGCTCCAGGAAAGCTGGGGAGGGACTCTGGAGCAGGGAGGGGAGCCATGGGATCACAGGGAATGTTTTTACACTGGAAGAGGGGAGATTGAGATGAGATGTGAGGAAGCAATTCTTTGCTGTGAGGGCGGTGAGCCCCTGGCGCAGGTTGCCCAGAGCAGCTGTGGCTGCCCCATCCCTGGAGGGGTTCAAGGCCAGGTTGGACGGGGCTTGGAGCCACCTGGGCTGGTGGGAGGTGTCCCTGCCCAGGGCAGGGGGTGGCACTGGGTGGGCTTTTAAGGTCTCTTCCAACCCAAACCCTTCTGTGATTTTGTGATCCCTCCAGCTTGGGTCCGTACAACGTTGACCCAGTTTTACACAGTAACTGCGGAAGAGCAGAGGCAGTAGCTTCAGTTTGCGTTAGTGTTGGTATTTTTTAATCCTTTTATGTGAGGCTGGTTTGCGGACCTGGGTGCACCAGGGTGCTCGGAGCAGGCCGGGTTGGTCGTGGGAAGCAGAGTCCTGCTGTTGCTCGCTGTGCCGTGGCAGAAACTTAGGCTGATGCCATCCGCCCTTAGCAGGTGCGTTTACGAGAGAAATGTGTGTTAAACCTGATGCCCTTTCGCTGGGAGATCACGCCGTCACCCCTGGAGCGAGCCCGCATCCCCTGCCGTGGCTGCAGTCCAGAAGCTCCAGCCCTTTTCCACCCGGAGAAGCAAATCCTGCACCTTCGGAAGCTGCTTTTCCGCCAGCTCCAATGCCCTGAGCGAAGGACAGGAGGGCTTGGCCCCTGCCTGGATCCCCCCCAGATCTCGTCTCAGGGCTGGAGGGAAGCGGGCTGCCATCGCACACAGCCCGTCCTGCCCCTCGCCGCCTCCTCGTCCTTCCTTAAGGGCTGCAGGAACGAGCTGACATCGTCCCTCTTCTGTCCCCAACCCGGGTTCGGTGTCTTTTTGCACATACCAGGGTTTGGGGCTGCACTGGACAGACGGGGGAGGGATTTGCCTGTGTATGTAATTCTTTGATTATTTTTTTTTCCCTGCCTTTTTCTCCTGATGGGTAAACTCATGGTAGATTCTTGCCGTGTCATTTGTGTCCTCCAGGGTGGTGTGACCGTGCATTCTGGGGTGGCAACCTGGGCTCCTTTCCCTTCATAACTTGCATGCCTGCGGGCTGTTTTGAAATAGTCCTGGCTTCGTTTTAATAAAACGTTTCCTCGGTGGCCGATTTCCATCGTCTGCAGGCGAAGCTGCGTTCAGTGCGAAGCGAGCCAGCCCCTGGCAGCTGTCACCAAGGGACGACGGGTGGCACCGTGCCACGTGCAGCTGTCACGCGGGGGGTGACTCTGGGCTCTGTCGGTGGCTGTTTGCCCTGAGGCCGGCACCTCGCTCAGACACACTTCGGAGGGGCTGCTGTCGCAGGCGTTTGGGTTTCCAGGTTGGGTCTGGTGCGCGGAGCCACCGGGTTGTGGTGGAGGTGGGATGGCCTCGGGCTGCTGCAGCAGAAGCCGGCTGCCTTTCCCATTGGAGGAATTCCCATTCCGACCTGGCCGTGCTCCGGCCCTCTGGCTCATGGTGTGCGTCACTTTCTGTAGCTTTGTCACCCTGGCTGCTTTTGGGGGAAGAACTGTTCTTCAGGAAAGCAAAGAGAAGATGTAAAGTCCAGAGCAGGCTCTGGTGATGGGTTGGGATGCAGCAGTGTCCAATGCATATCCCATTCCCACGTGCTTGGCCCAGCACTCAGAAACTCCAAGCGAGTGAGACAAAAGCCTCCAGGGTTTTTCCGGCCTTCAGTGTTCCTCTTGGCCAAACCCGGGCTGCCACCAGCCCTCCACCCTTCCAGCCGTGGGGCCGGGACCCTGCAGGCAGGAGGCTTTCTACCTTCAAAGACGCTTTCGGGAGCCGTTGAGCTCTGATTGGGAATAGCCTGGTGGGATGTCGGTGTATCCCTGCCTCGCGCTGCCCCGGAGCACCTTTGGGTGACCCAAGGCTTCGGCTGGGCAGTCGAAGTACCACTAGCGGTGCCTGGGCCAAGCTGCTCCGTTTCTTCTGCCACAGCTTCTTCAGGTGGCGTTAGCCATGGTTTGGGTGTGGGGAAAGCACGGCTGGAGCAGCTGGTGCTCGAGATTTAGCTGAAGTGCGTGATCCGCTTTATTCCTTTAGCCAGCCTCACTTTCCAGGTAGCGGCTGCAAACCACTGGTGTGGGGAGTCGCTCTGTTGGCGGTTCAACCAGGTGTTCAGCTCCTGCCTTCCCTCTCCCATTCGGCAAACAGCCAGCCGTGTCACTCGGTCACCGCCGTGCCTGGCTGCGTGTGAGCTCTGCAGCCACGCAGGTGGGACGGGAGAAGCTCAGGTCTTTGCTGGCTTTGGTGAGCCATCCTCACCGTGATCCCGCCGCTGGGCTTGGCTTCGGAGGGCGGGTGTAGTCAAACAGCCGGAGAGTCCCGGATTGTCCCCGAGGGCGAGTCTCTCCCTGGCTCTTCCCAAGTGTGCAGTGCATATTCCCTGCGATCTTAAAAATCCCCGTTCCTGCGTGGGTGGCAGAAGTGGGAAGGATGATCTGTGTCCTTACTTCTCCGCTGTGCTTGCTAATATTAGCTTGACTTGTCATTTTGGGAACTGTTGTAACTGGAGATGGGCTGAAAGTCAGTGCGGATGGTCCCTTACTGGCCGCCGGGGATGGATTGCTAATTCTAACGCTCTGCCTTGGTTGAATTTTAACTTGCTTGTTGTACGTGTGGGTCTGCGGGGTAGATGTCTGTGACCTACAGCAGCTTATTCTTGAACCTGGAGCCGTGTAAGGTTGGGACCAGCATTTCGCTGAGCACAGCCTATCTGGAACGCGAGGATGCTACAGACGAGCTGCGTGCTCCTTTAGAGTTGACACAGACGGGAGGGAGCCTGTGTCCGTAGCGAGAAACAGAGCAAACGGCTGATAACTCTTGCTGAAGGCAGCGAGGAGCCCATCGACAGGCTGCTGGGCTGCAGGGGGGACCCCTCACCCCCGCCGGTCGTGGCGCTCATCTGATAAAAGAGCAACCTGGCTCTGGAGTGAGGACATCTGCTCAGGTCCTGACTTCTGACCCACCGTACCACCCGATACGGCCCCTGCTGGGATTCCCTGGAACACGTGATGGCTGGGGCACAGCAGGGAAGGGTGGCAGAGGAGGCAGACCCGCTCTGGGATGGGGGAGCAGGCTCGCTGCCGGGTGGGCGATGCTGCCCGGTGCCGCGGGTACCGCCTGCATCAAGTGCCCAGGCAGCCCCATGCTGGCTCAGTGTCAGAGCGCGGCTCCCCCGGCACCCCTGGAGATGCTGAAATCTCACATCTGGAGACACCTAGTCTTTTCTGCTCTACAGTCGCATCACCGGGAGCTTTCCGGAGCGGTCAGATGGTGCGGTTTCCTGGTGGGGATGCCGATACGCGGAGCTGTGGGTGCTGGAGACCCTCCGCAGTGAAGGAGGACGATGTCCTGCAGCCTGGTCCTCGCACGCCCCGGCTCTCGCTGCCCCTGGTGCCTTGAACTCTCCCTAAGTGCTGAAAACAGATGCTTCTTACCTAAATTTTTAAGCTAAGCAAGTTTCACCTGTAGGTAGTTTTGAGTAGCGTAACAGGGATTTTCGCATGGTTGGGAGGGCCAAGGGGGAACGTTTCCAGCTCAAGTAACGGGTTTGGTGTATTTCAGTGTTATTTTTAGACATTTAAAATGCCCAAGTGCCTTTTTTTTTTTTTTTTTAAACTGCTATGGGAAAAGGCTGTTGGAGGAAAATCAGTTTTGAACTCTGAAAATAATAACAACTCTTACTAATGAGAAATGAGTCATTAGATGAAAGCTGATCCCTTCAGAAAAGCTGAAGGCATCCCTTTGGTGGCTGGGCCGGGGCAGCGCTGCGCGTGTGTTGCACTAAGGAATGAAAGGCTGGAAGGAAACCCTTCTGTCGTGTGGTTTGTGTCTAACGAAGCAAATCAGCTGCTGCTCCCCATCCGCCGGACGGAGGACTGGATTTGAGCTTGAGGTGGGGTTCCCACAAATGGCCCCTTGCCACCCGTGCAGGAGGACATGGCGAGTCCCTCCATGGTTCCTCCTGTGGCTAAATCAATTTGTATTTTTTCAGGTCGGATGCGAGGGTTTTGTTTGTTCTTCAGAGGTTGGTAAATTGGTGGGACTCACAGCTGGGTAGGGCCGATGGCGTTGGCGTAGCTGGAGAGCCGTGGGTGGCCTGCCATTCCCGCGGGATGTCTGATTGTCCCTCGGGACAAGGTGAAGGGAATATCTGAGTATGCTGTAGTCATTTCAGACCCTGCGGTGCGTTTCAGCTGGCGCTGCCAAATGGTTTGTCACCGCTCAGCTCGCCCCAAAGGGGAAAGAAGCTCCACAGAAAGGATGTTCACTTGTGGCTGGGTTTCCTAAACTCCCTGCGGAGTGCTCTGCTGGTACTTCATTCCGGAGCATCACGTTTTCCATTGCTGTAGCTCAGCGATGCTGCAATTCATAGAATCACAGACTGGTTTGGGTGGGAAGGGACCTTAAAGACCATCTCATTCCACCCCCTGCCCAGGGCAGGGACACCTCCCACCAGCCCAGGTTGCTCCAAGCCCCGTCCAACCTGGCCTTGGACCTCTCCAGGGATGGGGCGGCCACCACTCCTCTGGGCAACCTGCCCCAGGGGCTCACCACCCTCAGCATAAAACGTTTCTTCCTTACATCGAGTCTAAATCTACCCACTTTTAGTTTAAACTGTTAACCTCTTGTCCTGTCACAATTCCCGTTCACCGGCGGGTTGGTGATGGTTTGCTTGGTGTTGGGAGCGGGCAATGCAGCAGGAGCAGGTTGCCCTCTCCTGGCACGATCTTCCACAAGCTCTGGCTCCACCGTGGCGCTCGGCGGGGTTTGCCGTGAGGCTCCCCAGCTCTTGCCCCAGCGTCGAAGGCGATGAAAGTATGTGCTTGCCTGTACTTGACTTTCCAACTGGCCTTTCAAGGATGACTTAGAAGAGAGGGGTTTAGCAGCCAGACCCTGCCCCAGCGCTCTCCAGTGGGGCAGGAGAGCCCGCTCTGCTGGTGGGACTGGTGGGGTGGAGGTGCTGCTCTTCTCCCCAGCGTTTCAGGTCTTTCCGTGGGCGTGCTTCAGGCCGCTCACAGTGCGTGGAGCCCCCAGGGGACCCCAAAACATCCGCCACACGGAGACGCTGGGCTGGAACCAGCTCATCCCAGCGGCCTGTGCTGGCATCTGGCGGTGCTTTGTGCTCCTGCAGCGCCGCCTCCTCCCCTCCCTGCGCTGAAACCGGCTCTGGCGCCGGCAGACCCTCCTTTGGGTTGACTTTCTGCTGAGTTTAGGAGTCGTGAAGTTAAAATTGTCATTCTAGGAAGTGAAGATCAGCTTCAGGAGAATTTAATGCCGCTTTTGTTCTGCTCAGCTTTTTATCTTATTTGAAGCGTAGTAACTCAGAGCCGCCTCCGTTACTCCGTGGCAGAGAGGTGGATGCATGGAGGGGTGCCTGGTGGGGGGTCTCAGCCCTGCTGGGCTGAACACATCGCATCCCACCTCTTGGGAAGGGTCCAGGGCCCCCCTAGTTGGGAAATGATGGGGGGCGGCAGGAATTGGGCTTTAGCCGGGGTGGTCGGAGGGTGACCCTGCCGGTGGGATGGCTCAGAAGTGCCGGGGGCGCTGGAGCCTGAGGAGCTGCCGTGTGCGGTGCTGGGGGGTGTTGGCAGAGCACCGTGCGGGGTGTCCGGGTGGCAGCAGGGCCTGAGGATGGGGCAGGTGATGGGGCAGCCATGAGGCCCGGTGAGTTGCCTGGGAGCTTCATGGGACCCTCAGCCCTTCGTGGGGGGCTTCAGCCCGGCAGGGAGGACAGAGCTGCACGGGAGCACTCTTGGGGGGCACCTCTGGAGGGCAGCCAGTCCCAGGAAAAGTTTTATTTGCAATTAAAAATCCCAGCAGCTTCAAGGCTGAGAGCCCTGGGGCTGTTCAGCTGGAGAAGAGCAGGCTGAGAGGGGATCTCGTCAGTGCTCAGCGACATCTACAGGGCGGGTGTCGGGAGGACGGGGCCAGGCTCTTCTCAGTGGTGCCCGGGGACAGGACAAGGGGTAACGGGCACAAACTTGCCCATGGGAAGTTCCACCTAAACACGAGGAGGAACTTCTTTGCTGTGAGGGTGGCAGAGCCCTGGCACAGGCTGCCCAGAGAGGTGGGGGAGTCTCCGTCTCTGGAGACATCCCAACCCCGCCTGGACGCGTTCCTGTGCCACCTGCTGTGGGTGACCCTGCTCTGGCCGGGGGTGGGACTGGGTGATCTCCAGAGGGCCCTACCGACCCCTGTCAGTCTGTGACTGGCGTACCTCTGATGGATTGCAAGTTGTTTCTCCGCATGGCTGCGGTCCGTAACTCCCCTTCCCTGCCTCTTGGCCAGGCGCTGTGGTGCCGGACGTCCTCCCGCGGCGAGGGGCTCTGTCCTCTGCGGGGCTTTGTGACATTTGTGACAGCCCAAAACGTCCCACCTGGGGGTGCACTGTGTCTCTACCGCCGGAGGATAGCAGGAGGTGGCAGCTAGGGCCACCTCCTCGCTGGCCTCGGTGACAGCTGACCACAAATGAGACAGCCGCAGGGCAAAAACCCCGCGTGGCTTGTTCTATGTCAAGTATGAACTCCCGAAGCGAGCGTGGTGGTGGGATGTCAGCTCAGGCGGTGACTCCGCGTGGGTCGCGGGTGGAGTGATTAACTTCACTCCTAAGAGAGAAGCAGTGAAATATTTAGTAACACTAAATAGTGATTTAACAAAGTTAGCAGTGAACGGGACGGTGTTTTACGAGGCTGGATGGCAAGGTACACGTGGTTATTTACTGCACAGAGGCCAGGGTCAGACAGAGCTGTCGGGGAGACCTTCCCGTTGAGTCCCGAGGCTCAGAAAAGACCCCTGGCTTTCTAAACTTCTCAGAGAGGAGTCTGGATGTGGTTGGATCCAGTCCCAGACTTGGTCAACGCTTTATGTCTGAAGGATTTATATATGCGCAATCAATCCTTTCTATCACTTAGCTAAGATTTCAAAGTTTAGCACGCTATCGGTCACTTACCGAGGATCTGTCGCGGCAAGGAATCTCTCAGCCTCGAGGAGCAGAACCTTAAGCGGGCGTCCCCGCTCACGGGGAGATGCTGGCGTGCTGCCGTGCAGGAGAGCTCAAAGGGCTCCTGGACTGTCCACTCTTTATAGAATAAGAGAATTGACCTATAGTCGTATTCACGGAATCACGGAATCTTTAGAGTTGGAAGGGACCTCTAGAGATCATCTAGTCCAACTCCCCTGCTAAAGCAGGAATGCCTAGAGCACATTACTCAGGANCCTTTCCTCATCAGGGAGATGCTCCAATCCCTCCATCATCCTCGTTGCCCTTCGCTGGACTCGCTCCAGCAGTTCCCTGTCCCTCTTGAACTGGGGAGCCCCAAACTGGACACAGGATTCCAGTTGTGGCCTCACCAGTGCAGAGCAGAGGGGGAGAATGACCTCCTTCGACCTGCTGGCCACACTCTTCCCTGTGCAGCCCAGGAACAAAACGTTGAGGTGTCCCCACTCCGCACAGTGTTTTGGCTGTGTTGCCAGCCATCCCCCAAAGGCCGGGTGCAACTCATTGCAGCTCCCACTGGTGGTTATGGCTTGAGGAGGAGCCGGGGTTGGGGGGGGCAGGGAGAGCGCACCGCCGCACCGTGCCGTGGGTTGGGAATAGCCACAGCGCTGAGCCGAGCCAGGAAGATCCGCTGCTGGGGAGAGCCGTGGCTCTCGTTTTGGCTGGGGAAGGCAGCTCCATGTGTCCTCGCAGGGCCCGATTTCATGAGTCGGGACGGGGTGTGGGCCATGGGAGGAGATCGCCCACATCTCTCTGATAAAGTTCGCCAAAGGCAACAGTGAGATCATGAATTGCCTTTATTCTGGGGACCTCTGAAGGTGTCTGGCTCACGAGCAGCACTAAAGCGAGGAGCAGGTATGGCTTCCTTAAGCTGTTCTTTTTGAGTTTTTCTTGCATAATGCCTCCCAACTTGCTGCTTTTGTTTTCCGACGTGGTCTTTAAAAGGTCTGAGAGAGCCTTTGGGGGCACCAGGGCAGAGTCGGGCCCAGAGAAACCAACCCCTGCCGGGGCTGCCGAGGAGGTGCCTTGCACAGACCCTGTCACCGGGAAGGGTTTCTTTGGCATGCGGGTGGTTCCTCGGCTAAACACCGCCGTCCCTGCTGGCTTCTTACGAGGGTTTGCGTCCTCTATAAATTCCTGGTTAAACGTTAGTATTTTGGGATTGGTGCTGGAGGGACTCTCAAGGGCTTTCCCCACTGCCACGCGAGGGCTTTCCCCGGTCACTGAACTACAGCTACTGTGAATATTCCAAGACCATTCGGTGCAGTTTCGGATGGAGCGAGAAAGAAATAGGAAATTAAATGACAAGGGATTTTACGGAAGGAGGTTGTCGGGGTTTCAAGAGGGCAGCAGCACTAATAGCGCTTACAAAAAGCACTTCGTGGTTGTGATCACAGAGGTTTGATGATGCCGTAGACATCTTGTTGTAGCAGTGGAAGGAGAGGCTCCCGATGGATGTAGGATTTTTCAGGAGCACGTTGGGAATGGGTGGGATGTGTGTTCCTGAAGCTTGTCGTCTGGCCCCCTCCCTGGCTTTTCCGCCACGTCTGTGTTGATTTGAGGTTTTTCTCAAGCAGCTTTGTAATTGCACAGAGCAAGGATGTGGACAGACTCGATGGAGAAGGGGTGGAGGGAGGTGAGCAGTGCGGTGAGGTCCCTCGGCCGTGGCCAGGACCCAGCGGGGACGCTGAGCCGCTGGTTTCTGCCACTTCTGGCTACCTGCGGAGCCCTCGCAATCCCAAACAGGGGCAGCCTGATCCCCGTTGGAGCAGCGCAGCCTCAGCGGTGTGGCACTGGATCCACATCTTCTACACTGCTGGTCTTAGAAGGAGAGGAAGAACATCCTTTGGGAGTGAAGCAAAGCCTATGTCTGACCTTCTGCGTGTATAGGTAAGGTGACGGATCCGGTGATGTGTGAGTATTTTCCTCACTAAAGGGGATGTCGGAGGGAAAGGAGGTGGCAACCTGCGACGCCTGATGTCCCTGTGTGTCCCTGTTCCCCTTTCTGGGGAAGGGAGCTCTGCCTGACCCGGCCGGGGGTCCCCGGGAGCGCCCTCCCAGTGGCTCACCGGCCTCTCCTGTAGGACCCCTCTCCTGGGATTAGCGTGAAGCGATTTCAGCGCTGGACCCGGCCCCAGCCTTCCCTGGGAGGCAGAGCTGGAGGCGAGTCCTGTGCTCTGGGAGACGTGCCGAGACACAGAACTGGCGCAGGGTGCAGGGGGGGCTTCTCCAAAGACGAACGCGGCGCTGAAGCCTGCTTTTTTTTCTGTGTAAAACGACCTCGTGGTACTGTAGTAACGCTACATTGGCTGTTCATGGAGATGAAAAACTGGTGGTTTTTGACCTCAGCTATTAGATTTGTGGCTTCAACTAAAAATTCAGCTTTAAGGAGTCTTGACAACTTTAAACTAATCTCTTGGGGAGAAGAGAAGCTCTCCCTCTGGCAGTAACCTATTCACCAGAAACTTAAATATTCGTTTACAGCTAAAGCTGGACAAGTTGTTGAGGGAAAACAAGGCGGAACGAAAGCATGACAGGGTGATAAAAACCCAATTTATGATTCTCCCCTGATGTACTGATAGGAGCTTGAATTGCTGACAGAGCTTTATCGAGGGAAGCAGTAGGTGTTACATTTAGCAGCATGGGCACTCAGCGGAGACTTGGCGCACCGGGCATCGGCAATCACTCGGCTTCGGACAGGAGTGAGGACGGAAAGGCTGCGCAGAGACCCCTTTGAGGCAAGCAGCAGTGGCGAGGCGGAGGAAAGAAGGACCTGATGGCGTAAGATGCTGACACCGGCTTTGGAGAGGATGGAAGGGATAGAAGAGCTGTGGAGGCTCTCTAAATAGGCTCCTCGGTGCTGCAGGAGGAGGTTTCCAAGCCATGGGGGGTAGGTTTATCGTTCCTCCTTTGCGAAGAGCGCTGGAGGTTGGTTATTCTCTCGGGCACGTCTGGTCGTGCTGCTGCCGAGGTTCGGGGCTGGTACCTGCAGCCGGGCTTTGCCTGTCAGGGAGCGCAGCCGTCGGGCAGGCCTTCCTTCTTCCCAGACGTGGTGCAGGTTGTACTTCGTCTCTGGCAGATACCGGTAGGATTTTCCCCCCCGGAGGAGTACAGCTGATTCCCGTGGAGGGAGAGGTGGAGCAGGCAATCCTGCTGGCCCAGGGGCACGTTTGACACAGGGCACCCAGTTATCTGGGTGCTACATGGGGAGGATTGGAAGAGGTCTCCTGCCTAAGTTGAATTCTTGCAGACCACAGGGAATGGCCGACTCTGTGGAGAGCAGCTGGATATTTTATCTCTGTTTATCTACGTGTGAGTGGCCCCGAAGCTGGATGGTATTGCGTGTGACTCCCGTGACCCTGCAGAACCAGGGGGTTTTTATTTTCAGGGGTGTTGTGTTTGCCTGAGCCGGTCCCAGCGAAGCCATCTCTCTTCTCCTGCTCCCTTCTTTAGCTCGTTCATTTTAAGCCAGCTCAGCAAGTGGCTGCTTCCTTCCCTGCCTGCGCTGCGTGAACTCGGGGAGCCTCGACCCAGAGAAGCGTTTTCCTGTTCCGTTTCACTGCTCAGCGTCTTGTCAGTAAGCAGCGCAAACAAACAATGCTGGAGGATTAAAGTCTTGCTTTAAAAAAGGAAGGGGAAAAAAAATGAAGAGTCAAGTTGTCCCCCTGCTCTGCCTTTGCTCCCCAGCACTCGCTGCGGGACGGATGCGCTCCCGGATGAGGTGACTTTCCGACTTCTCCCACGAGAGCGAGGTGGCCCAGCACATCCAGATGGTCCGGCAGGACACGGTTGAGCCCGGCGGTCCCTTGGGACTGTCTGCAGGTGTCTTGTCACCGATGCCTTGGGGAGTTTTGGGGGAAGATGGGGTAGGACTCTAGGTCCTGGTCCATGTGGAGGGCTTACAGGCAAGGCTGCGTGCCGTGGGGCTGTGGGAAGCGTTGTTTAAGCCAAGAGACTCGTGGCTTCCAGTGGGGCTGTTGTCACTGCTCGTTTTTGTGGCGGTGCTGGATTAAGCAGGGTCTGCCCCAGCTGGGAGCCCTCGCGCTGCCGTCCCAGCACAGCCAGCTGTGACGGTGTGATGCGATGACGGGAGCTGCCTGTGGCACCCGTACCTGCCTCTGGGGCAGCACCAGCCCGTCTCCCGTTCAGGCTCCTCGGGGCAAAGTCCTTGCTGGAAATGGGCTGGATAAAAGTGCTATTGGGGCGTTTAATTTCCACAGTTCGGTGACTCCCAGTCCCATCTGCTCTGCCTGCTCCTTATTGTGCCTGTACTACTCGTGCAGTGCTCCTGGGATAACCCTTGTGCTGCCGGTGACCACTCAGAAACAGGCTCAGCTGCCCCCTAAGACTTTAATCTCGCTTTCGAGGAGGCTTTGGGCGCTCCTGATCTGGGCCAGCATCTTGGCTCATACTTCATGGTCACTAGAAAGAAATAGGCATTGCCAGAGGTGATGGAAGGAGCCTCCTTCCATCCTTGGGATGGTCCTTGGCTTTTCCAGCTGTAAAGGGACCATGTGTGACTGGTTCATGGTTAAACATCTTGCTTTCCGCTGCCTGAAGCAGCGCTGGTAGGTCCCATCCTTTGTCCGTTCTCAGTGGGTCAGGCTGGGCTCTGTGCAGGCTGTACGGAGCCAGTGGTCAGGAGGAACATCACCTTGGCCAGACCTATCCAAAGCCCTGGCTGCTAGTCAGTCACTGTTTCTGATCACTGCCCGTTAGCAGTTAAATATCGACAGCTAAACCTGAGTTTAGCCAGTAGTTTGTATTTTGTTGGAGTCACAGGTGAAGTCAATTTTGTTTCCTAGAGCTGAGTGGTAAAATTCCTGTTGTGGTACAGCGGCCGCTTCCGATGGACACGGGGGTGAGAAGGCGGAGAACTGAGGTCTCCACTTGAGCAGAGGCACGGTGGGACCTGGCAGCAGAGCCAGAAAGGACCTTCTGATAGTTTCCGACAAGCCGTTGAGAAACCGACAGAGTAAATACCACGTAAGTGATTAAAATCAGAGTCATAGAATGTGCTGGGTCGGAAGGGACCTCTAAAGGCCATCTAGTCCACCCCCCCTGCAGTGAGCAGGGACATCTTCAACTAGATCAGGTCGCTCAGAGCCTCATCCAGCCTGGCCTTGAATGTCTCCAGGGATGGGGCCTCCACCCCCTCTCTGGGCAACCTGGGCCAGTGTCTCACCACCCTCAGTGAAAAGAACTTCTTCCTAATGTCTCATCTAAACCCGCCCTGGTCTAGTTTAAACCATTGCCCCTCGTCCTAGCGCTACGTGTCCTTGCAAACAGAAAGAAAATTAAAAGCAATTCATCAAACTGCAAGAGGGAAATCTGGACGTGTACCACCTTATTTCACCTCATGTTGAGAAAGTCCTTTTCATTTTGGAAAAGGTCTCTTTTCTCTTTTTCTTTTTCTCCCCCACTACTTCCAATTCAGGTGCCCTCAAAGGTCTTGGGTTGGAAATGTAGTGGAAGAACAGCATCAGCCATGAGGTTATTGATGAGAAGTGCTCAGAGGAGACCAGAGATGGCAGTACCTGTGGTGGAGAGGGTTTTCCAGCCAGTCTTGGCCACTGACTGGAGTTGGTGCTGGTGTTCATGGTGCCCTTGTTGAGTTTCACAAGGTTCCTCTCCACCCAACTCTCCAGCCTGTCCAGGTCTCTCTGGATGGTGGCACGGCCTTCTGGGGTGTCAGCCACCCCCCCCAGCTTTGTGTCACCAGCGAACCTGCTGAGGGTGCGCTCTGTCCCTTCATCCAGGTCATTGATGAATGTATTGAAGAAGACCGGGCCCAGTACTGACCCCTGGGGAACACCACTTGTTCAACCAGACAAATTTTTGTTAGGTTTTCCCAGTGTGGGGGACAAACGGCAATGCCAGGGCTCAAACTTGGTCTCCTTTTGTTACCATTTCTGTGGAATTTTTGGGTAGCCGTTCCTTGCACGGTGAGCCCCTCTGTTGCTCGCTCGCCGCGTGACTAGTTGCTGCGTCCCTTGAGGGGAGCAAGGCAAAGACCAAAATCCAGCCAACCAAAGAGAAATACAGACACGCTGTGTATAAAATGTGCTTTTTTTTAACAGTTTATGGTGCCTAACGAAGGATGCTGGGACCTACAGTGCCCAAGAGCAGCCTCGGCCAAGCTGTCCGTGAGCAGAACCCTCGGTCTGTTAATGACAGACCCGCGTGTGCGTTAGCTCTTTCAGCTATTTAATCTAGAAGAAGGTTATTTTGATTATTCCATTTATTTCCATCTCGAGGGTGAATTGCGTATTCGGCATTAATGTAAGCTTTTCGTTGCGTGCCGAACCCACCGTGGGATTCAGCGTAAACAAGGTGGAGCCCGTGGGTGGTTCCTCTCGCTCCAGTAGCACTTTTGGAGTGGACGGAAAGAAACGGAGGCGGGAGCAAAATGTAAAGAAAAAGCCAATTGTCGGGCGAAGCTGGTGGAAAGCCGTCGGGGATCTGCGTCTCTGGAGACGACCTTTTCTGCGTGACCTTGGAGAAGTTGGGCCATTTTGCTCCTGGGCGTCCCCGGTTTGACATTTGCAGCCTTGCGGGGGGTGTGTGTGTGTGAGGTGGGGGTTAAACTGCTCTGGACTCGCATGTGTGGTTTTCCTGGGGATATCCAGAGGTTGAAATTCTGCTCCATTAGGAAAGAAAAATCCCCGCAGGAAGAACGGGCTGCGATTCTGCCGTCGGTGGGGCTGGCGCATCAGACGGAGCGGTGAGCGTGTCTTGTCCCGGGTGGCGCTTTGCGTGGCGGGGGGACGAGTTTCGGCTCTGGATTCTCTGATTCTGCTCCTGAACGGATGGGCCATAGGAGATCAGGTCCGCGGGGCTGGGGGGGGTTGGCTTCAGGGAGGCGTCCGCCGGGCAGGGACGGGCCAGGTCCCCGCCGAAACGGGTGGCGGAGGCGAGGAACTGCTGGCGATTGAAGTGCTGTTAAGAATAAACTTCTAGCAAAATTAGTTCCTTGCAGAGAGAAGAGGAATGAGAAAGTCTAAAAGCCAGAGATGCAAAGATGCCGTTACGTTTTACCTTTTTGTTTTACTTTACTTTTTAACCCTGAAATAACCCTTCCTTTGCACACAACAAGAGGGAAGGCGATACCTGGTCGGCAGGATTAAAATGCCAACTGTGTTTTCCTTTCCAAAGTTTTGGGAGTTTTCTTGCTGCGTCGGCACGGTGTGAACGGCTTTTCCTGCGAGGGAGGAGAGGATCGGAAGAGGTTTGGAAATGGGTGAGCGGTCGGATGTCATAGAATGGTCGAGGTTGGAAGGGACCTTTCAGACCATCATGTCCAACCATCAACCCAACGCTGCCCAACCCACCACGAACCCGCGTCCCTAATCAAGAAGATGAAACTTAGTAAGGCCGGGTGTGAAGTACTGCGGGGGGGGGGGGGAAATTGGAATTGNNNAAATTAGTATTGTTTTTGGCTCTTTTAAGGCAGGTATTATGTTGGATGCACATTTTACTTCCCGTTTACGTAGCTGAGTATGCGCGTGGTTTGTTTTTTTAGGCATCGTATTTTAAAAAGACAGAAGGCATTTTGGAGAGTTGCGAGCAACACCCAGCAACTGAGGAAGCGTGAAATAATCCATTTTTATTTCAAACCAATTTTGAAATGGGGATGTGGCGGGTGTTCCCCATGGGCGGAAGGGTTTTGCGCCGAAGGAAGGTGCCCGGTTCTCCCTGGTGGCTGCAGGGGGCAGAGACAATCCCTGCAGCTCGGAGCAGGGAAATACCGTGGGTTGAGAATAACTCTCCGCTTCCAGAACGCGCCAGTCCTCGGCCGCCAGCGCCTGGGAGCAGCGTTTTTAAGAGGGTTTGAGGGGTGGGTGTCAGGGGTGCCCTGGGTGTTACCGGGTGGTTCTCACCGTCCCCCCCAACCCTGCTGCGTATTACAGACGCCTCGTGCCGGTACCTGCCCGAAAGGCTTTTCTTGGTAGGTTTTGCCGTTTCCTTGTAGTTGTGTTAAACTTTACCTATTTGTTCTGTTTCTTTAGGGCTTGGCTCTATTCATGTGTCTGGTTGGTTTGGTGTTTTTTTTTTTTTTTTTTTTTTCTTTTCGCTTTGTTCTGGAATATTTGGGCGTTTATGAAAAGGGTATTTCATTGCAGCATTATATTATACCCTATATTATTATAGTTGTTATAATTAGTACGTTATACTTAGTATATTGTACGGTATTTTGATGCAGGCAGAAGTCCCCAGGATTATTTGTCACGCTGCCTCCCATGAGGTTTGCAGCGAGGACGCTCGGCGAGGAGCCTGGCTCTGTGCGGCGGCTGTCGCTCCCGAAACCCGGATCTGCCCTGATGGACGCGGGAAAAGGCCACTGAAAATGGGCTGGGTTTGAGCTTTTCCGTTAGAAACCTTTAAAACCCAAACAGCTGGTAGATTGAAAGTTTTCTGTTTTCTCCAAGCCCTTTTCATGCCTCCCGGTGTGCCGGGGCAGGGCAGGCAGCTGGAGGCAGGGAGAGGAGGAGGAGGAGGAGGAGAAGGAAGAGGAGGAAGCATCTCCCGAGCGGAGAGGGGAAGGGAAGGGAAGAAATGAGGATATGGAGCCTGCGGAGAGCGTCGCGGGGGAACCACTGCCTTTGGTCAGAGCGTGACGGCTGCGATCTCCCCCCGCACGCCCCCCCCTGCGCGGAGCCGAGCCCCTCCGGAGCACTGGATGAGGAAGAGGTGCTGCGGGAAACGCCGTATGTAGTTCTATAGACACGTAATAGAATGCGTGTTACGTGTGTGTATATTATGCTATGGATAGTATAATTAATTATAATAATAACCATTCTACTATGTATAGTATCATATAATGCGTAATAAATAAAAGCAGAGGGTGGGCTGAGTATACTATGTATAGTATAATTAATTATAATAACAACCATTATACTACGTATAGTATCGTATAATATAACGCATAATAAATAAAAGCAGAAGGTGGGCTGAGTTCAGCACAGGTCCCGAAATTTGGGTGCTTCCCAAGCGCTGGCTTTTGTCGCTTGTGTTGTCGCGCCCCTTTCGGGGTGTTGTAAAGGGGCGCGGAAGTGTTTGTGGGAGACCTGGACGCTGATGAAGACACTTCAACTAACGAAGAAGTCCCCGAAGCTGTGAATGCCCCGGCGAGCGAGTGCTCCTTCAGAGCTTGCAGAGGCGCAGCGCGTCCTTGCCTGGGGCAGCCCTTCCTCCCTCCCACCGCACGCACGCTGCTGCTTTCTGCGGCTAAACCAGGCAGGAGTTATCGCCCCTGCCCCAAATAAAGCGTTTCGCATCGATTTCCGACGGCTGAGCTGGAGCTGGAGTTGGTTTAGTACCACTAATGCTTTTAGGGCTCCGGATTTTTAAAACCCATCTAGCATTTTTATCGGTTGCTTTTTGGAGATGGATGTGGCACAGCGATAAGGATGCTGGTAAGTTAAGGACTAGGGATGCTTTAAAGAGTAATTCAGTAGTAATGATGAGAAAAGGAAATGTCGCGCTAAAGTGATCGGCCCTTGGGCTTCTGGTGGGTACGTCTGTTAGTGCTCGCACTCGGGGACGGGAGAACACAAAATACTTGAAGCGTCTACACTTTATTTTAGAATTTCACCAAACTTGGACAGAGAAGTCGGACTAAACCCGAACTACGCTCGTCATCCTGCTTAGTTTGCTTCCGCGTGAAGTATTTGGAAGGAAGAAGTTGCAAGGGAGGGTGTAGTTTTAAAATCTGATGTATCTTTCTGGAAAGAGAATGGTTTGATAGCGCGGGTAGAGCCGGAGATCCGGGGGGCGGCGCGTGTCCATGGGGGGTGCTGGCTGTGCCGCGGGGAGGTGGATTTTCTCCTTCTGGCTCCCCTCATTCAGCATTGTTACCCTGGCCTGTTCCTGACCCCCCCTCGGCAGCCCTGGGTGACCCCCCGGTCCCTCCACTCACTCGCCTACGGATTTTCTGTTGCTTAGCAAGAAGTAACGTCGCGATTGGAGTATTCCTCGTGGAAAGCGAGCAAGAAGAAATCTCACCTTGACGTAGAGCAACGCGGCAGGGAGCGCTTCCCGGGTGCCTTTCGCTCATCCCGAGACCAAGGTGACTCTTGGTTTTTGAGAGGATTGAAGGAAATGCAGGGATAAATCTGCAATCTGTTTTTAAATAGGGAATTTTAGGACTAATTCTCTAAGCGTTTCGATGAGTAACTGCAGGTGTGACTTAAATATTGGCAGGAGGAGGTTCATGGCAGCTGGTGGAAGAGATGCAGAGGTGTTTATAACGGTTTGTGAATGTCAGAGTGATCGAGAGGATTTTTGCTGTGCTTTCCGTGACCCTTCCTGGCAGTTAGTGCAACAGGAGTAAAGCTAAGTGGTGCTCGCGCCACCGCTAGGAGGAAGTTGCTTAGAAGAGCAAAGCAAAGAGTATGTTGGTGGAAAAAGCTTTTCCCTAGCGACTTACACAGCCGTCCAGTGTGTTTTCCTGCGGTAAACTGGGGGGAGATCGCTGAGTTACAGGCCGTGGGTTTGGTGAGCGGGGAGACCTCCCCAGGGATGATGCAGGGAGCTGATCTCAGATGATCCCTATGGGTCCCTTCTAACTTGACGTACCCTACGATGCTATATTTGACCGGGACCCTGTATCATCGTGTTCCTACCCGGCAGGTTGGTAGCTCAGCCCTGCTTCTCCTGCCTGCTTGAGCTTCATCACCTTCACTCCTGGCCACAGCAAACTTCTGCGAGGCTTGGGCGGTCTTCTCTACGGCCTGCTCCTCTTGCTGTCCTACCTTCCAAACTGAAGTGGAGGGTTTTTGCAGGTCACCATTTAACTCTTTCCTGCTGCCAGTCCTCAGCAAGCTGCGGACTGGGCTTGAAGCCTGGGGGGCAAAGCTGGCCCTAAGGAGGCAAAATCTTAGAGTCATAGAATGGCTTAGGTTGGAAGGGACCTTAAAGGCCATCTCATTCCAGAGAACACCCATTCCCCTGGGCAGGGACACCTCCCACCAGCCAGGTTGCTCCAAGCCCCGTCCAACCTGCCCTTGAACCCCTTCAGGGATGGGGCAGCCACAGCTTCTCTGGGCAACCTGCGTCAGGGGCTCACCACTCTCAAAATGAAGAATTTCTTCCTCAGATCTAGTCTAAATCT
>VXBH01002830.1:123685-135203 GCA_013400035.1 Rynchops niger
CCCCCCAATTTAGCAACTTCCGAATTGAAATGTTCTTGGGGTTTTCCGTAGTCCTGCCCGTGCCGTCCCTCGTAGTCTCGCTGTTGAAGCGTCCGTCCCCGGTTCTGCCTGGTGCCGGCAAAATGACTGCGGCTGCTGGCAGCCACCGCGGACGCGGGCACTTCTGTCCTGGGCACGGATTCACGGTGGGACTGCGCGCGTAGAACCTAACCCCAGTTGTATTCTGCGTGCAAACCATAGATGTGGTTTTAAACGTTTCGGATGTCCTTCATAAGCCATTCCTATGGATTTGGAGGGGAGATTGAGATGAGATGTGACAGCAACTCTTTGCCGTGAGGCCGGTGAGCCCCTGGCGCAGGCTGCCCGGAGCAGCTGTGGCTGCCCCATCCCTGGAGGGGTTCAAGGGCAGGTTGGACGGGGCTTGGAGCAACCTGGGCTGGTGGGAGGGGTCCCTGCCCAGGGCAGGGGGTGGCACTGGCTGGGCTTTAAGGTCCCTTCCAACCCAAACCATTCCATGAGTCTAGGAATGAAGATGAACCTGATCTCCATAGCCCTGGGCAGAGTGAGAGACTTAGGGCAGGGCCTGGGGGCAACAGGCCTTGGAGTGAACACCCCAAATCACAGCCTGGTTTTTTCCTCCATTCTAGTAAATAGTGGGTTTCATCAGGGTCCTTTTAACCCATTTCCGGCAACTCCTGATGGAGGGGCTCCCAGCAGCTCTGTGATTGATGGTGCTTCGCGCCGGCAGGGTGAGGCGGGGGGCTTTTTCGGTGTGTTTGTTCTGGGTGGCATCCTGCGCCATCCAGCCAGGCTGGGCTCGTCTTTTTCTCCCCCCAAAATCATCTTTCCCCCATTTTCTGATCGGAAAACGATGCTTTTGCGGAAGCTTTGCATTGACACGTATAAAGCTTTTTCCCTGGGTGGCCGGGGACGCGTCCGTCTGCCACACGTGGAGCGTATTTAGCAAACCCAGAGGGGTTCTTGACCCTGGGATGTGACAAGCAAATATTTTAGCAACAAACTGAACCCTAAAGCTGGGAAAACGTCGGCTCTTAAAATCAATTTATTGTACAAAATGTGCTGTGCAAACTGCGGTAAAAGTCTCTCTGGTAAACACGTTCCCCGTCGGAAACGCCGAAGTGAAACTATTTCCCAAGGAGCCTTGGCTTTTCGCTTAGACATCCTCCTGCTGGAATAGTTGTTTTCTACAAAAGAAAATTTGCCCTGAAATCCGCTTATCTCACCAAAAAGGAGCCGTTTGAAGTGTGTTGAAAATGCTGATGACTTTTAAGGAGCAGCCCAGGGAAAAGCCGGCCCCGGCGTTTTGCTCGGCGGGGGATTCCTCGCAAACAGAAGCGCTCCGCCTGGGGCGGGGGGGCTCCGGGCCGCTCGGAACCGTTCCTTTTGCCCTGGTGAGATAAAACCAGCGCAGGCCTTGCGATTAGACAGCGAGAAAAAGAGGTGAAAACGGAATTAAGGAGATGTTCTGTGCTCTTCTGTGTTTGTGCGTTAAAGGCCTGATCGGTTCGCTCCGAGCTGATGGGATCCTGTCTGTTGGGTTCAGTGGCATCAGCCAAATGAAGGCGGAAGGACCGGGGTGTTGAAATCTTTCTCTACAGAGTGAAGAGTTTTATTTTGCGTTACGATAACAGGTCACAGCTGCCCGCCGTACGCTGTGGGAGTGCTGGCTGGCAGGAACACAAAGACCACACTTACTCTGCCTTAAAAAGGCCCGTAGGTAACGGCCAGATAAAGATAATTAGCTTATATTTATTTATATTTTGAGGATCTCAAAACTCTTCCCAGCAGAAGCGATGATGCTCCTGCTCGCAGAGAAAATTTGCACCAGAAATATCCCTGGCCAGGCCCACTCGGTGTGTTTGGTGCCGGGGTGGGGGTTTGCTACGCGTCCCCTGCGCAGCAAATGCCATTAAGATTTGATGATTCCGTGGGTGATCGTCATCTAATGAACGGCAAATCCCGGGGCTGGCACCTGGCACTCCCTGGGCTGGCCCGTGGGTGCCGAGCACCTGCACCGAGGTGCGTACGTGTGGGAATAGTTTCTACCCGGGCCATAAAATAGATGAAGAAATACATTTCTATAGCTACACACATGCACCACAGGTGGTGTTCCCCAGGGGTCAGTACTGGGCCCGGTCCTCTGCAATACATTCATCAATGACCTGGATGAAGGGACAGAGCGCACCCTCAGCAGGTTCGCTGGTGACACAAAGCTGGGGGGGTGGCTGACACCCCAGAAGGCCGTGCCACCATCCAGAGAGACCTGGACAGGCTGGAGAGTTGGGTGGAGAGGAACCTTGTGAAACTCAACAAGGGCACCTGCGGGGTGCTGCCCCTGGGGAGGAATAACCCCCCGCACCAGGACAGGCTGGGGGTGACCTGCTGGAGAGCAGCTCTGTGGAAAGAGACCTGGGAGTCCTGGGGGACAACAGGGTGACCACGAGCCAGCAATGGGCCCTNATGGGGCCAGGCTCTTCTCAGTGGTGCCCGGGGACAGGACAAGGGGTAACGGGCACAAACTTGACCATGGGAAGTTCCATCTCAAGACGAGGAGGAACTTCTTTGCTGTGAGGGTGGCAGAGCCCTGGCACAGGCTGCCCAGAGAGGTGGGGGAGTCTCCGTCTCTGGAGACATCCCAACCCCGCCTGGACGCGTTCCTGTGCCACCTGCTGTGGGTGACCCTGCTCTGGCCGGGGGTGGGACTGGGTGATCTCCAGAGGGCCCTACCGACCCCTGTCAATCTGTGATTCTGTGGTTTCATGGCCTAGCTAGTACCCCGTTAAGCGAGTGTTTGAAGTTGCTGTGGAGATCAGGCCTGCTGCGGAGTGGCGTCTGGAGGAGGGACGGGGCACGCGTGGTGGCTGGCGTGTTGGCAATGGGCAGTGCTGCAGCCGGCTTCTGGCGCAGACGCGCGCGCACAACTTTTTTCCTGGTTTATGTAGAAGTCTCCCAGCGAGGCTCTCTCTTGAGAGTTTGGACACCTTCCCTGGCATGGCCATCCATGGGCAGAGGAAGCCCAAAATAGAAACTGACACCTAATACCTGTCCCGAGAAACCCACAGGCATGTCCTGTACTGTTTCTCCTGTGTGATGAAGTCCCTCTGGAAAGCAAGTCAAGCTAGAAAGGCATCTCGCTGAGAGGTAAAAGCATGGGGAGATGCTCAATCCACTGGCCCCTTGGTGGCTTTGTTCCTGGGTGGCTGCTGTCAGGGTTAGAAGATGTCTGTGGCTCGCACTGGGGTTGTGCCTGGCTGGAGCCGGAGGTGGTTTGGGCTGGAGGTGGTTTGAGGTGGAGATGGTTTGTTGTGACTCCTAGTGGTTGAACAGTCGTCTGTGGCTGTCGTTTCCTTGCTGTGAAAGCGCTTAAAATCTGTAATCAGGGCTGTTGGATTCATAATTTTTAAAATGAAGACTGAATGTTCCGCGTCTCCCGGCTGTCTTACGTAGGGTGTATTTACAGGGTGCCCGACCCGGGTTCCTACGCTCTAGGTGGTTTTACCAGCCGCAGCGGTGAAATAGCGACATGGGGGGCGTCCATGGGGATGTTTAGAGATGCTTCATGTTGCGGAAATCTCTTATTTTAACCAGCGTGAGCTGAAGGGAGGAACGGCTGGGACGCTCGCTTGCAGAAGCGAAGAAGGAGCCACCCCTCCAGCTGCCCCCCGTGGCCGGTGGGGGTGGACGTGCAGGTACTGGCGTCCACACCGCGAGGCACCGCAGCGCTTTGGCAGAGCCACGGGGCTCGCGAGGACTCGCTTGTAGGGCAGCGAGCGTCCGATGGGATGTGGCACTGCCTCCTGAGCCGGCCAAGCCGCCTCCTTCGCAGCAAGGAGCCCTCGAAGTTCAGCGAGGCGGCAGGGCCCGTTCATTTGCTTTCTGAATTATGCCTTCTCTGCCCCTTTTCCCCACCATTTCTAGCAATCGCGGAGGTGGGTTCCGGCCCGCGCCTGGCTGGGTGGGAAGAGGACGCATCCCGAGGACGCGCAGGTGCCGGTAGAAGTGGATGGAAGTGGAGGCGCCGCTGGCGGTGCAGGATGGGTGCCAGGGCGGCTCAGCGCAGGGCGGGAGATGCTCTCCTCCTCCGAGCTAATCGGCAGCGATCACTAACAATGTGGGCTTATTAGCTGTGTCTTAAATACAAAGCGGAGTAATTAAGGGGAGGAAGTGGCCATCTTGACAGCCTGATGGTGTAATTAGAGACCAGAAACGCGTTTATAGAATTGGAAAGGAGATGAACTCCCAGCTCCATCCGCACGGGTCTGAAAATAGAGGCCCTGTGTACAGCAGAAATGGATTTATTTTTTTCCCTTTTTTACTGACGAGGCGGCACTGGCAGCCAGCACAGCGCTTCAGGGGAGGAGATGCTGCGTCGGGGTGACTGCTCTTCTCCCTGTCTCTGCTGTTCAAACCTGAGGGGGGGGCTGCTGACAGGGAGGCAATTCCAGGGGTAAACTGTTGCTTTAGAGGATCTCTTTGCAGTAGATCATCCATCGGAGCTGCTGTGGAGATAGCGGAGCCGCTGCCTGTCCTGCTCCGTGGTCCTGCCGTCAAAGCACACGTCTTTGCGGTCGTCGCTGCTGTGCTTGTGGCTCCTGGGGGATCAAAGCGGGCTTTACCTCTGCTAATCCAGCGGAAGACCAGCCTGGCCGCGAGGAGGAATGGCGCAGTGGGGCTTGGTGAGATGTACTGGCTCGTTGGAGGGGTGGCGGAAGACCGAGGAGCCTCAAAGTGCTCATTGAGGCTTCCTGATCGCCCCAGTCCCGGCATGGACTGGGTGGGGTGGCTTTCACCTGTTGTCCCTTAGGGGGAAGGCGTAGGGGGGTCAGTTCTTGAAACGCCTTCCCCCTCCCAGAACAGTCATCTACAACATTCTCAGTGGTGCCCAGCGACAGGACAAGGGGTAACGGGCACAAACTGGACCATGGGAAGTTCCATCTCAACGTGAGGAGGAACTTGTTTGCTGTGAGGGTGGCAGAGCCCTGGCACAGGCTGCCCAGAGAGGTGGGGGAGTCTCCGTCTCTGGAGACATCCCAACCCCGCCTGGACGCGTTCCTGTGCCACCTGCTGTGGGTGACCCTGCTCTGGCCGGGGGTGGGACGGGGTGATCTTTTGAAGGTCCTTGCGACCTCTGTCAGTCTGTGATTCTGTGATCTCCAGAAGAAAAAAACAAGCCAGGTGATCCCTGAATTTAGAAAGTAAAGCACAGGCACGGCGCTGTCTGCAGGAAGGAGCTGTCGCCTTTGAGAGCACAAAGATGCCCCAAATACTCCAAGCCCTGCTGAGCTTCCCTTTGCAATTCGTCTTCGCGGAGCCTCGCATAGCCCGGCTGTGACGTTGACAGGTATGGACATCATTTCCATCACCTTAGGGCAGGATTTGGATGCTAAAAAGGATTCAGCTCCGTTGGCATGCTGCAGGAACAGTCGTGTAACCACCAGGCAAAGGAAGCGCTGTGTTCCTCCACTACTGGAACCATGGGACATGGTCACCAAAGGCTGGCGTTGTGTCCCGGTATCGTGCCTTGCTGTGTCCGGGTTGCTGTGGCTCAGGCTGCTGTGCCCATGTGCCCCGGCAGACCGGCGTGGGGGGAGCACGGCGGGCAGAGCTGCTCCGATGTTACCCCTGGGGCAGGGGGGGACTGCTCAAGCCGCTGAGATGGCTGGGTGTCTTCCCTGGGGGCATCAGCATCCCACCCCGAAGCAGCCTGGAGGGGACAGCTTGCTTTGCTCTCCGCTGCTCACAATTAGTGCTGTCATCCCTCCCCCAAGGAGCGAGTGGCTCTGGGGCTGACATCGTCTAAATAAAAACAGGAAAAAGCACTGCAGCACAGAGCTGGGAAGGTCCCTCCATCATGTTCTTGTTGAAATTCATGCCTGTTCTTCGTAGAATCACAGACTGGTTTGGGTTGGAAGGGACCTTAAAGCTCACCCAGTGCCACCCCCTGCCCTGGGCAGGGACACCATGATGGGTCCATCTGTCACCGACCGGGACTTGATGAAATTACCTTTCCATTTGTAGGAAATGGGTTGTTAGGGCTGTTTGTCCGTTATTGATTCTCCTTTGTCCCCTCAAGGAGAACAGAATCATAGAATGTGTTGGGTCGGAAGGGACCTCTAAAGGCCATCTAGTTCAACCCCCTGCAGTGAGCAGGGACATCTCCAACTAGATCAGGTCGCTCAGAGCCTCATCCAGCCTGGCCTTGAACGTCTCCAGGGATGGGGCCTCCACCCCCTCCCTGGGCAACCTGGGCCAGTGTCTCACCACCCTCAGTGTAAAGAACTTCTTCCTAATGTCTCATCTAAACCCGCCCTGCTCTAGTTTAAACCATTGCCCCTCGTCCTATTGCTACATGTTCTTGCCNTGGATCTGCTGGCCACGCTTCTTTTGATGCAGCCCGGGATGCCATTGGCCTTCTGGGCTGCAAGGGCACATTGTTGGCTCATGTCCAGCGCTTCGTTCACCCGGACCCCCAAGGCCTTTCCCGCAGGGCAGTAGTGTTTGGAAAGTCTTTGCTGCCCAACGAGTGGAAGGAAGGAGGGACAAGGAGAAGGGAGAGGTGTCTCCTTAGGTGACTGTGACCGGTGCCCCGCTGCCAGCCCGTTCTCGGTGCGAGCCCTGGTGTGCCTGCGCGCTGTGCTGTGCCGCAGCATCCTCCGACACGCCGGGTTTTAGCCTCTCAATGGTATTTTGCAGGAGTGGGGAAAATGGGTGCTTCCTCCTCTTCCTCTTCCTCCTCCTGCGGCTGCTCTGGGGCATCTTGCGTGGAGCCGGTGTCGGAGCCGGCCCGGCGCTGCCAGCTTCACAGGGGGCTGGATGTAATTCTGTGCAGCCCGCTAATTAGCACCCGCGGCTTTGCTGCTCCTGGTGCATGAAGAAGGCTTGGATCGTGCTGATAAACCGCGGCTTTTAATCAACGAACACCTACTCCAGTCAAATACACGTTTCGTTGTGCAGGCGTTCATCCCGCCTTTCCCGGGAGAAGGTTACCGGTAATTACTGAAGCCTCGTTAGCAGTTGTTAGTGTGTAAAGACGTGGCCTGTGGGGGAGTCCCCGATGCAGCGCCCTCCGTGTGCTCGCTGCAGGTTTGCTAAATTCCTCGCTTCGAGTCTCGCGCTTTTAGGTGAAAATCTGCGTTTTACTGAAGCTTCCCTCTTGCTCCCTGTTGGAAAAATCTTCCCTACAAAGGGACCGACTGGATCTTTGTCTTTCCTTCCAGTTCAAGCCCTTAACAAGCCTGTCGGGCCCCCCCCCAACCCCGCCGATGGCGGGTGCTCAAGGGGAGGGTGGTGGAGGGATGTGCTCCGGCGTGGGAGTACCGACAAGGCAGGATTTAAACCCAAAGGGGTGTAAGACAGATGCTTTTTGGGGTCTGCTTGCGAGTTGCTTTCACCCCCCCTCCGTGCCCGGGGCTCCCGGTGTCCCACCGGGCAGCGGAGCAAAGGGGCAGGGAGAGCCCCAGGTCCTGCAGCATCCCCCCCTTCGCGCTGCCGTGTCCTGGCCTCTGGAACTGGAGGAAGGTGGGTAACTTACACCCGCCCCGATCCTCTTACACCCGCGTAAGCTGAGCTCAGGCGGATTTAAATGCACATAAGGGCAGGGGTTAACGTGAGGGTGTCACGTCCAGCTCGGCGTGGGTGGCTGTTTCTCCAGAGCCCTGGGTGAGCGGAGCTTTGGAGCCTGCGGGGACGTTTCTGTGCGGACCCCCCCCCCCATCCCAGCCCGGGTCTGATGGGTGAGGGACGCCACGGCTGGCAGGGCTGGGAGAAAGGAGGCTGCGGCAGAGACTTGGGGACGGGCTGCCCAGCCCTGGCCTGGCAGCGGGACCTGAGCCCCTTGTCCCAGCACAGCACTGGTCGTGCTGGTGCAAACCGTCCCAACCCCCCCCAGCGCTGATGAATTTTGCTGTCGTATGTGTGATCCCGGCAGTCTCTTCCCTGCCGCTATTTGTGTCGCTGCTGCCCCTCCCCGGGAACAAGGTCCCTTGTCATCTCGTTCTCGTTAGCGAGGAAAGAGAGAGCTGACAGGAGTGTAGGAGTGTTCGTGGTGCATCTCCCACTGGTTTCTGCGAGGATGAGGAGGACCCGGGGCAGGTTATGTGTTCCCTGCTGATGGGAGACTGCCGGAAAAAAAAAAGACACCATTGTTAAAAAAAAAAAAAAATCACTTGCTAGGTTCATCCATGGGGAACCTTTGATCCTGGTTACACCAAGGATGACGTTATCCTGCGAAGGATGGGGGCTCGCGTGCCTCCCAAACGCCGGCCGGTTCCCCAGTCCCAGCGGTGCCTTCGCTGAGGGGTGTCGGGGAGAGAGGCCAAGCCGTATGTGAGCTCCCTCCTCGCACTGCTGAAATCGGAGATAGAGCAGCGGCTGGAAAATGTTTAAGCATCATTAAAAATGTATGTTCAGTGACGCGCTTAGGAAGACATCCAAGACCCGCAATGGTTTTCAATAGCTGCGCGCCCGGGCGCCGTTGTCCGTGGGAGAAGATGCCGTCACCCCGCCTCCGGGATGGCGGTCGCTTCTGCGAGTTTCTGCTCTGAAGTAAACTCTTTTCCTCCAAAATACCTTGACATTCCAATTTGGGGCCTTTTCTGCATTTCTCCTGGCTTGGTGCGGGCTAAGCGAGCTGCTGGTGCTCAGCCCTCCCTGCCTGCAGCCCTGCCAGAGACGCGGAGACCTTCTCGTTCCCTTGCTCCTGGTGCCACCAAACTGTGGTGGCTCCTCCATTTCAGCGCAGGGGAGCGCTGCAAATTCATAGTGACCACTGGATACTGAAGGATTTTGTGAGTAAATGGACAGGCGCGATGAAATAACAAAATCTGTACAGTTTTTCATGTCCTTTTTTCATCTGTTAGACGAGGGCAACTGACGTTGAATTATTTATGACGGCACTTCTGTCTGCGGGGCTAAATCTCCAAGCCGGTCTGCTTGGAGGTGGTCCCGAAGCCGAAGGTGGCGCGAGTCCTCCCTGCAGACAGAGGCATCCTGGGTTGTGTGCATAGAAGCGAGAGAAGGGACGGTTTAATAAAGTACCAATTTGTCATGTTCATCTGGATGCGGATCTTGTTGACCTCGGAGAGCGGGAATGGGTCATGGAGGTTTTTGCGTCTGTGTCGCTGATACGAATACAGCTGAAGATGTTAAAAGCCTTTGCAGGCAGTTTTACCTGGGGTTGGGTGGAGTAACGCGATATCCAGCCTTTTTGTGCAGAATTTCAGAGCGACGCGGGGAGGAGATGGGGCCTCCTGGGAGCTCAGCGTCCCAACCATCTCCCAGAGGAGCAGAGCCCCTCGTCACCCAGGGCATGGCCGACTGGAGGCTTCCGTATCCCGCTGCTCTCTGCCTGCTGGGCTGGGGACCCCATGGAAAAGGAGGGGCGTATGAAAGAATACAGCGTCTGCCGTGGAGCTGGGCCCCCCCCTGGCGTGGGTCTGCTCCGTCGCAGGAGGTGACACCTGAGGAGGCTCAGGAGGCAGCCTGAGGAGGCTGAACCTGATAGCTGCCGCGGGAATTTGGCTTTGGGATGTTTTTAAATGGAAGCGTTATCAGGGCTGCCTGAACGATGGGGTTTGTTGATTTCCATTCCCTCTGCCGAGTAGTTTAATGACCCAAGAACACCCCAAAGGGAGGATCTCAGTGCTGCCATCAAAGCCCCATGGCGGAGGTGGTGTTGGAGGGGGAAGTGGGTACCAGAGGTGGCCTGGGGACTCGCTCTGCAGCGTTGCCATCCTTCCTTCTTCCGTGAAACCTGCTGAAGAGGAGCAGCTGGGCTTGGAGACCGGTGGGGTGGCGCACGCGGCCTGATGTGGGACCGGCTTCCTTAGCAGGCCTGGAGCCTCTCTCCAGGCAGTGTCCTACCATGTCTGCTTTAATTTAATTGAATACGGAGCGGTACCCAGGGAGCCAGCAGAGGGATTCTGGCACGCAGCGGGAGGTTTTGATCTTCTGTCAGCTCAGAAGGTCTCCCTCTGCTCAGAAAACTCCTTAAGTGATTTGTGAATGAAATTCTGGCACAAAATCCGGCGGTTGTTAAAGCTGCAAAGAGGGAACAAGTTCCCTCTGCAGACGAGACATCCTCAAGATGCCATGTGAGGAGGAAACTTGTTATGCCGAGGGTGGTGAGACACTGGTCCAGGTTGCCCAGAGAGGTGGGAGATGCCCCATCCCTGGAAACACGCCAGGCCGGGGGCTCTTGCGCAACCTGGTCTAGCTGAAGACATCCCTGCTCATGGCAGGAGGTTGGACTAGGTGGGCTTTAAAGGTCCCTTCCAACTCAAACCATTCTATGATTATAAAAGGGGATGCCTTCTGCAGTTTGAACCCTGGGGAAGGAGGGAGGAGAGTTATGGGACTCTGGGTGGCAGAAACCCTTTTGTTATTGCCAAATTTGAGGGAAAACTTGTTTACTTTGAGGGTGCCAGAGCACTGTCAAAGGCTGCCCGGAGAGGCTGTAGAGTCCCCTTCTCCAACCCCGCCTGGATGCGTTCCTGTCCAACCTGCTGTGGGTGACCCTGCTCTGGCAGGGAGTTGGAGTAGATGATCTCCAGAGGGCCCTGCCCACCCCGACCAGTCTGAGATACCTGCTCTTAAAAACAGGCAAGTTGTTGCCTGGGTGTGTGCTGGTGGGACCCAACCCCAAAGTGCTCCTCAGCCTTCTCCCAGGAGCACCAAGCAGCTCTGGAAGCCTTCAGGGATGCGTTGGGAACTGGAGGTCCTGAGGGACAGGCTGAATCCATCGAGGTGGTCTGTAGCAGTGTAGCGTATGTCTGTGTGGGCTCTCCGTGGAGACTGCCTCCATCACGGGTCTTGGTACTGAGCCTTGCCCAGGACGGGGTTGCCATAAACAGGTTTTTTTTCCTTCCCTGGTGTTAGTTGCTCCATAAAGGTTTTGATCCGCTGAAATGCGTCACCCCTTGGAGGTGTGCTGGGCTCCCGCTGGTCTCACTGGTCTCTCCAGCTGGGGTTCCCTGGACCCTTACTGGGCTGGGGCAGGAAAGGAGGAGCCGGGAGGTGACGCTGCAGGCACCGGGGCCGTGGGTGGTGCCGGTGGGGCTTGTCCAGGCCTCTCCCGCAAGGACCCCTCGCGCGGGAGCAGCCCGACTGCCCTGCGGGTGGGGATGGAGGCGACGTGCCCGTCCCTGGAGGCAGCGAAGAGCTTTGCACCCCGAGCTGCTACTGGGAGGTCGGGACGTTGTGTGTTATTGCTGTTCCGAGCTGTATAATGAAAAAGCTTCTATTTTTATCAGGGCACTTTTTTTTGAAAAAAAAAAAAAAGATATTTTCTTTTCTGGTGATGATCTATGTAGCGTTGAGCTGCCAGTGATCTGATAATGAGCAGTTATTTCCCTATAATCATACCTTCCCACCGTTTTTTGTTTTTTTTTAAATTGCCATTCAGAACTGTCCGCAGGGGACAGGAGGGGACGTTTGGCCGTGGCCAGCGGGGCTAACTTTGGCTCTCCGGCGTTTCAACAAAAGCATCAGCTGGGCTCAT
>VXBH01002830.1:135541-180712 GCA_013400035.1 Rynchops niger
TTTATATATATTTATATATATAAAATATGTATGTGTGTATATATACACCTGTGAAGGCGAGGGGAGAGTCCTGTCCACCTCGGCAGGATTCAGATGTGGCCTGTGTGTGACAGTGTGACATAGCTGACCTCTGTAGTTGCTCCTTTTTCCAGGTTTGCTTCCCGAGTGATCTCTAGCCTTTTTTTTTTTAATTTTTTTTTCTCCTTTGAAATGATAAAATCTTGCCAAACGAGGCTGGAAGCAGCCTGTGGAATTGCCCCGTCTGCCCAAAGGTGGGATCAGCTGCATGGGAGCGATGCTTGCGGACGGTTGCTGTTGTGTCCCCAGATGTCTCCGGCGTCGGAACAGCCCGGTCCCTACCCGGAGCCGGCATCCCTGCCCCCGGGCTGGGGCAGGTGCCCCAGGTACCCAGAGTCACTGGATTTTAAGCTCGTTTAAGCTTGTCTTGGCTGTCACGGACACGGAGGACAGATCGGTCCCTTCTGTACTTTATAAAAGTTGTTATTTGTGGACTGGTAGCGTGTCTCCAGTTGGTTTTTTCCCACTTCTGCTAAACACTGTCTTTCCGTTCAGTCTCTCCCTGCAGGATGGGTTTTCCAGCCCGTGCAGGATGGGTTTTCCAGCCCCAGTGCCGTCCTCAGGGCTGTCTTTTCACGGTGCGTGTCAGTCTGAGGAGTGCAGTATCCCAAACCGGGCGTAGGTCAGCGGCGATTTATCGGAAATCACATCGTGCGTCTCAGGTGTGACTTTTCTGTTCCTATAATCCTGAATTTATTTGCTTTTTTTTGCTTGTTTTTACAAGTTCTGTTGTAATTTATATGGGATTTATAATAAGCTGTGATTGTTGGCTCCTTTTCCGCTAACCAGGCGGTTGCCCAGTATCTGTTGGTGGGTTCTCCCTGCGGATGTAGTGTGGCATCTTGGCGTTTATCGCGTCCTGCGTTGCCGTCTCCATTTCTCCAACGCGTCCATCTCGTTTTGAGTTTCAGCCCTGCCTTTTGCTGTGTTTTAAACCCATCTGGGTGTCTTTGTAGCCTAACTGAAGAGCTTGTTGGGGTTGTTTAGGTGATTGGGTAATGGGAAAATTCCGTATCACGGAATCACGGAATCTTCAGAGTTGGAAGGGACCTCTAGAGACCATCCAGTCCCACTCCCCTGCTAAAGCAGGATTGCCCAGAGCACATCACTCAGGACTGCATCCAGGCGGGTCTTGAAAGTCTCCAGAGAAGGGACTCCACACCCTCCCTGGGCAGCCTGTGCCAGGGCTCTGTCACCCTCACCGTAAAGAAGTTCTTCCGTGGATTTGAACGGAACCTCCTGTGTTCCAACTTGTGCCCATTGCCCCTCGTCCTGTCACTGGGAACCACTGAAAAGAGCCTGGCTCCATCCTCCTTCAGCCCACCCTTTAGAGACTTGTCAACATTCATCAGGTCTCCCCTCAGCCTTCTCTTCTCCAGGCTAAAGAGTCCCAGCTCCTTCAGCCTTTCCTCATCAGGGAGATGCTCCAGTCCCTCCATCATCCTCGTTGCCCTTCGCTGGACTCGCTCCAGCAGCTCCCTGTCCCTCTTGAACTGGGGAGCCCAAAACTGGACACAGTATTCCAGTTGTGGCCTCACCAGTGCAGAGCAGAGGGGGAGAATGACCTCCTTCGACCTGCTGGCCACACTCTTCCCTAGGCAGCCCAGGACTCCATTGGCCTTTTTGGCAACAAGGGCACATTGCTTGCTCATGGATAATTTGCTGTCTACCAGGACCCCCAGATCCTTCTCCTCAGAACTACCGTTCTATGTGCCGGAAAGAAAGAATGACTGCGATCCCGATAAAGTGCAGCATTTGCTGCTGAGCCTTATTGACTGGTAACATCATCATTTTCTAATTGCAGCCATCAAACGTTCAATAGCTGGACTGGGAATGCTGCAGTAATTGTAATGAAAATACTTTGTGCTTCTCTTTCAAGAAACAAGAAGTCCTTTACAGGCATTAGTGGACTGGTACGTCCCCTCTCCATTCAGGAGGGGACGTAGGAAAGGAAGCAGATAACATAAGATGGGTCAAAATTCATCCCTGCTGTCGCTTCACTGGGTTCGTGCGATGAGCAGGATGGAGCTGAGCGCTCACCCCGTGGAAACGGGTCTTCATCAGCGCAGGAGAGTCCCAAGGAGAACGGAGAAGGGCCGGTGCCAGAGCAGATCAAGACCTGTCCACCGTTTCGCCTGGCCTCCTTGTTTGCATCAACATTAGGAGGTCTCGGAAGAAATTCCTTGGGCATCCTTGTCTCGGGAGCATCGTCCCTTCCAAGGAGGCACCTTCGTGGGATCAGCCTCGATACCTCTGCGTTGGGGTCCCGGCGCCCTCAGACACGTTCCCTGCTGTAACGGTGTGTAGCTGCCGCCCTGCTTTCCGCGCAAGCTGCGATTTGTCCTGGGTGGGAGGCAAAGAGATGAGCCCAGCTGCCTCGTGTCCCTCTGGCCTCTTGTTCACAGTCTTTTCGGTCCTTATGTCGCTGTGGTGTTTCCGTACCAAAAAAGTGAACGCTCCACGGCCGCGTTAAAGCATTCACAAACCGCCCTTAGGTTCGGCTCCAACCAGCTGCACCGAAGTACTGAGGAAATCACAGTTACAGAAACCAAAAGATTGCAGTAATGGTTTTAAAAAAGAAAACGGAAGAAGTTGCTTACCTTCTTTGTTTGAACGTGGACTGGTAGAAGCAGCATGCTGTGGTGTCCAAGCTCTTGTCCAAAGAAAGGCTCCAAAGATATTTAAGCTCATTTTTGTATCCTGTTTATTTTACCTATTGATTTTTAACCAGCTTTGTCTGTTGAATTTCCCTTGCTGGTGCGACTTAGCATTACATCCCCTTTGTTAACCAAAAGCAATCACTACAAGTGAACAGAGTTGCACTTTGCGTAGAGCCGTGGAGTAACTGAGGTCTGGAGGCACCTCTGGAGGCCTCTGGTCCAACCCCCTGCTCAACCTTGGCCCAACGTAGATCACATCACTCCAGCCCTTAGACTTAAATTCCCACAAAACTTGCCCGTCTCACTTCTCTCCGCAGTGCTGACGGATTTCAGGCGCAGCCGAGGGGATGTTTGGTGAGGAGCGGGGGTCTTGGAGCTCTGGATTTGTTCTGTTGGAGCCCCATCGCCGGGTTGGGGTCCTCCCGCCTCGGCTGGCGCCCACCGCCTGCGTCCACCCAGCGTGACTTCAGGGAATGTCACAGCTTGTCACGAGCAGCCAGTGATGGCTATTTTTAGGCCTCCATTTGCTTGAACAGCTTTCCATTTGCATTCGCGGGGAGAAGAAATAGCCTTGCCAGGTTGGTGATAATTGCTAAGTGATCACCCAGATTTGGAATGATTTATGAACGATTATTTGCTGTACTATTTTGATGATTAATTTCCAGCGTAATTCTTTATAACCACAAAAGTACCGCCTGTGCCTGCATCTGCGGATGCTGCGAAAATCCATCTATCTTTTGGCAGCCAGGCGAGACTATTAAATATAGATACCCGTTTCCATTTAATATTCATAGCTATTAAAAGTGATGAAAGCAGATGCGTCTGCTAGAGCCAACGTGGAAATCGCCCCGGTTGAGAGATGACGGGCGATCAGCGTTTCCAAGGGATCCAGATAATCCCAGGCAGGAAGGGCTGGCGTTGCGGAATCAAAGCCCTGGTGTCAGCAGGGAGACTGGGTGATGATGGGCTGAACAGGGAATATCCGAAGGAGGTGGGATTGGTTTTCCTGGTATTTACTTGCGGAAACACCTGGGAGGAGGAGTTTTGTCTGGGATTGCTGCAGCAGAGGTTGGCTTTGGTGCTTGCCTGTCTTCCTGGACCTCCTCTCCTCTGCCTGGGGAGGAAAAAAGGTTTTTACCAAACTAGTATGGTATTTTTCATAGGTGTAGATACCTAAGGCAGGAGAAGGTGCACAAGAGGTGGAACTGAGAAGAAGGAGGTTGAGGGTGAGAAATTGCTCTTCACATGTTACATTTTGCAGTCGGGTTGTGTCCTGTCCCTCCCAACCCCGTCTCGCCCCGTGTTTTCCTTTCATCGTCCCCAAACCCGGCGAAGGTGCCGTGATTCCCAGGCACTGGCTCGGGATGGCGGTGGGAGGGAAACTGAGGCAGGGGGAGGCAGAGCCTGCGGCACCTCTCGGGCAGCTCAGCGAGGGACGGTGTCGGTGTGGGCACGCCGGGGCCGTGCCGGGACTGCTCCCCTTTGTAGGAGCGGCTCCATCGGCTCGTCCCGGGGCTGCTGTGGCACTGCATCACCCTGATGCCCGCGCCAGCCTTCCTCCTCCTCCCGCCGGCCTTCCCCCGGGCAGCCGCTGGGGCACCGGCCGTGGCAGGAGCGGGATTTGGCGGCCAGTGCTTTGTTATTCCCCCGGGAGAGGGAAGGAGGAGGTAAGGCTTCAGCAGAGATTAATTTAGCCTGCGTCAGACATCGAAAAGGCAGATGTCTGAGCGAGTCACGCGGGGCTGCCTCTGTCATCAGAGGAACGGGCAGCGGCTCCGGAGGCTGCTCCCACCCGGCAGCTCCCTGTCCAGCCCCAAAAATTCGGTATAGGCATCCCGTGCGTCCTCCTTTGCGAGTCTTGCAGAGAGATTTGAGTGCTGAGTGCTTGCAGTGGCCTCAGGTGGTGATAAACACTGACATTGACGAGAACCAAGCCTAGAATTTTTTTTGGTAGGGATAAAACTCTGCTTTTTTCAGGAGGAAACCGTGCTGGCTCTGCTGGGAACAGCAGGAACAAGCCGGGTTGGATCCACCTCTAAAGAGCACGAGGTGGAAGAAGAGCTTTGAGTCGCCCGTTCCTGTAACCCTCGGAGCTCTGGACCGGGGGAGTTTGCCAGGGGACACACTTGACATGATGTTGTGGTTTGAGGAACCCACAACAATTTATTGTCCTTTAGACAAGTATTCTCTCACCTGACGACCCCTCCCCACCCGGGAAGGGGAATCAGAAAAACAAAGAACCTCAAGGGCTGAAATATAAACAGATTTAACAGAATAAGACGAGATAATTAACATTAAGAGCGCTAAAGACCCACTCTCGATCCCCAAACCAATATAAACCAGACAAGGATGATACTCAGCCTGTTCCACCAGCAGAAGCCGTGCACTCCCTGCAGGGACAGCCAATGTGGGACCCTGCGAGCGCTGCGGCTTCGGGAGGAAGGGAAGGGCTCAGGGCTCCGGCACCGGGGCAAGGAGTTCTTGGGATGGCAGCCAGCAAGGGAGGGAGAGAGAGAGAGAGAGAGAGAACTCATCAGCAAACTTTCTAATTGATATTGAATGTGCCATTCCTGGTATGGAATAACCCTGTTGGCAGCTTGGGTCAAGTGCCCGGGTCTCGCTCCTCCTCGTCCCTGCACCTGGCGAGCTGGAAAACACCGAGACCTTGAAACCTGCACCCCAGAGCTGGCTGTAAAGCAAATATTTTCACCGATTCAGCCACGAGAGTCTTCTAGCAGTGCATTTTTCCCAAGCCTTAGAAGAGACATTAGTCCCGTGTCGCCCAAACCAGGACAGAAGGGCTTCCCAGTAGAGCTCTGGTGACAGCTATGGAGAGAAGGCTCGGACCGAGGTGGGACATGGGCTGCGCTGACGTTCCCTCGGAAGCTGCAGTGCAGGGAGGCTCCCGGAGCTGTGCCGCTGCCTTACGTGCGCGTTCTCGCCTGCACGCTCTGCCCAGGCAGCCTGCTGTCCCCAGACGGGCAAGATTGTGTCCCATGGCCACTGCATGGAAGTGCGTGAAAGGAAGGACGTCACAGGCTGCGGCACTTCCATAGCGACGGGGAGAACGGCCCCGAAATCTGCTGCCCTGGGAGAGCATGGCTCTCCCAGAATCACACACGCAGAATCACAGAAGGGTTCGGGTTGGAAGGGACCTTAAAGACCATCCAGTTCCAACCCCCCAGCCCTGGGCAGGGACACCTCCCACCAGACCCGGCTGCTCAAAGCCTCATCCAGCCTGGCCTTGAACCTTGAGAGAAGCTCGTTAGCACCCTGGGGTTCGTTAAAAGCACCGATGCTGCTCCACTGTTGGCTTCAGGTTTGCCTTGTGATCCTTCCCAAAGCCTGACTGAACCTCCCGGCCCTGCTCCGAGGAACATTGGCATCAGCCGGCCATGCTGGAGCCCGTCTCCGATGGACGTCGGGGATTGCTGATGCACGGCTTCGGCATCCCCTGGGGAGGAGAAGGAGGAGGAGGAGGAGGAGGGTGTGTTGGTGGAGACCAACTGTGGGCTCTCCCGTTGTGTGAAAAGGAGAGCAGTTTGGGCTGTGGATTGCGGAAACGGGCAGTGGTTTGGTTTCCCTGGTACCTGACGGCAGCTCTGGCAGGGCGTCTCGCCAGGGTGTCGGTGGTGACTCTGGTGGGTGGGCAGGTTGCTGCCCGCTGGGGAAAAGTGCTTTTTCCCGCTGATCCGGCTTAGCTCCTTGCTGATGCGGTGAGGAGAGTGGTGGGATTTCTTCCTGCCAAAACTCTTGTTGCGCGGCTGGTGTCAGCTTCAGCAGCGGGACTTTGTGACTTTTACAGAGGAGGCCCCGGAGATGCTGGGAGGGCTGGAGCCCCTCTGCTGGGAGGACAGGCTGAGAGAGCTGGGGGGGGTCAGCCTGGAGAAGAGAAGGCTCCGGGGAGACCTTGGAGCCCCTTCCAGTCCCTAAAGGGGCTCCAGGAAAGCTGGGGAGGGACTCTGGAGCAGGGAGGGGAGCCATGGGATGAGGGGGGATGGTTTTACACTGAGAAAGGTCAGATTTAGACTAGATCTGAGGAAGAAATTCTTCATTTTGAGAGTGGTGAGCCCCTGGCGCAGGTTGCCCAGAGAAGCTGTGGCTGCCCCATCCCTGGAGGGGTTCAAGGGCAGGTTGGACGGGGCTTGGAGCCACCTGGGCTGGTGGGAGGTGTCCCTGCCCAGGGCAGGGGGTGGCACTGGGTGGGCTTTGAGGTCCCTTCCAACCCAAACCCTTCTGTGATTCTATGATCTCTGGCTTTGACATGCAGGCAACACGTTGATGAGCTGATTTGGGTTTTATTTGGAAGAAACGAGGGATTCTTTTTTTGCCCTGTCATTTCCCACGCACAGGAGAGACTCACCCTGTGTGTTTGCAGCTCAGCACCGCAGCCTCGGCTCTCAGTGATGCCTGCGGCGCCACCCCAGCACGATGCATCACCGGTGGAGATGCTCGGATGCAGCACGGTGCCATGGATGGCCTCCAGTGCTGCCTGCGACCTCGGATGGCGTCTGAGAGGGGGAGCTTGAGATGACTGCTTTCCTGTGGCTCTGCTTGCTGGTGGCTTGCAGCTCCCACAGTACCCACGTCCCTGAGCTTAACACGGCTGGAGCAGGATGCGGCTGGGAGGGGAGGGATGCTGTGCGGGTGCTGCCGCATGTCCAGAGGCCAAGCGCTCTGGAAGTGGGCCGTGGCGATGCTAACAGGTATCGTACGCTGGGGACGTGGTCTCCGGGAGTGGGGGAGACAAGCTGCAAGGCCCAAGGCAGGAGTGCTGCGGACAGCCCGATGTCACTGAGCATCGCCTGCGTCCTGCTCCAGGCCCGTTGTCCTCGCCCTGTGCAGCCTCTGCCCCTCCACGGGGCTGCTCGTTGAGCTCCTTTTTCAGTGCAAGCACCTTTGCGTTCAGAGAGGTGTGTGGGGCAGTCATTGGCTCTGGCCCTGTTCCTGTTGTTTCCCCTTCCTCTTCCAGCGATGGATGCCGAATTCATCCGTGCGTGGCTCGGCCACTTCTACCTCCTGAGTGATGGAGGAACTAGCCATCGAATGGTTTGAGTTGGAAGGGACCTTAAAGATCATCTGGTTCCAACCCCCCTGCCATGGACCGTGCTCGCTTCTGGTGCTGTGGTCATGTGGGCAGCCCTAAGCCCCCTTTTTCTAGGGACGTTGGGAACAGCCATGGTGGCCTAGGGGCAGGTGGGGCCGTGCTGGTGACTTGGATGCTTCAAAACTTATCTGCCCGCCAGCAGATGCACAGTTCTCGCCGCTGAAGGGCAAAAAGGCAGCTTCCAAGATGCCCCATCTTCACTGCCGTGGTTGTTGGTGGCTTTGGGGGAACCCAGGAATAGTCTCTGAATTAAAATCATCCCCGCTCCTTCTGTTCCGTGATGGTTTTACTTGTGGACAGCGGTCCGTGATCTCTTTTCCCTGTAGGTAGACGAAGCGGTTGGACGCAGAGGACAGCTTGCCGAGCTGGGCACCTCCGCGGTGTGGGAGCCGGGCTGGCTCGGCTTCGCTCCGCAGTATCGATCCCGCGCTTTCAACCCCGGCGTCTGCTCATTCCCTTCTCCGGCCAACAGAAAGCCAGACTTAATTGCTTGGGCGAGGACAGCCCTGCCTTTGAGAGGCTCCAGGGGCTTCGGCGAAGCGGTGGGTGAGCGGCTCAGGGTCGCGGGAGGCTCGGAGAGGAATTCAAGGCGGTGTGGGAAGGGCGAGGACTTTATCTTAAAGCGAGGACACTCGGGAAGGGAAACGTTTCCGCTCACGGGGCGGAGAAGGAAGGTGCGGGATGGAAGAAGAGAGCATCAGTGCTGGAGCTGGAGGGGAAGGTAAACGGGGATTCATCGCCGCCCTGGCCATGGTGCGGTGCCCTGTAGCGCTGGTGCGTGGGGCTGGAGACGTCGCAGATGGTCTTCAGGTGCGGTTTGGGAGATATGGAATAAAAGGTCTAACGCTGAAACCTTCAGTCCTTTTGCTCTATCCCCTTCCCCTGCAAAGGCTTTTCCCGGCTCGGCTCCTCCAGGGGCAGCACCAAAACGTCCCGGCCGTAAGCAGCAGCCCCCTGGGGTGCTCCGGGTCTCCCCGATGATTTTGCGGCTGGGGGATGCTCTGCGTGGCGATGCCTCCGGCGCTGGGGCACCCTGTCGCTGGGTTTCCCCGTGGGCTGCGGGGAACTGCCCGCCCTGCGCCTCCCGCCGGCAGCTTTTCCACCAGCTCCGGAGAAATTGCGAGCGATGGCAAATATTTAGCTGAGGGAAGTTTTAGAGGCAGAAAACGGGGGCGTAAAGGGAGCTTCTGCTTTAATGGCCTCCTGGTGAGATGCTGCTCTGGGCACTGCGGTTTCGTGTTGCTCTCCCGGCTGAGAAACAAGCCCGAAGAGGCTTACGGCCCATAGCTGCTGATCCATTTTACATAGATTAAATAGCATCACAGCTCCCAAAATAATCTTCCCAGTTTACCGTGAGGCTGGCTGTTCCTATAGCAACTGCTTCCTGCCAGTGCCCTACAAATACAAATCACAACAGAATTGCCTTTAAGTCGCTTCGCAAGTCACAACAAAGTATGGGATGGGGAGCGAAGGGACTCGGCTTGCGGGGACTCGTGCTTTTAGGGCACGTCGTGCGTGCAAAATACAAGCGTTGGGGTGTTCCTGGAGAGGAGATTTATTAAAAGCTGCTGTTACCGGCGGGATGTGTCGTATTTGAGCCTGCGGTTGCAGATGTTTCCCGTGCGCATCATGAGCGGTGAGAAATATGGATCGTAAAAACAGCAACTGCGTTTGTAAAACCTTCCCGGTGCCGGAGGGAGAGGAGGGTCTCGCAGACCTCGAGAGCCGTTACGCGAGTTACGGCGGTGCCTGGGGCCGGTCCCGCTCTGCCACGCTGGCGTGTCCAGCAGCCCACCCGGCGCTGCAGGCAGAGGGAGAAGCCGTGTTTTGGGCTCGGGTCGTGCTCCTGCGTCGCTGATGGCACCTTGCACGTGGGCTCAGCCCCAAACCTCTGCCGCGGGGCCACCTCCAGCCCAGGGCCCCGGCTGGAATCGCCTCCGGAGACGCTGGGACCGAGCAGTCTTTGCCCCGAGCAGCGTGCAGTCGGTGCAGAACTGGGCTGCCGGAGAGGGAAGGGGACAGATTCACATCCTTGGTGGCCACCGATGGGCACGGACAGGTCTCTAGGGGACACTGGGTTTGGGAAGGGCAGGAAAACTTGAGGTTGCGGTGAAAGCCGGGCTGACTCATCCGAGGCGCGGGATTGAGAACCACCTTACGATTTGTTCTCAAATATTTGCCGCCAGCCTTTTGTATCTGTTTTCTTGGGTAGCTTTTGTTCGCTGGAGCAGAGTGACATCAGTTCTTGCTAAATGGCTGTCTCTCGTTACAAACCTGCCTTGTGTTGAGGAGCAGGGTGAGCCGAGGTGAAGCTCATGAACCAGGGACGTGCTGCTCCCCGAGTGGGTCCCGGAGCACCCCCATCCCAGCGTGAGGAGGGTCCCGCGCTGGGCAGCCCCCTGCCAGCTCGCGGAGGGTTTGCTGCTTTCGGGAGGATCTTCCTTTTGCGGAGAGCAGATGGCAGAGCTGCTGGTGGCAGCACTGGCTGGCGCCGGTGTGGAGCGGGATGGGGGTCAGGTAGGAGCACCGCTGCCCTCCTCCGCAGACGGGGGTCCATCGCAGAGCCCCTTCCCTCTGCTGGGGGCGGCATTGGAGGGTGGCATGGCTGGAAGCCATGTGTTGAAATAGTATTTGTGTCCTTGAAGGATTTTGCCTGTGTGAAGGGAGCAGGGATGTCTTCGCAGAATCACAGAATGGTAGGGGTGGAAGGGCCCTCTGGAGATCACCCCGTCCAACCCCCTGCCAGAGCAGGGTCACCCACAGCAGGTGGCACAGGAACGCGTCCAGGGGGGTTTGGGATGTCTCCAGAGACGGAGACTCCCCCACCTCTCTGGGCAGCCTGTGCCAGGGCTCTGCCACCCTCACAGCAAACAAGTTCCTCCTCGTGTTGAGATGGAACTTCCCATGGTCAAGTTTGTGCCCGTTACCCCTTGTCCTGTCCCCGGGCACCACTGAGAAGAGCCTGGCCCCATCCCCCTGACACCCCCCCTTTCAGTATTTATAAGTGTTGATAAGGTCCCCCCTCAGCCGTCTTTTTTCCAGACTGAAGAGACCCAAATCTTTCAGCCTTTCCTCATCAGAGAGGTGTTCCAGTCCCCTCAGCATCTCGGTAGCCCTTTGCTGTCCCCTCTCCAGCAGTTCCCTGTCCCTCTTGACCCGGGGAGCCCAGAACTGGACCCAGCACTCCAGGTGCGGCCTCCCCAGGGCAGAGCAGAGGGGGAGGATGACCTCCCTCCACCTGCTGGCCACGCTCTTCTTGGTGCCCCCCAGGATGCCATTGGCCTTCTTGGCCACGAGGGCCCATTGCTGGCTCGTGGTCACCGTGTTGTCCCCCAGGACTCCCAGGTCTCTTTCCACAGAGCTGCTCTCCAGCAGGTCACCCCCAGCCTGTCCTGGTGCGGGGGGTTATTCCTCCCCAGGGGCAGCACCCTGCACTTCATGGCTCCTGCAGAGCCTCCGAGTGTTTTGCTGGTGCCAGCCCCCCCGGCCCTGCCCAGCTAGCGGACCTTGGTTTGAGGTTTGATGTGATTTTAGGAGGTGCAGGGGGCCAGCTTGGGCTCGGAGCTGAGGATCCAAAAGGGCCAAACTGGTGAAAGGTGTGAGGATGGCATCCAGAAGCAATGAGCACAGAGCATCCCCCACCGCGGCAAGTCCTCACCGCCCTGGTTCTGGTTCCTTCTCATCCCTGGCTCGTGTTGGAAAATCCTCTTCAAAGCCGTCGTGAAAACTCCGTTACAGCAAAGCTTCGCGGGTGTCCCCTTGGGCTGTGCCCACGCTGGGTCACGGTGAGGTCTTTTCCGAGTTGGAACCTATTGGCCCTCGCCAGGGATAGAAAGAATAATTGGGAGTTATACTTTCCCCCTCCCTAACTCCCATGTATTTAGGACGACAAGTTTCTCCGGTTTCCAAGAGGGTTTGTGATCTTAAATCACAGCGACGAGGAACCCCCCACCCTGGCGGGGAGGCTGCTGAAGTCCGGAGTGTCGGAGTTTGCCGGGCTGGTCACAGGTTTGCTTCTGCGAACGCCTGCAGTCTTTGCCCCGGGGGTGAGGAGCCCTGGGCAGGCTCTCGCTCGCTCTCGGTGGATATTTCCTGACCTTCGGGGTTTTTTTTGTTTTTTTTTTTTTTTACCAGCCGGAGCAAAGCAAAATCCAGGTATTTTTCCAGTTGACGCAAAGAAGGATCCCCAGCGCCGCGGCGCTTGGCCGTGCTCCAGGCGAAGACCTCCAGGCGATGGCTTGCGGCTCTTTCACCTTTCTGGCTGCGGGAACCCTTAGTCCTCAGCCAGAAGAGTAAACGGTGCTGCTCCTCCAGCGCTTCACAAATCGTCTTCAGCAGGAACGGCAGGAGTTGGTGGGTCTCGGGTTGCCGCAGCCCAGTGGCTTCTCTGGCACCGTCCTCCCCGAGATGGGCAAACGAGGGGTTGTCCAGCCCCTGGACAGCCCTGTCCCCACCTCCCGGTGCGTTCCCGTTGGTTGTCCTGGTGGCACCAAGAAGCCCGCTGGAAAGTAGGGTGGAGACGGGGTGGAAGCGGCGCTCCTCCGCTCGTGCCGGGGGCTGCTTTTACCCGCGAACGGTTGGACCGAAGCTGGTGCAGATCTGAGAGGCTGCTGGTTGCTTGAGGAATGAGGTGGATTTGTGTTTCCGGGTATTTTGGCTGCTTTTCCTCAGGCTCTCAGGAGAAAGGGATACGGCAGCGCTGGTCCTCAGGCTGGTCCTTCCCCGGGCTGGAGAGCAGCGTCCTGCTAGAGGATGCCCGTGTCTCCGGTGAGCGCTGTGTGTGGAGCAAGTGCAGAAGGACGGAGCGGAGGAAACGTGGGGGTAATTTAAAAAAATACTAAGGAGCACTCTCACTGCTCTTCTGCTCGTGATGGTGGGCCCCATGGGGCTGTGGTTTGCTTTTTCCTGGCCCTTTTTGGATGCTTTTCCTGTGCCTGTAGGTGAAGCCGAGACCTCGTTCAACCTCCCGGCTTTCCTGGAGCCAGGATTTCACAAATAACCGTCTTTACACTCAAAAACCTCCAGGTAGTGAAGTGAGGTCCGAGGAGTCTCCAGGGTCTCAGTCGATCCTGCTTGGCCTGTGCTGGTGCTGCGAGGGTGGTGGGGAACGGGGAATTTCAGCGCTGGGAGGTGTTTCGGCGCTGATGGCGGCTTGGAAATCCACCTCACAGAGCTGGTGTCCGTGCTTTGCCCTGGAGGGCTGGCAGCGAGGTTGTTTGGGTGCTTGGCGTGATCGTTTCTGCTTGACCTTGCTCTGATTTCACTGCAGCCGTGACATTGTGTTTCCTTCTTCCGGCGCGTTGCTTCGAGATAATTACAGCAAATTACGTTGCTTGAAGTATTTTTATTTTTATTTTACCGTGAGTCACAGAAGCCGGGGGTTGGTCCAGGTCTCTCCGGGTGTCCTGGGAGCTGGGGCTGCGGGTGCCGGTTACAGGGATGCGCTTACCAGGGATGCGGCGACGGGGGGGCTGCAATGAGTTTTCCGTTCTCTGCGTTGCTTGTGCTTTCGCTCCTAAGGCAGTGCTGCACATCGCTCCCCGGCGGGTGCGCCGCGACCCCTCTAGCCTGAACGTCCCCTTTGAAATCTGCAGCCTCAGCAAAGCGTCTGGCACCCTCTTCCTCCACGTGCACAAGCAGGAGGAGGAGGGTGGGATCCTGCTGCCCACCCCACCCCACCGGCGTCCCGGCGGCGGCGCAGGCGGGGGGTTGGTGGGGGCTCTTCAGCGCGGCGAACTCCGCCTGCCGGGGCAGCATCACGACCGGCGTGGTCTGACTCAGGTGCCTTCCCCCTTTTCATCCCGGCTTGGGAGGCGTTGCACGTAATTCTGCACAGCGATACAGAAACGGGCCGTGCTGCCTGCGTGCCACCCGCCTCCGGCGGAGCGCACAGGCGGGGAGCGTTACCGCAGCCTCCCTGAACGGGCAGCGATGGGCAGGAAATAACGCCCTGGCCAAGGATGGAGCCCGTCACCGTGTGGTGCCGTCCCCGTGCCCGGAGCGTTGTAACGATGGGCGAAATCCCCAGGCTGAGATCTGGGAGAAGGAGGGATTTGGGGGTTAAATGCTGCCTGGGGACGGGCAGAGAGATGCTGCCTCCTGCTCGGCACAGTTTTTGCAGTCTTTATAAAGAGAGAAAATGATCTCTGGGGGGAGTATTATTGATGTTCTACAAGCAGAAAAATCACAGAATGGTTTGGGATGGAAGGGACCTTAAAGACCATCCTCTTCCAACCCCAATCCCAAATTAGTTCGTCCCCTTGAGTCCTGCAGAGGTAACGCTGTTTTTTGACAACGAGTGGTGAGAGTTGCCTGGCTGGTGTCTGTGATGAAAACCAAGCTAGCATGGTTGCCTTCTGCTTCTGGGAGTTTTCTAAAACATTATGATGGATTTTAAATTGCCCATTGACTGGGTTTATTAGTGAACAAATCCTGGATGTCATGGAGAGGTGGTTCCCATCCCCGGAGCGCCCGCAGCCCGCCCAGCCCAGGAGAGGGGGCCGGGATGCTCGCGGGGAGCGCAGATGCATTGCCTGGAGAGTGCCAGGGGCTCTGGCGCTGGACGTGGGTGGCTGTGCCCGAGCTGAGCTGCGTAAATGCCACCACCATCCTGTGCTCTCCCTGTGTGCCCATTCCAGGCCGGAGGTCTGGGCTGTGTGCGCATCCGTGCCCGTGGGGGCGTGCGGTGTCGTGGGACGAGGTGGTGGATCTGCTGGATCTGCTGGACCAGCGCGTGGACCTTGCAGCTCCGGAGGAGGAGGTTGACAGCCCGATGAGAGGTGATGGCTGCAGACGGAGCTTTGCGAGGTGGAAGACGTGTTGCTGGGCAGTAGCGGAGGAGAGATGCCTGGGAGACTGTGAAAGGACATGGATTCAAGCCTCTGCCCTGGAAAGCCCTCGGGAGGCGGCTGGAGCAGCGGCGGCAGCACGGTACCTCTCCCGGCGAGCGTCGGTCCGCTGCAGGGTACAGCGTCCTCTGTCCTCCGGACGCGCCAGCTGGGGACAGGTACAAAGGCGATACTCGAAGCCCCGGGGGAGGTGTGGACGCTGGCAGCGACCCGCAGCGCCTTGGTGTGCCCGGGGATGAAGGGCAGCGTGGAAATACGTGAAACAGAAAGTGAAGGCTTTGGTTACTTCCCTTGCTGGTGGAAAAGTGGCCTAATTTTTCCTGCTCGGTCTTTTGCAGTTGGCAGGGACAGGGTGCCTGCAGGGTAAGCCCGTGCCGTGGTACCTCTGCGCACCCTCCTGGGATGGAGCCTCTCAAATCCTGCGTATTCCCTTTCCTGTTCTCCTTCCCCTGCCCGTCTCCTCCGTCTGTGCCGAGGACATTCCTTGGTGCCGCCCGTGTTTCCGAAAGGCTGATCCTGTCCCCGGGAGCAGGGCTGTTCCCCCCCGGCCTGTCGGTGGGAGCCGTCTCTTCTCCCGGCGCCTTGGCTGGCTGCTCCCTGCCTTGGGAAGGGCTCGGTGGGCTTCCCGTGGGTGCTGCGACTGCTGGCACGGGTGGATTATTTATTGCTTGAGCGTCCTTGGTGGCCACGAGCCGCACTTCACCTCCTGCCCTTTAAATGGGAGGTTTGTGCGCTGTGGCTGCTCGGGGCTGGGTTGCAGATGAACCACGCGGTTGCGTTGGGAGGTGCTGCCCTGGTGTTTCACGAGCCGCTGGCATTTTGTTCTGTGCCTTGTTTCCCAGCAGAGCTTTAATTTCTTCTGCCGCCGTCCTCGGGCACCAGGCTTAGATCCCGCTGCGTAGGATAAGCCTTGTCCCCGGGCTGCGCTTCCTTGTCTCATCGCATCCTTCCTGGGGAGCTTCGTAGCCATGGACGTGGTGCAGCACCGTGCTCTGCTCCGCCGCTGCTTCCACTCCGGGGTGACGGTGCTTTTAGATTACCCGGGTTGCTCTGGCTCTTGCCTTGGAAACACCGCTTCCCTGCCGTTAAATGCAGGGTGCTCTTTCTCTCCTTGTCCTTAGCTGGCCCAACAGCAGTGGAATCGATGTGAGCGATGGCTGAACATCACTCTCAATATCTACAGCCTTTGGCAAAGTCGAAATGAGCCAGGAATAAAAACCCACCCACCCACCTGCCAGCGAAGCACGGGCTTTTCTCCTGTCCTCGCAGCCCAGGAAGGTGATGCGCTGCACCCCCGTTATAACTGAGGCATCCCCGAGGTCCGTATGTCGCAGCATCACGGCATCTCTCGGCCTGGCTGGCTTGGAGGACATCCTCATCCCTCCCGGCCCCCCCCAGCCCTGGCAGAGAAGCCACAAGCAGGTTTTGCTCGTTCCCATCCCTTTTTAATTAAGGGGAAACGGAGGGGCTCTGCTGCCTTGGTGGGTTTTGGGTGCACCCGGAAAATCCTTGGCTAAACTTTAAAACACGAGGACGGGGCGCAGACCTTGCGCAAGACCCGCTCTGCTCTCGCTTTTCGTATTCCCTTTGGGCAATGCCGGAGCCTCTCACCTCCTCCGCCTTCCCCGGGGGAGCAGTGGGATCACGGAATGGAATCAGGGAATGGTTTAGGTTGGAAGGGACTGTAAAGAGCGTCTAGTTTCAATCCCAGTGGATGATGTGAAGAAACGGGGTGTTAATACGCGCTGCTCGGTTTTGGGTTGGTTTTTTGGTTTTAAGTCACGCAAGTGTTCTGGAGTTGCAGGAATGACCATGTACCTGAGGTGCTGAGTGCGGAGTTTCCTGCCCTCTGAAGGCGTGATGATGGTTTTGGGTAAAGGCTGTTACTCCCCGCTGCGTCTCTGCAACCTCTCCCTTGGCTGAAGTGGCTGGTCCTGCCCCGGACAGACCTTGCAGAGCCCCGGCGAGGTTCGGTGCCAGCCCAGGGCACGTTGACACCGTGCCTGGCTCCGGTGGCCGCGCGTGGAGAGGAGGGGTTTGACGCGTGGCCCTTCCCGGTGACACCAACGCACCTCTCCCCGTGCCACCCCCCGTCACCCAGCCCTGAACCAAATCCCGGTGACAGCCCCAGGAGCCCCCCCGGACGCCTCCTCGGGGCGCTGGGTGACATCCCGCATCTCTCCTCCGCACCACGCTCTGCTCCAGGGGCACACGGTGGCCACGACCCCCAGCCGGGGCAGAGCTGCCTGCGTGCGGGAGGAGGCGGGAGGTCCCTGCCCGCCGCCTCCTCGGGTTAGTACGGTCCGGGGGTAACCATGGAAACTGTTTTTTTTTTTTTTTTCCTTTTTTTTTCTCTTCCATCCCTCCCTTTGCAGATGACTCGGGCGACGAGGAGCCCGCCTCGCAGTCAGACAAGAGCGAGCTGCACGGCACGTTGAAGACCCTCTCGAGTAAGCTGGAGGATCTGAGCACTTGCAATGACCTGATCGCGAAGCACGGGGCGGCCCTGCAGCGCTCGCTCAGCGAGCTGGAGAACCTGAAGCTGCCGGCCGAGAGCGGCGAGAAGATCAAGGCGGTGAACGAACGAGCCACGCTCTTCCGCATCACCTCCAATGCTATGATCAACGTAAGTGCTGCCGGCCGAGCCCCCGCGGTTGCGAGGAGGCGGAGGGAGAAGCGTTTTCCTCCTCTTCTTCCTCCATCGTCCTTCTTCCCTCCGGCACGGCCCTGTTTTCTCCCCGCGCACCGAGTTCTGCCGGAGCTGGGTGTTGGCGTGGGGCTGGGGCTCGGTGCCGGCTCGGCGCCGCGGCGAGGGGTGGGAATTGGGAAGGTGCCGCCCGGAGAGTGGGCACGGGTGCGTGTTACCCCCCGAGACACAGCTCTGCCGCATCCTTACAGCGCGCTTTTTGGGGAGCCTGCTCCAAAACAGGAGATTTGGGATGTCAAGCCGGGGGAAGCGAAGGTTTGGGGTGCAGAGGGGCTTTCGGCCCGTCCTGGGGTGCCTTTCTGGCCGGCGCAGCGGTTGGGAGCCCGTTGCCTGCTGCAGATTCAGACCCACATCCCCCCATCGCTCACGTCTTCATCGACTTCCATGAAGCTGCCCTTGTTTTACACGGCCGGGGGATTTAACCCCCTCGGGGACCGAGGCTGCCTCACGCCAGCTGCTCCCTCCCAGGCTGGAGGTCGGGAAGCGTGTGTCGGCTCTGGCGCTGCTCCCTGCCTTGTGCAGCGTGACGGTGCTTTCTGATTATTTTTTGGACAGCTTCTGGTTGGGGTGTGGATCTGCCTCCACGGCAGTGAGACAGCCCTTCCCGGGGAGCCGCATTTACCTTGGGGAGTCTTATTTTCCCTGGGGAGCTTTAGGGAAAGGAAGAGAGAGTAAAACGAAATAAAATATTTAAAGCAAAAAAAAAAAAAAAAACAACCCAACCACCCAGCCCGGAAGCCTAACAGACCTGGCATAATGTATGAAGGCAGAGCTCGGGGAATTGTGAATGGAGCGGCGCTGTCGCCGTGCCGTCCCAGCCCTGAGCAAAAGGACGTCGTGCGTTGGTTTATGTGAGCTTTTAAAAAATAATAATCATAATCCGCGGCAGGAGCCGGAGGGCACTCAGGGGCAGGAGGGCACTCAGGAGCCCTGCGGTCGCAGCATCCTCCTCCTCCCCGTCCCCTCTCGCAGGATTTTTTAGCCATCGGGGGGGGAAGGCCTTCCTGAGCCGGCATCCTACGTTTTGGAGCAGCTTTGGGGGGGAGGGGGGGGGGCTGTGCAGGGTTCTCCCCATGGAGAGGTCATCCATGTTGTTGGGGCGGGGATGGCCGCGTGTGGCCAGCGGCGGGAGGGGACGGCGGAGCCCTCAGCGCTGCCGAGGTTTGCTGTTAGGCGTCAGACCGGCCGGGGGGATGCGGGCAGGGAAGCGCCGGGGAGAGGATTTCTCCAGCAGCCTTTAGCGGAGCGATACTCGCTGTGTCCAGCCCAGAGAGCAGGAGGTGGCAGATGGTTGCGACGTGATAAAAGCTTGAGCGAGGCCGTCTGGATGGTGGGAAATAGCACAAAAACTCTTGTGCAGGGCGGGGGGGAAGGTAGAAACGCGGTTTGTCCGAAGCACGGAGGAGGTAAGAGGGGCCAAGGAGGGAGTGAGGCACGTGTTTTCAGGTGGGTGTCAGAGATCTGTTTTTAACAGCGTCCTTTTGTACTTCGGCTGGTGGCTGAGCGTCTCAGGGAGGTGTCCGAAGGCGAAAGGCTGTAACGGGGAAGAAGCAGGATGAGGGGGGTGGTGGCAGCTCTCCCAGCTTCCTGATGAGCCCGTCGTTGTGAGGGGAGGTGACGGAGCTGTGGACAGGCGGAGGACGCTGACCCCCACAAAGCAGTGATGCTCTGGGGGGGGCTGGAGTAGAAAGGCAGGAAGAGGGGAGCAGAGCAGGGCCAGGAGGGAGAGGGACCAACAGCCTGGCCACCCCGTGATGCTGGGCTGGTGCTCCCAGCCACGCTGTCACCTTTTCCCCCTTGGATCCCTTTTTGTGCCTTGATTTATCTTTTTAGCGCGGGGTGATGCCTTCTGCAAGCTGCTGCGCGGACCCTGCCCGGGGGAGTCTCTCCTGGGCTGGGGGGTGGCTCTTTGCAGTGCAAAGTTCTCGAAATCTTCTGTATTGAAACGCGGCCATGGCTACAGGGAGCTACAAGGAGTCAAGCCATCCCCTGGCGTGGGTGAAAATGTACCTGCTCCTGCCCACCTCAGTCTTGGCGGTGCTTCCCAGGGCCACGCATCCCATGGGAGCACAGGGAGCTTTCGATGGGTTGGTACTTCCTTGCAGGAGAAATTAAGCATCCCTTGCCTGCCGGCTTTTCCCCAGAGAGGTCCCAGCCAGCAGCGACGGGCTGGTGCCGGTGCGTGGGGACTCCACATTCCCTGCTCTGCCCCAGCCCCAAACCTCGCTGATCCGCTCCCACCCACACCCTGCCTCCCAGGGCATCGCCTCTGCCCGTGCAGCGGAGGTTGGCTCTTGCAGGAGACGCCGTGGCTCGCGTCCACGCCTTGGCTGGCTGGCAATGGTGGCACGCAGACGCGGCTTCTTTGTCGCCGAGATTGCGCCGCATTCACTTCTTTTTTTGGCTGCATCCCCGAGCAGTTTGGGGGGTTTGGACCCATGGCCCGCCGGCTACGCCAAACACCTGCGAGTTGTCTGCCCCTGCTGTCTTCCTGAGCTCATGGGAGCAGCCCTGGGCTCTGCCCATGGCTCCCACTCCTGGCTGGGACCTGTGCGGCCAGCATGCCCCGGCCAGCGGGCAGGGGACAGGGCAGGGCTGGGCTTGGCTGCCTGCGGTGGGAAGGGCTGGATGCTCTCAGATGGGAAGGGCCGGATGCTCCGGAGCGGGAAGGGCTGGATACTCTGGGGTGGGAAGGGACAGATGCTCTGGGATGGGAAGGGACAGATGCTCTGGGATGGGAAGGGACAGATGCTCTGGGATGGGAAGGGACAGATGCTCTGGGATGGGAAGGGACAGATGCTCCAGGATGGGAAGGGCTGGATGCTCTCAGATGGGAAGGGACGGACGCTCCGCAGTTGGAAGGGCTGGATGCTCTGGGGCAGGAAGGGACAGATGCTCCAGGATGGGAAGGGACAGATGCTCCAGGATGGGAAGGGACGGATGCTCCGGCGTGGGACGGGATGGATACTCCGGAGCGGGAAGGGCTGGATACTCTGGGGTGGGAAGGGACAGATGCTCCAGGATGGGAAGGGACGGATGCTCTGGGGCAGGAAGGGACAGATGCTCTGGGATGGGAAGGGATGGATGCTTCGGGGCAGGAAGGGACGGATGCTCTGGGGTGGGAGGGGATGGATGCTCTGGGGCTGGCGCTTGTGGTTTCTGTCCGGCTGCCTGTGATCTGATGATGTAAATGTCCCCGGAGCCGTGGGGAGCGGCAGCAAGCAAGTAGAAATAAATAAATACATGGGTAAATGAAAGAGCTTCACTGCAAAGGTGACCTCCTCACTGCGCGCTCTGGGTGCCTGCCAGGGCTGACTCTGGGTGCTCTTCTGGAGATCGGGAGGAGAAGGCGGCTGGGGCTTCCCCTGAGTGAGTGGTCTCGGGATGACGGAGGAAGGTTTGGGCAGAGGCAGAGCGGGACGTGCCGGACCGTTGCGTTACAGGTGAGGATGTGAAACGTGGAGGGACTGACTGTTGCAGGGCTTCAGTTTAATCCCACACCTCGGTGAGCCACCCCTTGCTCTGCTCCCATCCGAAGCTGGAAGTCGCAGGTGGCACCACGCCGGGTGGGACTCGGGGCAGAGCTCAGCCTCGCCGGGACCAAGGCGCCCCGTGTCAGCGGGGCTGTGAGGAGCCACGGGGAGGAGGCGCCGAAAAGCAAGTCGCAATCTGCCGTGGGGGAGGAGTGGGAGGTGTGTAAGAATAAGAAGCAACAAAGTAAAAGGCATAATTAGAGGCACGGAGACGAAGAGCGCCGTGTTGAACTGCGTAGAGTCGCCCAAGGAGCGGGGAAAGCTCCTGCCTGATAATTCAGCAGCAGACAGCAGGCAGGAGGGCCGCGCGGACACGCTGAGGAAGCCAGTTTGGGCGTCAGGAAGAGCTCCCAGGGCTGTGGGTGGTGCTAGAAATAGGTTTTTAACGGGAATGGGGTTTGCTACGGCGGAGCTTGGAGGCGGCCGAACATGAGCATGGAGAGTGGCGGGGGTCGGGCTTGGCCAGGTGTCGCTCCTGGGTTAGTTTGCGTTTTCCCTCCAGGCTGATGAGGAGCAGAAGTGGAGGAAGGTTCTGCCGGGCTGGGGCAGGGGGCAGGGGCGCGGTGCTGGCTGGGTGACGCTGAGCGGGCGACCTTTCATGGGGAGGGGGCTCTGTGTGGGCTGGCGCGGAGCAGGCGGTCGGGGGGACCCCAAGGACTCCACGCCTGCCTTTCCGAGAGGCCACCGCGCTGCTGGCCACCCAGGCACGTCACACCGTGGGTGCCGGCACCTGCTTCGAGGCAGGCAGGCTTCCCCATGGGGGTTTCCCTTTCCCAAAGGAACGGACCTGTCTGGAGCAGCAGCACACCCCAAGACATCAGCAAAGAGCATCCTTCACCCCTCTGAACCTGCAGGGAGGGTTTTTAAGTGCGTGAGACACGGCACTTGCGCCGGAATTGATATCGATAACAATATGTGCTGCTTTTCCCCCAGGGAAAGTGGCCGCGGGGCCGTTTGTTCAAGTCTCTCCGGGATGCCCAGCTTCATCCTCCAGCCCCGGCGGCGTTTTTCTCCGCAGAGCCCTCGGAGGGCCGCGCTGCGGCTCGGCAGCGGTTACGGGGTGACCCTGTGCCACGTGGCAGTTGGCTCCAGGAGCAGCCCAGCTCTGCCCGCCGCCACGCTCGGCTCCCGGGGACTCCGAGTGGTGTCTGCCCGGCGGAGGCACCCGCCGGCGGGCACCGGGGGTGGGTTTGCCGAGGGTCCGAGCGCCGGAGCCCGGGGGGTTACAGCTGCTCAGTCGGTTTATTTGGAGACCTCCCGGGCGAAAGATGCGCCTCCCCAGAGCTGCTCCTCTGCCTTCCTGTGTCCCAGCTTCACTGCTGTTTTCCTGGGGCTCTGAGCATCCCCTGCCCCCTGGGGACACTGCTATGATTAATCCCTACTCCTAAAATTTTTTCCATATTAAACTGGACTCATGCTCCCAGCGGCGTCAGGTTCCCCAGAGCGGACCCTGGCCCAGTGGGTAATTTCTAATGGTTTATTTTAGTGATAGGTTAACCGCCGTAGGTGTCTGCGTTTGCTTGAAAAACCGTTTAAAGCTGGTGGGAAACAGAGTCCCCGGGATCATCCTGCCGGGACTCGGACGCCGGGGTGACCGCGTGGTGGGGGTGATGCTGCCGCTGCAAACCCGGCCGGGTCCCGGCGCAGAGCCGGCTGCCGGCGCGGCTGGGCGTGCGATGCCATCCCTCGGGGTCCCCAAACCCTCATGACACGGGCAGGAGGACGGAGCTCACCTCCTCCCTGCCTGCACCGCCCTGCGGGGAGGGAAGGCGGCCTCCTGGGCTGCTCCCAGTCCACCCAGTCCAGCCAGCGTGGAAGGAGGAGCCCTCCGCCCTGTGCGTCCTTATACCGCAGGGGTTAATTCGGGCACCGCAGCCAGCTTCAACCCCTGGCTTTGCTTCGTCGTGGCAGGGATTGCCCCAAGCTGCGCCCAGCGGCCCCCAGCAGATGCTCCGCTGCCTGAAATCGGAGCAAAACCCCGCAGCGGGGCAGGGTGGTGCCATTGCAGCGGTGCTATTGCAACGGTGATGGCACAGGAGGAGCCCGTTTTTGCGTGCCTGCGCTGTAACGCAGCCTGTGTTAATTATCTGTGCGGCGCTAATGACACGCGCGCTAAGCAACGCATTGAAAACCCTGTCGCCGACCCAGAAAACCCCCGGCTTTGGGATTAAATCTCTAACCCAGCTCTAATCCTCGTCGGACGGGAGTGCTGCAGCCAGGGCTCCCCCGTGGCCGGGGTGTTTTCGCTCTGGATGCGCCACGCTGGTGAATAAATAACCCCGGTGGGTGCTTTGCTGTCAGCCGGGGGACGCGGTGGAGGGTGACGGTGTCACCCTGGGCTCCGTCCCTGCCTGCGTGGCCGGAGCCGTGGAGATGCAGAGCCCAGCCTCTGCGCCCGGAGCTGCTGCAGCTTTCACCGCAGCATCCTTCCCTGCTTTTTTGATTTCAGGTGTGAGCGTGTCTCTGATCAGATCTGTCCAGACAGGCAGCGCCTTCCTCCCGCTCCCATCATCATCATCGTTCCCTGTGGTTGCCCAGTCCTTCCAGCCAGACCCATCATGCTCCAACCTCACGCCTGTCTGCGGGGTCTCTCTGCCAGCTGGGGCTCTCGGCTGGTGCTCCTGCAGCCAGATTGTGCAGTTTTGTCCTCTCTGTGCCGTGGGGCTTCTCGCTTCTTCTCCACCACCTGCGCCACCATTTCCTCCTTGTTCTCCTCCTCCTTCTTAGACTCATGGAATGGTTGGGGTTGGAAGGGACCTCAAAGCCCACCCAGTGCCACCCCCTGCCCTGGGCAGGGACACCTCCCACCAGCCCAGGTGGCTCCAAGCCCCGTCCAACCTGCCCTTGAACCCCTCCAGGGATGGGGCAGCCACAGCTTCTCTGGGCAGCCTGCGCCAGGGGCTCACCGCCCTCACAGCAAAGAATTTCTTCCTCAGATCTTGTCTAAATCTCCCCTCTTGCAGTGTAAAACCGTCCCCCCTCGTCCTGTCACTCCATGACCTTGTAGTGTAGGGTATCTTCCTTCACCTCCCCCTTCTCATCCTCCTCTTCCTCCTCCACCTCCTTCTCTTCCTGTGTTCGTCTCACCCCCAGGAGGCTTCGGTCTGTGCCCTCGGGCTCCCTTTGGAGCCTCGTGCAAGAAGATGGGGGACACGTTGCCACCAGCACCCGGGTGCCTCTTGCAGCTCTGCCCTGTTTTTTTGGCTGAGAGCAATAACTTTTTGCTTGCAGCTTCAGAGGAGGGTTTGGAGCGTTTCTGCCCAGCAGCTGCTGGGTCAGCGGGGCTGCACTCGGTGGGCTTAGCACGTCGGAGACGGGGCTTGCGCTGTCAGCAATGCCTGGTGTCAACGGGCGGCTCTGCTGGACCGTGCGCCAGCCCAGCCGGGCATGGCCCCTGCTGGTAAACGCGGCGCTGGGACCCTGCCCCGACCTCCTGTGGTCCTCTGGCGGCTGCCACGGGTCTGCGCCTGGTGGCGATAGTCCCCTGGGGCAGGATGGGGACGTGGGGAGGGCAAATAGCACAGCCTCGCTGGGTTAATCCCTGCTGGGGTTCTGCCCCTGCTGTTCGCAAGGGTTGTGTTCGCCTCTCGCCCGGGCTGACGCACCGAGACGCTTCTCTCCAGCTCCGTCCTCCAGCGTCTGTCGAAGGAGAAGGCGCCGAAATGGCGGCACCGCTCTCCTGTGGATTTACTCAGGAAGGAGTTACGGCACGGGGAGAGGAGCGTGATAAGGGGGGGTGCTGCTGCTGCTAAACCAGCTGCTGGCTGTGGCCACCGCCGTTTGCAAAGGCATCGCATGGGGCTGAGACCGAGGGACCCACCGCAGCGGCTTCCTCCAGATCCCAGGGTCGGAGCTGCCCATGGGCAACGCCAGCTGCTCGCTGCCACCGCAGCCGCGCAGTGGGGGACAGATGCTCTTCCAGCCCGGAGTCTGCTCCGTCGGGCAGATGGGAAAACAAGAACTTGGCGAGAGCCTCGTTAAATCTGTTTGTGAGAGCTGTTTGCAGGACGGATCTCTCTGAGCACACCAGAGCCGGGATCGGGCCTCCAGGTGCGCCAAAAGCGGTGACCGGCCGCTCTCGTGGGGTCGGCTCTTCTGCTTTGCAGACTCCTGGAGGGTCCCCATGCCGCTGCGGTGGATTTCGGTGGTTCGGGCAAGCGAAGAGGAAGGAAGAAGCTGCAGCAGCCGCCAGGAGGTACCTCCCCGCGGGGGAAGAGACGATGCCAGGAGCTTCCTGGGGAGATGATTCTTGGCACACGCGGCAGCAGAGGAGCCCGGCTGGTGGCCGGGCGGGTAAGAGCATCAGAAGAAGGAGCTGCAGACATGAGCATTGCCAAAGGAAAGCAGTGAAACCCCGCAGGGGCATGATTCGGGGCTAGCCGCTCTATAGCAGGAGGTTCCAGCGTGAGGTCGCAGCTCTCCCCGTACCAGCCCCAGCTCAGCCTTGGCACACCGCGGTGCCCCACCAGACCCTCCGGCACGGCTGGCGAAGCCGCTCGGCGAGGTGGGGGGTGAGGAGCTGCCAGCAACTGCCTTTAGTTGGTTTTTCCCGCTGGAGAGCGATGCTTTGGAAACCAGACCCCGCGTCTTTCCCGGTTGGCATCACTTCGGTCTGAAACCTGCGGGCAGCGTCGGCTTATTCCGTTCTCGGAGCCGCGGTGAAAATTTCCTTGCACCGTGCTGAGTACGCGATGATGACGGATCCGTTAGCCTACCTCGAGGCTGCGTGGGTTCGGGATTAGAGCCTGTTAACACAGCCGGGCTGGCGGCTTTGCCACTGTTTCCCACTAATCCTCTCTTTATTGCGTGGGGTGGAGATTACTCCTCTGCAAAGGCACTTGTTGCAGGCAGAGTCTGGCCGTCGTGTCAGTGCTGGTCGCTGTCTCCGCTACGTTGGAGCCGGGCTGAGGTCCCTTGGAGGAGCTACACCCTGGGCAGGGTGGGTTTCGTTGGTTAAGCAGTGCTGAGCCTGCCGTGCGGTGGGGGACACTGATGTCTTGGTGACATTTAGGCAGATGGCCCAAAATAACATGATAAGTTAATAAAACTCCCCGAGACGCAACCATGAGACCAGATCCAACTCCTACCCAAGTGTAGGCGGTCTCCACCGTAGGCGTCTCTGACTCACGGGGAGTCCATGATCTCCATAGAGAAACGGGCACTGCTGGGGCACGAGGTGCCACCTGGAATGGGACCATCGGGGGTTTTGGGAGCCCCTTGGGTGAGCGTTGGGCCTCTTGCACGGCCCACTGCCACCATCAGCGGCTCAGCACGCTTCAGGTCACAGAGAGGTGGGCTGGAGCCACTCTGCTCTCATGTCTTCCCATTCCTTGTTGGGGCATTAACGAGCTTTTCCACGTCCGTGCTTTTGGGGCGCCCGTTTTGCTTGGGTGTAGAGCTGCTTCTGATGTAACACGTACAAGTATGGAAACAAAAGCAGTAGGGAGTAGGATGATTTTTGGTGTCGAACCCATACCTACTGTCCCCACCAGTGTTTACACAATGCCACCTCATTTTTTCATGGTGTCTTTCAGGCTTTCCTCTTGCCACCAGCCCTGCCCCAGGGCGAAGCAGCTCTGTGTGCCTGCATCCTCCTGCTACAGGGCTGCTCCTGAGCCGCCTGAGGGTAACTCCAAGGATTTGGGACAGATTTGCCGTTATTTAAGCAGTCTGTGTTGATCTGGACGTTTCTCTGCGCTGCTGCTTCTGGTGGTGTCCAGCCAGCTTGGCCTTGGGCCACCGGCACGCTGAGGGTGCCACCGCTGTCGCAGCAGATGACTGCGCTCAAACCCACGTCGCGTTGCGATCCAACTGTTTGTGCGAGGTGATTTGGAATTCAGGCTGGCTCCGTCCTTGTATTTTCCCTTTTGCTTTCTGCTCCGAGTATTTCACGGACGGCGGGTAGGGGGGCGGGAAGGACAAATTAAAGCCCCTCTCTCGGTGCGAACGCTCCGCGCATCTCGCCCCTCTGGATGCAAACCGCTAATTTTTATGCCGTGCCGTGCGCCCGGAGTGCTGACACGGAGTGAATGTGTTCAGAGCTAAAAAGAGGAGCGGCAATCGCCCTTCCCGTGGGGGGCTGTTTTTGCAGTAAGCGGCAGCGCAGATGTGTCCCGGGGATTTGATGACTGCAGGAAGGAAGGGAGCACTTATCTCCCAGGCACCAGACGCATGCGGAACGGCAAGGCGCTCCTTCCCCCTGATGAATGAAGTGACGGCTCTTGCTGTATAATTCGCCATCGAAAAAGAGATGATTGAACGCATCTGGCGGATGCCTTCTCCTGTGTCGCTCCTGAGCAATGAAGTGGTCCTTGTCCCATGCAGGCAAAGGAAGGGTCTGGTTGAGGAGCAGGAGACGTCACTCCCAGACCAGCGGGCACTTCCCTGGTGGGTTTTTTCCTCCCCAGAGGTTAGATTGGCAGGGCTGTTCCTCCGGGATGCTTGGGGCTGGGGGGGCTGCAGGTCTGAGCGCATTCCCTCGGTATCCATCCACCACCCTTGGAGGTGGTGAAATGCTCAGCCTTGCTAAGGCTTGTAGTGGTAGAGCGAGGGGTGATGGCTCCAAACTGGAAGAGGGGAGATTTAGACGAGATGTGAGGAANGATCCTGTGACTCCCAAGAGGTTGTCATCCCCCGTGGTTCAGACTGTGGGGCAAAAATCCGGCACAGCGTGATGCGATCGTTTACATTTTCAAGGTAATTAACTTCATCTCTGTGTTCTCTGTGGCTGATACTGACTGTTCACCCCCACTGAGGCATCAGGAGCTGTGGCTCTGCAGAGATGCCCGTGGGCGTGTGACACCACCACCACCTTGGCAGTGACCTCGGGTGATCTTTTTCAGCTGCATAAATAATCCGTGGGTTGTTAACGATATTCCTATTAGGCTGCAACAAGCTGTGAAATCTGGTATATTCGCCATGGCAAATGTGTGAAAGGTGCTAAATTTGCCCGTGGCCGCAGCGGCTGCTGGGCACGGGGACAGACCATGGAGCTGGTGGCACCAAATCTCACCTCCTGCTCCCCGGCAGGGTCTTGGCGGCACCTCGCCTCTTCCTCCACGGGAATTTGCAAGAGCCTCAGTGGTGCTTTTCCGTGAAAACACCCTCTTTTGGCCGCTTTGTCTGTGCCTCCTTGTCTTGACGGTGATTTACAGCCCCACCAGCCAGTGCTGGATTAGGACCTGCTACAGCAGCTTGTTCCAGCCACGGAGGAGGAGAAGCCACCTCCGTCCCTCCTGCCACCCGGTCGCAGGTAACGCCGGGCTTCCCTGGGGCCGTGTGCCTGTACTGCAGATGGACGGAGCTTCTATCTTTAGTTGCTGGTGATCCGCCAGGATCGCAAGACAACAAGGGGTAAGCACCAATTGGGGTATTCAGGGGTGACTAAGCCGCCGTACATCTGAGCCTTGCTGCCGCCTTTAATTATTTTCAAACAAGCTCGTGGAGCAGGAGAGCATCTTGGCCGCTGCTCTCCAACCCTCCTCCAGCCCCGCGGCAAAACTTGGGACACGTTGTGGCACCTCCTGTGTCCCGCCGTCCCCTCTGGACGCGGGGAGGCAGCGGGTGGGTGCTGGAGGGTTAAAGCCAAGTCTCCCAGCGAGGTGGGATGCTGCGTGGGGACAGCATCCTCTGCTGGTCCCTCTCCTCCTCCTCGCTGGCGGGTTGGTCATGGAGAGACCTTTGAGGAGGGCAACGGATAAAGTTTGTGCGGGATGGGAGGGAGAAATCGCCTTTTTCCTCCAGAAGACATGGAAAGCAGCCGACTGCCCTCGTGATGGACCCCACTCCGGGGTGTTAGCGGGTGGCTCCCCGCAGCCCCGTGCGCCGTCCCTGCCTGGCTGGGCTGGGGGCCGGAGCAGCCCCGGTGTGCGGGACCGCAGCAAACCTCGGCGCCGCCTCAGCCCCTCGTGCATCCAGGCGCTGCTAAATCGCAGCAGCTGCGTGGCGGCGGCGGCGATGGCTCGGGGGCAGGTGGGCGTATGGGGGGTGACGTGGTCTCCCCCACGCTGCAGGGAGGCTGTGGGCTGGGTGGACTCTGCAGATGAGGATAGCTGTATGAAGGCTCTTAGATGCGCTTAAGCCTCCGCACCCCGGCCGTAAGGCTCGCTGGGGAATTGCTTTTCATCCTCCATCCCGGGGGCTGCCCTCTCCTTAGCGGTGCCTTCATCCAGGAGCCTCTTGCCCGCTGACCTTTGGGAGGGTGGCCCGTGTCCCCGCGCCAGCGTAACGTGGATTTGTGGCTGTGTCTTACTTACAACCCAGATCAGGTTCAGCTGTGGCTAAATTTAGCCGCCGCTCCGTAAGGGTTTTGTAAGCTGGATTTCGAGGCGTTGCTCCTGCTCGGCGACAGCAATTGTTTTCACCTCTGAAAGGCCGAGCCGGGGGGGATTACGGAAATGAATGAGCAATGACCTGGGATGCTGGGAGTTTTGGCTGGGTTTGTGTCCCCTGCCACCACCTTAATCCACACCAGGACTGGTCCGTGGCAGCCGCTCACGTCCCTGTGGTGTCACCGGTGGGGACCATCGCTTTGCTTCTCGGCTGCCTCCTCCGGCAGTGCCGGCTCTGCGGAGGGAGGATCACTGCTGTGGAAAAACGCTGCCCGCCTTCATCCCAGGTGGTTTGCGAGAGCTTTCACCGCTGGGGACGATGCCATGCCCATGAGCGGTGAAGCAGAAGGTCCAGGTTCTGCCCGGGAGCTCCCAGCCCCTGTTTGAGGTAAGGTGGGAGCCGGGGCGGGGGGGATGCAGTCGGCTCCTCAGCCCTTCAGCCCCCGGCTTCTCCCAGAATGGGGGAAAGGCAAGGAGATGACAAGGGAGAGCACAGCCCGTGAGCAGCGTGGGGGTCTTTCGGCCCAAATCCCGAGCGCCGGCTGAGCCGCTGCAGCAGGGTCGTGCCACAGGAGGGGAGCGGAGCCGGGATTCATCCCGGTGTGGTGCAGCGCAGTGAGCCAAACCTTTCCAAGGTCAGGACTCGGCGGAGCCGGGGCACAAAGGGATTTATCTCCTCCCCTGGGTCAGAGCTTGTCCTGGGACCTTGTCACGCCGTCTCCTGCTGCAGCCGGTCCCCCTTGGCTGCCCCAGCAGGTCGAGAGGCTGCAGCATCGCTCTTGGCTGGAGCATGGACGGGGGTCCCGGGGCACCGCTGGGGTGGTTGGGGCAGTGACGGCAGGGAGAGCATCTCCCACCCGTCGTCTCCTGCGAGGAAGAGACACATTGAGCTGCACCTCCGCCTCTTCTGTCTGCTCCGGGAAGAGACAAACCCTCGGGGCTGGGGTCCCCTGGGAGTCTCCCAGCTCTCGGTGCCTCCATGGGGTTCCCCATCGCTGCGGACGGACCCCTGTAGTGCCAGTGCTGCGTCAGGGCTTTCCAGCGGCTGCGTTTCAAAGAGCTTTTGCAGTCGCAGCGGCTGAGATTGAGGGCGAGCCGTGCAGAGACGGGAAGCTGCTCCCCGTTTTGCTCCTACCCTGCACCGGAGCAGCCCGGTGGCTGTTGGCAATTGGGCCTCGGCAGCGCCTGAGCCTCCCGTGCCGCTCCGCGAGAGCGGATTTGCCCGTCTTCGCTTGCAAATGTCCAAGAAAACCAGTCGGAGGACGGTGGGGAGATCCCTCTTTGCAGCCGCTCGCTCTCCCTCGCCGGGATGCCCGTGGTGCTGAGCTGACACCCACTAACGGTGCATGGCAGCTGGCACTGAAGAGCCCGAGGATTAAATCCTCCCCTGGGCTGTGCACGGGTGTCTGCCAGCCCCCGCCGCCTTCATGGGAGCTTTGCAGAGCACCCCAGCCATCCCCAGCCACCCGCCAGCTGGTGCAAACTGGGCGCTGCGACTGCACAGCAGTGGGTGACTTGTTTCACCCCTTGGCAGAGGAGCGGTGAGGAAACGGGGCTGCCGGGCGCCACGCCTGCGAAAGCCCCGTCCCAGGGACCGCAGCCCGCTCTTCCAACAGCCTGGCTTTCTGGATTCCCAGTTGTGACTGGATTCTCCAAAGCTGTTATTGCCGGAAACGGAAAGAAATGAGAGTTCTCAGCGAGCGTACGCTGTGCTGAGCAGTGCTGTAAAACGTGAAAGAACGGGTAACTGTTTCAGAGTGAAAGGAAAACCAAAAACTATCTGAAATCAAGTGGCCTCTTCAATTCGTTAAAGCGTTACGAACTTCCGTCAGAAAGCTTTTTAATCCAAGACTTCGTCTTTGTTGGTGGCTGCCTTCTGCTTTGTTTGCAAGCTTTCCTTTGTCGTACTCGACACGTCCTCGTAAGGGTGGCGCTGGGGGACTTCATTCCCTGTCTCCTGCTTCCCTGCCGTGGTCTGGGCAGCGTTCCCCACGCCACGCAGAACTGCCCGCAGGTGCCTGCCTTTGCTGCGTCAGCATCCCTGCAGAGAGGTGGCCAGAAGAGCATTTTTCGTGGCTTACGTCCTCGGGAGCGCTGAGCTGGTGCAGAAGCTCCGTTGACGTGCGTTTCTGCCTATACTGTGGGTTTTGCCATCGTATCTAAAATGGTTTTAATTTCGGAAGGTCCCAGGGCGGGCATTGCGCGTGCCTCTTGTGCTGCTGGGAGCACGGCGGTGCCGCCAGGGCTGGCACTGGGGTTGCTGGGGGGAGGATCTGGGCTTTGAAGCAGGGGCTCAGGGGCTTCTCCTGCCACGGGTCCCAGCTTCTTCTGCGGCTCTGGGTGCAGAGAGCATCCCACCGTTGTGCTGCTTCCTGCCACGGCTGCCGGGCTCGGTGAGCATCGCTCTTCTTTCCTCCCTTCCCCGCGCAGCTAGATGCTGCTCAGGGTCTCAGCGCCATCCCCCAAACCCACGCCTGGCAGGACATCTCCCTTCCCACCCCGTCTCCCACTTGCCTTCACTCCCCTCTACTCCAGGACCATTTTCCCGGACACGTTTTCTTGCTCGGCAGCAGACAGCCCTGGAGCTGGCGCTGCTCAGCCAGCTGCAAAGAGCATCTCGGTGATGGACGTCACCAAGAGCGGTGGCGAAGACGTCCCAGCCTGGCAGATTGATCCCCAAGGAGCCTCATGGATGGTTTCCTTCTGGATTTGTTTCTCCTGGGAGCGGTGGGCTGGCCACACCGGTGTGTGTGTGTCCCCCAGTGCTGGCTCCGGTGCATCCTGGGGCTCCATCCTGCGTCTTTGCGGGGACGGGGACAGCGTGTCACGAGGGTTTTGGCTGGAAGAGGAAGGTCTGGCCAAGGGGAAGGAGCAGCTCTCCGGGCTTTTGCAGCCGTAACCAGAAGGAAGTTGAGTCACGTCCTTCGGTGGAAGGCAGCAGCCGGTGGCGTTTTAATTCCTGCTGCTGACAGCCTTGGAGGATGCGGGATTGCAGCCGTGTTCGGCGTTCCTTTGTCTTGGGGAAAGGTCAGCGCGGCTCCTCGCTGGAGCTGGGGCCGCGTGAGCAAACACCGTAACGCAGTGGCTGGTTTGTCATCGGCGACGGTGGGGACGGCCAAAACCAGCCTTGGCCAGGGCCTGGCGGCGGGGGGGGATGTTTGAGCCGCCGGCGGTGAGCCAGGATGGGGCGGAGACAGGGCTGAGACGTCGCGGGCTCAGACCTGGCTCCTCATGGACCATGCGATGGAGGAAAACCAGACGGCTGAGCCCGAGATAAGGGCTGGGGTTCATTTCCCTTCCATATCGACCTCCCCGGGGGAGATACCCGTGTCTTGAGCTACTCGGCCCCGGCTCCCTGCAACCCCGGGGGGCTCGTGGGCTGGTGCTGCCCCGGCTCCGCATTGCGGGGCTGGGGCACGTTTTGGCTGAGGAATGAGCTCTGTCGATAGAGGCGGCAGTGGAAAAATACACCCCGAGCCCTGGTCGGTGCTACTCTCCCTGCCGGCGAGCATCCCCGTGAAACTCGGCGCTGCCCGGCTGTAGAAGATACAAAGCCAAATTAATAACTAAGTTGCTTGGCTGCTGCTGGCAGCTGGGGAGCTGGGCTTGGCGGGGGGGGCGGGGGGGCGGTTTCTTGCAGGACCTTCTCCTGTTACCATCCCTGGCATCGCTTCTCTTCCAGGGACCAAAGGTGACGCTTGCCCGGGTTGCTCCGGATGCTTTGTGGGTGCGGTGGTTTGGATCAGAGCACGGGCAGGGCGCTCGTGCCAGCGTCGGAATTACAGAGGAAGAGGCTGCAGAAATTGCCCTGACGGTCTTTCAAAAACAGGGAGTAAACCCTGTGCGTAGCCCAGGCGGCCCCTAAATCCACACGGATGCAAGTTGTGGGATGCTGCCAGGAACAAGCATCATCCCAACCGGCTGCGTGGAGGTACCGCTGTCTCCGGTGGGGTCTGGGGCTGTGCCAGGACCATGCCGGTCATCTTCCCAAAACCTCCCCACGCTTTGGAGAAAAGCGTGACACTGGTAGCCGCCTCTCCATCACGTGGTTTTGGTTTTTTGTTTGTTTTTTTTTTTTTTTTTTTTTTTTTTATTATATGGCTGTAAATGAAGCCCCTTGTGCAGACATCCCTTTGGGATACAGTGTGGATCCTCAGCGAAGCTCGGCAGCCTTGGGACGGGACGGCCCGAGGTTTTATCTGCTCTGATTTTTCTGTAGGACGTTGATTTCTGTTGACTGATGGAGCAGTTTCTCCTCTGCATCCCGCGGCTCCCAGCTCCCTGGTGACACGCTGGAGGGCTGCCTTCCATAGCTCCTCTCTAATTACCTCCTTTTCCCCTAATTTACCATTATTCCTTGCAAACTGTGTTTAATTGTAACAGAGTAATTAACAGGTCATCTCCTAGCGCATCGTTTTAAAGCGCTCAACGCCCTGAGCCGGCAGTTTCCATCCTTGGTGCCGGTGAGCTGTGCTGAAACGGGTATTTCTGTGCCCACTGCCTGCGGAGAGGGACCTTCGGAGCGGATAATGAGCTTTGCCGGGCTGGGAAGGTCGCGGCCGCTCTCTCATTACTCGCCCTTGTGGTTTCATCCTCTTATCGCAAGGCATCAGCGTAATAAGAGGAGCCAGGGTGGCAGCTTGGGGCAGGGGTTAGTTTGAACGGGCGGGAAGCTTCAGCTTGAAGGGACGAAGGCGTCAGGGCAGGGTCAGCCCCTGGGCTTTGTGGCCGTGGGTGGCTCCGATGGGACTGTTTGGGGTGGGGAGAGGAGCCGAGTTGTTTCCAGAGAAGGAGGTGAGGATGCAGCGTGAAGCGCCCCAACAAGCTCCCCACGCCCACCCGCGGCTCCCGTGGGGTCGGTGGCTCCTGTCAGGAGGAGCCAGGTGGTCCCCGTCAGGCTGGGGGGGCGGTGTGGGGGTGTGGGATGGGAGCACGGCTCGAAATTTAGGGGGACGGCACCCTGACACCTCCCTGCCCGCAATCAGAGGAAGGGGGAAAGCGGGGGGATGTCTCGCCGCGCCCAGGGGCCGCGCTGCCCGTCGTGGTGCTGAGGATGCGCAGAGGGTTTTGCCGCTCTCGTAGTTGACGGTACAGCCTGAATTCCACTCAGCACGGTGCTCCCGGCGGATATTTCCCGGCCAAGTGGGTGTCTCCATGGCCGTGCCAGCACCGCCGAGGTGCCTCCCAGGGTCGCTGATGGAACGAGGAACGGAGAGGCTGAGAAGCTGACGCCGTAGGACAAACCCGCGCTCGCGGCTTGCAGACACTTTTCGGCTGAATTAGTTCTGCCTCGCAAAACTGCACGTGGTTGCGTCTCGTTAGAGAGCCTTTAACGATGCTGAAGACTGATGCACGTCGGAGCTCGCCCCTGGGACACTTGCGCGTACCCGTCGTCGCGCTGGAAAAAACCAGCGGGTTTGCAGGAGCGCCGGCCTGGGCGTTTGAGTTCACCCCGCGTCTGCGGGTTTGAATTCAGTCCCGGTTTGATGCGGGGACGGACCCTGCAGGAACCGGCGGGTGGGCCGAGCTCTGCGCGGTGGGAGCAGGCGGGGATGGAGGTGACACAAAGGCAGGGCCAGGTCCTTCCGTGCACTGGGAAGCAGGAGGGCGCGGAGGTGAGTAACAGCGAAAGAGCTTTGAAAATACGGTGGGTTACACCGACGGTTATTTTTTTTCCCCAAAGGACAGGCCCAAACTCGTTGCGTTTGTCCTTCCGTTTATCTGATCCGAGTTTGGTTCCTGCCTCTTCCCACGACCAGGGGCTCCTCGAGGTGTGGCTGGGGACGGCGGTGAGCCCCCGGGGACATGGCGCTGGTTCAGGAGGTCACCGAAGGCACACGTGCCCACCCCCTGCATTTTCCTTTCTGATCACGGGATATTCGTTCCCTCTCCTCATGCTTCTTCACCTGAAATACGAAAACCTGCTGCTTTGGGTCGCTCTCCTGGTGATTTGTTTCCGATATTATGAAAGGAGGAGCTTCCCCTGGATGAGACTCAAATCCTGCTCCTGTCCAAAGGAGAGGTTGGATGAGGAATTGATGTATCGGAGCTTTCCTTGGACAACTCCTGGTAAAACCAGGGCAGGTCATGGAAGCTGAAGCCCTGAACCTGTTCCTTGAGCAGGAGATACCTCGGTATTCCGGTGCCACCTGCAGCCAAAATTTAGAGTAACCTGCCGAGAGCTGAATAAATCACACGTGAAATCCAAGTAGATGGAAACAGAGAAAATAACCGAGGCCTGGCGATGCTTAGAAGTCTGTTGGACGTTCCAAACTCTCTGATTTCAATCCTTTTTGAATAGTTTTGAGTTTTTCAGGCCAGCGTTTATGTAAAGAGGACTTCCCGTGGTGTGGCGATGAGCTGGAGCTAGGAAGCACAGTTCCTTTGCCTGCGAGTTGCCGGCTGCCTCCAAACTCCTGTAAAATTGCCACAAACATCACGTTTTCCTACTTTCAAGCCTAAGAAGTGGTTCAGTGCGTCCCAGCTGGCCGAGGTTTAGGGGAGGGAGGAGGAGGAGGAGGAGGAGCAGCCCTGCCTCTGTGCTCGGCTTCGCCTGGGGTCGATCGCCAAGGAAGCAGCAAAGCCGAGCGGTAAAACTCGGTGTTTAATACAAAAAAAAAATAACCTACAACGAGAGCAGTGAGGGTTGGCTCGCTCTCCTCAGACAATAAAAAGGCAGCTCGTGGGAGCTGGCAGGGTCCCGTCCCCGAACGGACGTCCCGCGCCTGGAAATCTCCGGCTGGGCGTTCGGCACGCACCGGGGGCAGGCGATGCACGCCATCGCGGCCGTGGCGGTTAATGGCACCGAGGGGTTCTCCTGTCAGCCTGGGTCACGGTGTCCCTGCTGGCACGGGACAGGGACGCTGAGCATCCTGCAAGGCATCCCTCGGTGCATCCCTTGAGCCCTCCTGCCCTTGTGCCCAGCGTGGCTGGTTGGGCCCCCATGGCTGGTGGGTGCCGGGGGCCCATCGTGGAGAGGAGAAGGCTTTTGGCCATGGTGAACATGTTATGGGGGTCAGTCCAGGCTCTCTGCTTTCCGCTGGGCTGTGCGGCTCCGGGGGGGAGCTGGGCGTCCTCCCTCTCGGCCTCCTTGGAGCAAAGGGCTCGCCACCTCCTGGCCTTCAGCATCCTCTCCTGTCTGTGGCTGTCATCCTGGGGACCATCGTCCTGTCCGTCTTCTCCGCATCTGCAGGACTGGGGATGGAAGTGGCTGCTGGGGATCTCAGGGCACCCACCAAGGGCTGGGCTTGGATGAGGTTTGTGGGAGCCCAGCCCTGGGCCCCCGGGGACCGGCCATGGGGCTGGGGCCAGGGCCAGGCTGCGGAGCTGGGGCATGGCCATCTGGGCTGCTCTGGGAGGTGGGGCATCACGAAGGCTTCGTGGACTTAGGGCGGTTGTCTGTCTTGTAGCAATCTCTCAAGATGATACAGGTTGGGACGGTCAGAGTTGAACTGGTTTTAGCCCCGTGGATGCAGGGGATGGTGCAAAGCTCTGGGATTGCATTCTGTCAAACCAGGGTGCTGGGAGAGGAGGAGGGGGAGTGGTGGGGACTCACCCCTGGAGTCACCATGTGCCAGCACTGGCTCCGTGACGAGCTCCTGGGCTGGGAGGGCCATGCCGGGTGCTGACGTGTCCCTTCCTCCCCTCCAGGCTTGCCGCGATTTCCTGGACTTAGCCGAAACTCACAGCCGAAAATGGCAGCGGGCGCTGCAGTATGAGCGGGAGCAGAGGATCCGGCTGGAGGAGACCATCGAGCAGTTAGCCAAGCAGCACAACAGCTTGGAGCGAGCCTGCCGCGGGGCCCCCGGCCTGTCCTCCAGCAGCACCGGCGTCACCAGCACCGCCAAGGGTGAGCGCGGCGGCCGGGGCCGGGGCTGGGTGCCCACAGGGGGCAGAGCCCCGTGGCGTGACCGTAAAACCCGCTTAAAGGGAAGCCCTCTAAGACTGGTTTTGGGTTTTAGATGGATGCGCGGGGGATCGTTCCTCCTAGCGTGCACACCCAGTCGGAACTCTCCGCTCGACTTTGATACCCATTTTACAACGTTGTTCTCTTATTAGTAGCTCCTACTGGTATTTGATTGGCTAGTAATTTCCATACGATGACGACAGCCGAGTTACAGCTCCCACGCGTGCTCAAGGGAAGGGTCTTCCCCTGGGCAAGGGTCTTCTTGACCTGTGGGCCTGATTTTTACTATTACAACGAAGGTAGTTCAGCTGAGGACACCAGGAATTTTCGCTTTCCTGCCAAGTTGGCTCAACTTCTCAAGACGTGTAGATTGGTACCATCCTCCAGGTCCTTGCGCTCGATGTGCTTCCTCAGAAACGATACGATACTCGCCTGCCTTGATGAGGAGTTCCTTTCGTTAGCTCACGAAATGCACGGACAGAATCCTCGTTATGCAGGGCCTCTAAACACTGGTTACTAATAACATTTCAGGGATGTGCTTTGGCAACAGCGGGAAGCCCCAGGGTGGACGGGGGCTTTCTGTTGGGCTGCTCCCAGCGAGTCAGCAGGGACGGAAAGGATGCACAAGGCAATGCCCCGTACGCCCGTGCTTTATTTTTAACGGCTCTCATTACACCATAACCGTCCCTAATTGTCCTGCTGCTCCTCGCCTGGGGACTTGGACATCCCCAAGGTACGGATGCAGGAGAGGGCTGTGTCCCCAGCTCCCTCACGCTATTCTGGACTGTTTTGGTAGCCGTAGCGTTCACCGGCGGGCATGTCTCTGGCTGCTGGAGGGCAGGCAGGGTGCTCGGAGGAAGCCCAGGGTCCCCTGGCACTGCCAAGGTCGCGGCTGCGCAGGGGGGTGGTGGCACGGCTGGGGCTCCTTTGCTGTTCGCAAGAGTTACTGGGCAATAAAATCTTAACAGCTTTGCATACTCATGCCAAATCTTCTTCCCCGCGGGAGGCATTAGTTACAGCCTGGTAGCCAAAAACTGCAAATAGTCTCTTGTCTTATTGTTAAAGGATATATAGGCTCCAGGGAGAGAACAGCAGCTGTTGGGGGGGGTGATGGCAGCGCCGGGCACTGCCCTTGTTCTTGCGTGGCCTCGAGGAAACAGCCTCATATTGTGCGGGGGGAGGTTTAGGATGGAAATTAGGAACAATTTCTTCCCCAAAAGGGTTGTCAAGCACTGGAACAGGCTGCCCGGGGCAGTGGTGCACTCGCCATCCCTGGGGGTATTTAAAAGCCGGGCAGACGCGGTGCTGAGGGACGTGGGTTCGCGGTAGGTTTGGCAGCGTTGGGTTAGTGGTTGGACTCGATGATCTGAAAGTTCTTTTCCAACCTCAGTGATTCTGTGGCGCAGCTGGGGAGGGCAGGGAGGTGCAGGGACAGGCACAAATCCAGCCCGACCCCATCGCAAGGGGTAACGCTGCTTCTGCGGAGGAGCGCGGCAACGGCGCGGGGAAGGAGGTTGCCAAGCCTTGCCAGAAGCCAAGCTGAACCAGATGGGCTGCGGTGGGCTGGCTGGAGCCAGGGTGGCCGTCCTGGTCCCTCCATCTGCCGGACACCCGCGGTGTTCCCTTTGCCGGAGCGGCGGTACGTCCCGAGGGAGGTGGGCAGCCCTGCCGTGTGCCCTGCGGGCTGCTGGAGCGGGGGTTTTGTGGCAGAGCGGTGACGGCCGCGGTGAGGCTGCGCTCGGGGAGCAGCGCAGCAAAGGCAGGAGCAGGGGAGTCACACCACGTCTCAAAAACCACCGCAGTTAATGTCCGCTCCCGGCTTTGGAGCGACCTCTCCCACTGCAGCGGGGAAGAGAAACGTTGGTAAGTGCAGGGCTGGAAAACTCAAAAGCCGGGGAATCTCTCCGAGCATCACCTGAAACGTGATTTTTTTTTTTTTTTTCCCTGCTTTAATCCAGACCGGATTTCCCGGCAGATGGGGCGGTGCTGGAGTGGCAGCCACGTTAGACGCGAGTGACGCGCGTTTGTCTGGCTCAGGCAGCCTGGTGGCATTTTTGGAGGGGCTCCCCAGCACGGCAGGGAAGCCTCGCATGCCCGGACTGGGGAGCAGGACGCGCGTTGCCGGGGCACTGTCTGTTTTTTCAGGATCTGGAAATCTGTACGGCATCCTCTCGTCGTGGAGTGGGTTGGAGAGGAGGGGGACAAGCTGTAAAGGGAGTCAGCGTTGGAGGGGACACGGCGGGAGGAGGGTGGGCTCTGGGGACAGGCTGGTGGGGTTTGAAAGGGGACAGGCAGCACTTGAGCACCTCAAACCCTTTGCCCCGACAGGGAGTGTGCCGTCCGCCAAAGGAGAGGCCAGTGATGAAGATGAAGAGACGGAGTATTTTGACGCCATGGAGGATGCACCAGCCTTTATCACTGTAACCGCAGACCCCAAGCACCACAGGTACGAGCCCCCGCCCCAGGGCCACACGTTGCACGGCAAAAACCTGCTGTGAGTGCGGGAAGGGCAGGGGAGAGACCGTTTCCCTGGCGTTGTGTTGGGGCTTGAGGGCAGCATCCTCTGCCCTGGGGTTGCTGCACGCACGAACCCCCGGCAAACAGGCTGCCTCCACCCCGGCTGCTCCCCCATCCCTGCGGCCAGCGAGGCTGAGGATGGCCCCAGCTCTAGCGAAGCAGGCGAGGAAGGGCAGATGTCAAGCCTGCGCTGCGGTAAAGCCGAGTCCTCTGCCCCAGAGCTGCTGCGGGCTCGAGGGGAGTAGGGACTTGGAGGGAGATCCCTTGGAGCACTGGGCAGAAGCAGGGAGTACCTTGCCTTCGTCTGCCTTGACCTGCTCTTACACCTCTCTGGGCTGGAGGCACCCGTGATCTGAACCACGGTCACACCGCCGGGCTCGCTGGCAATGCAGAGGCTCTGGGTGCCCAGGCCGGGACACCCCCCGCTGAGCAACCCCTGCCAATGCCTGCGTGTGGCCTTCGTCACCCTGGTGCCATCCTGGGGTGGTGCAGGGAGATGTCCCACCCGGTGGTGGCTGTGCTGCACCAGTCTGCGTTTCTTCTCTCTGCTCTTCCTTGTGTTTACCGGCTGGTGCTTTCTTCCCCGCAGGCGTTCGGGCAGCAACCTGAGTGGGGCCAGCGAGGGCCACCCCGAGGACTGGAACCTGGAGGACAGCGTGAGTTGGCCGGGCAGAGCGGGAGGGATGGTCCCGGCGGGATGCAACCAGGGGAGAGGAACAGGAGAGGAGGAGGCTGTTGGAGGGACTTGCCATCTAGTTGGTTTGCCATCAGAGTTAGTTTCTGTGGGCCATGGTGGGGGGAAAGATGTCAGCGGTTGTACAGCAGCCCCCCAAACACCCTCCTGAGGGAAGCAGGACAGCGCTGGGGGGCAATTGCACTGTTATTTGTCCATGCCTTGGAGAACAGACTTCTAGTGATGCTTCCCAGCACATGATGTCTCCTGAGCGGTGGTTGCTTCTCCCGGGAGCTGCTGGGTCTGGTTGGGTTGTGCCGGACACGTCTCGCTTAGACCCGCGTTTCTTCCGTTGCTTCTGCAGGTCTTTGAAAGCTCCAATCAGAGCAGCTACAATGAGCCCACTTGCAAAGATCTCCTGCCGAAGAAAAGGAGACGGACTCGCATCCCCGACAAACCCAACTACAGCCTTAACCTCTGGAGCATCATGAAGAACTGCATCGGCAAAGAGCTCTCCAAGATCCCCATGCCCGTAAGTCAGCGCGTCTCAGGCGCCGAGGGCTGGCGGAGGGTGCTGCCGGGATGCCGAGGCTTTAGTTTGGGCACAGCAAAGGATTTGGGTTGCGGCTCCAGGTGGTCCTGTGATAGCACAGCAGCCCTGAGCCGGGGACAGGAGCGTGTCAACAGCTGCCAGCCCCCTCCTGGGGCAGAGCCCTCTGAAGCCATCTCACTCTTCTGCACAGCTCCGATCTGTCCTCGCCGCTCAGCTCTGCTGACTCTTAAGCCCTACGTTTTTCCCCTGCAGTTTATTTGCCCCGTGAAATCCCCCTCCTGCTGCCATGGAGCCAGCGCAGCCGGAACGCTGCCCCAGCCCGGCGGGAGGAGCCTCTCCGCAGCGGCACGGAGCTTCAGTGCTGATTGCTTTGTGGGAAATGGTTTTGACGTGGCTGTCACCGGAGGGCCTGTTTGAATCAGGTTGGCTCCTTCTTCGGGACCGATCCCTTCTCCTGCGCTGGCTCTGGAGAGCCCCGGAGTGCCCGTGCCCCTGGCAGCAGGGCGAGCTGGAGCGGAGGGGACGTTGCCTGAGCGTCCTCTGCAAATCCAGCCGGTGCAGAGGCAAGGAGGGAACCAGGACACCCGGAATCCCTGAGGATTCAAGCGTTTCACCCAGGGGCTAGAAGAAGAGCCCTTGTTGCTGATCGCTCTTTCCCCAGTGTGCATCCTGGGGACACGATGCCGCGCCTGCACCCCCAGTACGGCAGGGCCGTGTTTCACCCCGGAGACCCAGAGTGCCTTTATTTCCCTTGCAAAGAGCGTCCTTTTAGCGAAGGAGGTGCCGTGGGGACAATTTACAGCACGGCCGGGTGCTGCTGGGTTCGCTCCTTGGGGGCGAAGGCTTCCTGCGGGCGGCCAGGAGAGGGTTTGCTGGCAGGGGTCTGTCTGGAGGAACCCGCCTCGCGTGGGCTGCCCCAGAGGGTAAGCAGGCTGCGCGTTTTTTAAATCTTGCAAATAAACAACGCTGTGCTTCCTTTACCCAGCCGAACCGCTGCCCGCACCAAAGCTTTCCCAAAACTCCAGCCCTTTGTTTTTTTTTTTTCAGAGCAAACCAGCCCTTCCCAGGCTGCCGGTTCTCCGGCAGGTCTTCAACAGCCTAGTGGGCGGCACGGATGGGACTGGGTGCCATCGTAAGGAATCCATTTCCCCAAAACCCATGAGCCCTGGAAAGCTTGAGAGAGTTGTAGAACAGCTGGGGATACCTGGGGGTTATTGTGGCACTGGCTGGAGTGGAAAGTAGCCCAGCAAAGCATGAACTGCAGCCCTGGAGCTGTATCCTTCGCTGGGTAAAGAGGAAAGAGCGTGTTACGGGGGCTCGGATGCTGAATTGATGGCGTTTCATCTCTTTCTAAGGCAGCGCCTGACGCTCTGCGAGTGAGAGAGATGAGTCTGTCTCTTCTTTGTGCTATTTCCAGCGGAGATATATAGCCCAGCGCCGGCCGGTAGCATTTCTGCAGCAACATCAATATGGGATAAAGGCGTGATGGGTACCGAAATAAGCTCAGGATGTGAAATACCAGCAGCTGCAGTTGCCTGGAGAGAGGAAATTTATACCTTCCCTGTCAATCGCATCATTCCGGGAGCTGCCAAAGCCGAGTCCAAACCTGAGAGCAATATGTTCTGCTCGCACAGCAGCCCCCGATGCCGGCTCGGGGGATGTAATTACTCCCTGCGCTCCCGGGGCGAGTGGCTCTGGTTTCCCAGCACCGCTGTCTCCGTAAACCAGCAGAGCTATGGGTTGTAAAGAAGGGGCTCGGCCTGGCGTGAGCCGCTCGCTGTCAGCTCCTCGCTCTGGGTATCCCTACGGATACAGAGGCAGGGAGATGCTTGGAGCGCCCCACAAGCTGGCGGTTCTTCGGGAGGTTCGCCCCAGGAACAAGCAGCCCGCGGTGAGGCAGCGGGAGGCAATTCCGTCTCCTTTCGGCGGCCATTTGAATTCTCTCTCCGTAGTCCGTGCGAGAAGCCGGCAGCTCGGCAAGGCGAGACGGAGCTGCCGAGTGAGGGGTTTCAAGCTGACGTGGCGGTAAAAGGAGCGGAGGAAGAGGAAGAAGAAGGGGAGCAGCCGGCTCGGGGAGGGTTCTTGGGAAACGTGGTTAATTATAGAAGAAAGCGTCTGTTGGGCGCACCGAGTGACGGGAGGTTCTCCTTCCCCGCGTTTCACCCCAATCTTGGCCAATTTAGAGCATTTCTGAGGGCCCGTCCCCTTCCCGGGGAATGTGATAGACTGAAAAACCGCTCCTTGATTTTTCCTCTGAACCAACAAATGTGCAGCGTTGAAAAGGAAGAAAATGCCTTTAGGGATTTTTGCGTGTCGGGTGGGTTCGTCTTCCTTCCTCGGTGGGAATGTTCTGCTTTGCCGTTGCCCGGTCGGTGCCGGAGGAGAGGAGGCAGCTGCCGCTTTGTGCTCGTGCCGCTCGCGTCTCAAGCCGGCAGTGATTTGCTCTCTTGTGCGGATGTGATGCTGCCCTCCCTGCACACCTCGCTCTTTCTCGGATGCTGTAAGATCCTGGCTGCTAAAACCCCAAGTGGAACGGTCTGGAGTTTGTTTGCTTTAGTACGAAATACGTAACTTGGCTTTTAGCAGCGGTTCTCCCATCCTTCAACCGTCTGCTCCTTCTAAAATACGCTTCTTTCTTCTGAACCGAAAGTAAGAAGGGAATTCCACGTGGTTTTGAGGCAGCAGGCCTTCTGAGACAAACCGACTCCGTGTTCCTTTCGGTTTCTATTGTAACCTCGATTCTTTTCAGAACAAAAGACACTGCTAAAATAAACCGTTTGGTTTTTTCCCAGACACGTTTGCAGACCTGGCAACAGACAGCAAGATTTTCTAATTGACAAAGCGGTGACCTGGGGCTGGAAATGGGACCCCGGGGGCATCGCTGTGGCCGTGGGCCTGCAGTCCCGGGAGCAGGGACACCCCAAAACGGGACTTTTCCAGGGTTTCTGAGCAAGCGCGGCCCGGCGTGGGGTCGCCTTTGCCTGGAGGCGATGGAGGGCAGCCGAGGGAGCAGCACATCCCTGCCCTGCGTCGCCTCTCCTCGTGGCCGGGAGGCAGGAGGGAGGTGGGCTCGCTGCTGAGGCTCATTTTGGGGGTCGCTGGTCCCCCGTCACCGGAGCAAGGTGCTACCTGGGATGATACCTGGGTAGCTCGGCTCCCCGGCGCACCTCTTCTCAGCTGGGAGCGTCAAAGCCTTCCTGCTCTCACGGTGCGGTGCAGGGAGCGCGGCAGAGCACGCGTTTCTTGCCTTATTGAACTTTTCCGTGCCTCGGCGCATCCAGCCCCGCGGCGTGAGCTGCCCCGAGGGGCGGCTGCTTCGCTTGGGAGCAGTTTCCATCCTGCATTCTGCATTTCCATCCTGCGTCCTGCCTCCTCCTGCACCTGGGGAGGAAGAATGCAAAGCACCAGTATAGGTTAGGGGTGGACCTGCTGGGAAGCAGTTCTGAGGAGAAGGATCTGGGGGTCCTGGAAGACAGTAAATTATCCATGAGCCAACAATGTGCCCGTGTTGCCAAAAAGGCCAATGGAATCCTGGGCTGCATAGGGAAGAGTGTGGCCAGTAGGTCGAAGGAGGTCATTCTCCCCCTCTGCTCTGCACTGGTGAGGCCACAACTGGAATACTGTGTCCAGTTCTGGGCTCCCCAGTTCAAGAGGGACAGGGAACTGCTGGAGCGAGTCCAGCGAAGGGCAACGAGGATGATGGAGGGACTGGAGCATCTCCCTGATGAGGAAAGGCTGAAAGAGCTGGGACTCTTTAGCCTGGAGAAGAGAAGGCTGAGGGGAGACCTGANTCGCACCGTGCCCGGGGGAGCCGGAGCCGCGGGGTGCCGGTGGTTAGCCGGGCACGGTGCTGGGGAAACGGCAGAGGTGGCGTCTGGAGCTCGAGGTGTCGGATGGTCTGAGTAAACGCTCGGGTGTTGGCGGTTAAGGGTTTTGTTAAGAAGGTTCAAAATGAAGACGGGGGTTTTGGGTGCGGGTGGGGGAGGGCTGGTTAAAATTCGTGGAATCACAGTGCCGTTTAATGAAGAGAATTTGCGTTGTGCCGCGTGAACTGAGGCGATTTTGAGAGGTAAAAGCCTGTCGGAGAGAGAAGCGTCGGAGCTGTGATGTGAGCCACTTCCGACATGCAGCAACGCACTCATCAGCCTTTCCAGAGCTTTGGGCCCTCAGTGTCGGAAGAACGATTTTGCAATTATAGGCGGCTTTTTTGAGAAAAACTACTTTGGAATGTACAGATGGACCTTCCCCCCGCCCCCGCC